>SZWC01000166.1:298144-328585 GCA_023375785.1 Penium margaritaceum | reverse complement strand
GTCGCTCCCCGTTCCGTGGCGCCTCGACCCCCTGTGGCTCAACGTGTCTCCTCCACTCCCACGGTCGTGAGTGGGGACCCTGGCACAAAGGCTCTCGGCATGACCACTTCTGCCATTATCGCAGACCTTCACCCGGGCTCTGCATTGGGGTACGCCATGCTTCATCACGAGCATCGGCATGCTGTTGTGGCTGCACTCGCACGCATCCCACCTGGGGCTCGTGATGCACATGCCCTCTCAGCCCGGTCCACAACGCGCCCTGGGGACCCTTCCACCCTACGCGAGGCTCGAGCCGCCCCTGAGGCCGCACATTGGGATGCTGCCTGTGCCGAGGAGCTCGCCGCTATCCGACAGCACCGCGTGTATGACCTCGTCGACCTCCCTCCAGGTCGGAAGGCCATCGGTGCCAAGTGGGTCTTTCGGCGTAAGTGGAAGCCTGACGGATCCTTGGACAAGTTCAAGGCCCGTCTCACAGCAAAGGGGTTTGCTCAGGTCCCTGGGATCGACTACGACCAGATCTTCGACCCAGTTGGCCGGTTCTCCACTAGCCGGGCATTGTTCAGCCTGGTTGCCCAACACGGGTGGGAGCTGCATCAGATGGACGTGAGCAACACATTCCTCCATGGCTCATTGGAGGGTTAGGAGCTCTACATGACGCAGCCCCAAGGCTTCGACGATGGCACTGGGAGAGTTTGGCGGTTGCGGAAGGCCCTCTATGGTCTGAAGCAGTCGCCTCGGTGCTGGAACCAGGAGATCAGCAGTACGCTTCTCCGTGGCAGCCTCCAGCGTAGCACCGCTGACCCCGCACTGTTCATCAGCCCGCGAGGTCAGACCTTTGCAGCGGTCCTGGTCTACGTCGACGATCTCCTCATTGCGTCACCAGATGCGACAGCCATCCAGCACGTCAAGGACCTACTGCACGCTGCCTACCAGATGAAGGATCTCGGTTCTGCCCGAGTCTTCCTGGGCATGGAGCTCGAGCATGATCGCTCTCAAGGCGTCCTGCATGTCCACCAGGCTGCCTATGTGCAGACCCTGTAAGCTCGCTTCACCGAGGACTTGCCCCTCGTGCCCAACGCTTCCTCACCCATGTCACCCGATGGCCAGGTGAAGTTGAAGAGTCATGACCCAACTGTTGTGGGGGAGCCAGTTGATGTGACCACGTATCTGCGGGTCATCGGGTCACTAATGTTCCTAGCGACGACGACACGTCTAGACATCGCGTTCGCCATTAACCTCCTGGCCCAGTTTTCTCAGGAGCCGCGTCACCTCCACTTTGAGGCCGCGATCCGAGTACTGCGCTATGTCGTCTCGACCCCTCGGCGAGGCCTCATGGTCCGTCGTCAGCCGTCCGTCGTTGCAGTGGGTTACACCGACAGCGACTGGGCCGGCAGTCCAGACGGTAAGAGTCGCACTGGGTGGATCTTTCTGGTCGGGGGCACAGCTGTGTCCTGGCGCACTGGCAAGCAGGGGTGCATTGCACGCAGCACTGCTGAGGCTGAGTACGTGGCCCTTGGCTCAGGCGCGTGTGAGAGCGTGTGGTTGCGTCGTCTGTTGTCCGAGTTGCGTCAGTCTGTCGCATCCATCACCTTGCATTGTGACAATGAGAGTGCCATGGCCATTGCAGACAATGACGGTGTGCATCACACTCGCACAAAGNCGTTTAAGAAGGCTGTGAGTTCAGTCGGTGTGCGTCCGTGACTTGCTTTCTTTGTCTCTACCTGCACCTCTGCATGTCCTGGGGGAGTCCGTGTGTTGACCGTGTCTCTGCCCGCCCATGTGCACTACGCCTGTGAGTCATGGGGGAGTGTTGGTTTTTGCGCTCATTGTGCTCTGTTGTGTCCTCCCGGCTTGTGTACATCGGCGTGCAGATGACTGACGGCGAGACTCGACGCCGATGGAGTGTCGTCCGGTGGAGCCGATGCACGCTAAGGTCGTCTCGCAGTTCGCTGGAGCCTCCTCTCTCCGGCGACGTGTTCAGCTCCATCGGCAGGCCTCCTCGGCGGTCGCACTGCCGGCAGTCACTGCCACCGCAGTCGCTGTCTGTATGCGTCCAGCGCGTACTGTCGTGCCTGCGTCGTCATGCACTGCCTAGGGTCCCAGTTGCATGTTGCATGGCCCTGTTTGGCAGCATAAACCATCGTGGGTACTACCTGGGTTCAGGCTGCCATAACTCCTCGCTACTATTTTTCTAGCAGATTCTGACCGCACGGCTGCGTTCGCAGCGCCGGTATTATGGTATGGTCCAGTTTTCAGGCAAAACGGATGACGCCCGGGTTTTGGGCTGTCGCCTGTCTGGCAAGCCTCACCGAAAAAACGTGCCAGCCTGAACTGAGCTATTTTCTGATTGGCTGATGAACTGAGTAACAAGCTCTACAGAGCTGGGGGGGGGCTAGAACTTGGAGGGGTCCCCCATTGCTGTTCATTCTTCATTCCTAATCAGTCATTATCAGTTTTCAGCTGCTTTTTGGCGCTAACTCTGGCGCGCGCGTTTCTGAGTAACAAAACCCAGACCTTCCAGACTTAGACTCTAGAGCTGCAGACTGAGGGGGCAGCTGACTTAAGCAACGAGCGTGGAAGCCCGCACGCCGCATCAACAACGCTGCTGCCCCAACCTGCCGCATAGTTTCCATTTGGAGTCATAGGACAACGGGGTATTGAAGGCCAATCAACCGGGCCACACACCCGAAACACTCGACATGGGACCCGACCGCCACCCCGGTCGACATCCTGCCGCAAGTAGGGCACAACAAGGGCGCAGCTAGGGCGGAAGTAGGACGGAAGCAGGGCGCAAGTAGGGCGCAACTAGGGCGCAACTAGGGAATTGGAAATATTTTAGGGCATACAGGCCCATGCAAAAACGAACATGAGCTCTGTGTGTGAGCGCGATGCAATACGGCAAGAATTTGGCTGGAACGCTGAATATAAAAGAACAAGGAGAGTTTACAAATGAGCCCCTAGCGGGCTTATATAGGGGCGCCGACATCTAACCGCACCAGGCCCCGTCACCCCTGCTGAACCCAAATGATTCAACAGGGAGAATACACTGCATACACCACGAGAGCAACAAAGGTGGTCTCCTCGAGGCACCGGAACAGCTCTCCGAGTGCCAGGGTTTCGACCACCGAGAAAATACGAGCAGTGCCAAAAAAATCTCGGAATCAACGTCCAGACATCACAGACGGCTTTCCGAACATCGGAAGCCCCACAACAGCCATCGGGTCTCCTCGTCGCACAGGTACAGTCAACCGGGTCCGCGGGTCTCAACCCACCAAGAAAACTCTCCTACCTCCTGACAAGCCCACATGGCTGCCGGAACGCATCGACCGCGTCTCGCCGGCGCTGTCGTAGGTGCTGGAGAAGTCTCGGTGCAGTCCGGAGGTCTGTCGTGTCGTCACGCCCACCTCTGCTATATACCCCGAATGTGGGTACATCGGTAAACTAGTAGTGTCGGTCGTGACGGGTGGAAGCCACACAAATCAATACTCCCCCTGGCTGACATAGCCGTCCACGCCAGAACGAATGAACGAAGGCATGGAACAATGCATGCCAAACCACAATATGCACCAGGCAATCATACATACACACCTCTGCTACTCACCTAAGGTCTCCCTAGAAACCGGCACATGCTACCAAGTGTCTGGGTCTCGACCATGAGAGGAGGGATGCACACGTGCACAAACCAGTGTAATGCCCAACACACATATGTCAGGCAACAAGATGGTCTCCTCGTGACACTGGTGGTACCAGGGCTCGGGTCTCGACCGCTACGAGGAATCCAACACAATAGTATCATCATCAAAACACAGGATCATGGGAGGATCTCCTCGTAACACGGGTGCAACGCACCGCGTGTCCGGGTCTTGACCAACAGCTCGCATGCACATGCCACACATAGTATAGCCACACACCAAGACACACGATCACATGGTCTCCTCGTGACACTAGTACAACGCACCAAGTGTCCGGGTCTCGACCAACAGGGTGCTACCATGTACATGCAGCTGTGCAGGCACGCAGCATGAGCCACATGCGGGATGCTGTAGATGCTCACAACAGAGCATGGACCTCGCCATGCATCTCCCATGACGTCGCGTCAGGTCGAGGTCCACACAACACTCCCCCTGGGCAGATGAACCTGGCAGCGATGTCCTCGATGGAGATGCTGATGTCGTAGCTGAACAGATCCTGGGCGATGAGTCATGTGGTGTGTCCAACATGCAGAGATAGCTACCCCTGTCACGTGCGAATCGACTCCCTCCCTCAAAGACGAAGTGTTGTCTCCGGCTATGACTCCTCACGTGAATCTGCATCACCTGGGGTATACCAGTCCTCGCGTGACTGCCAAGGGTCCCAACTCACAGTCTCTCCTGCCTCCGCACTGCCGCGATGCATCTGTGTACGCCGGAGGAACGGGAATGGGCGAGCAGCACGNCATGCAGAGATAGCTCCCCCTGTCACGTGCGAGTCGACTCCCTCCCTCAAAGACGAAGTGGTGTCTCCGGCTACGACTCCTCACGTGAATCTGCATCACCTGGGGTATACCAGTCCTCGCGTGACTGCCAAGGGTCCCAACTCACAGTCTCTCCTGCCTCCGCACTGCCGCGATGCATCTGTGTACGCCGGAGGAACAGGAATGGGTGAGCAGCATGCGTGCGTGGATGAAGAGGCGAAGCTGGCCTCCGATACGGGATAGCATACACTGAGACACAAGGGTGTACTGCCAGAAGAGGAGAGCTGGAGCGACGAACCGGATCACCACTCGTGGATGAAGATGACGATGGGGCGGGTGAGTCGGGTGGATGAAGGTACGTGACGGCAGTAGTAGAAGGAGGAGCGATGATGGGGTCGACAAGAGCGAGGATGGCGGAAGCCGAAGACACGGTCACCTCTCCTATAATAGTGTCCCCAACGGACGTCGTACTCGGAGCTCGTACAAGATCCTCCCCGGGTATAGGTGTGCCAGATGCTGCTGGCGGAAGGCACCTGCCGATAGCAGTGATGATGCCCTCCTCTGAGAATCTCTCACGCGCTGCCATCATCTCTCGCTGTAGCAGGACTACACGCTCCTGCAGATCACCATAATCTGCCTCGGACATGTCGAGGTGGCCCATGTCGACCTGTTGTAGAATAAACTCTGCCTCACTGGATGCTGCACATGCAGACTACAACTCGTGAGTACAGCGCCATCTGCATCTCTGCTGCTGAAGACGATGGAACTGGTGCTGCTGCATCCTCCTGCGGGTCAACCAAGCTCGCAATGTGCTGAGACGCTGGAACATCGGGTGTCGCATCCACATCACAACTCGTGTCTGTCATGCGAGGAGTGAGCGGTCGCATGCCGAGAGAGAAGGAGAAGGAGGAGTCATCAGAGTCCGTAGAGCATGTGGAAACGTCGTCCGTGCAGGTACTGCCACTCTCGGCGTCGATGTGATCGGTAGGGTCACCAACAGGTGAAACCGAGGGGGCAGAACTCAGCTCCTACTGACGAGGTGACTCTATCTGCATGTATGGATCTGCTCCGGTATCCTCGACTGCCGCCGTAATGGACACAGGTGAACATGGCTCCAGCTCAACAATGTCCGTCAAGTAGGGCGCAACTAGGGTGCAACTAGGGCGGAATTAGGGTGCATGGAGCTCGCAACTAGGGTGTAGCTAGTTTCCAACTGAGGTGCAACTAGAGCTCAACTAGGGCGCAACTAGGGTGCAAGTAGGGCGCAACTAGGGCACAACTTGGGCGCAAATAGGGCGGAACTAGGGCACAACTAGGGCGCAAGTAGGGGGCAACTAGGGCGCAAATAGGGGGCAACTAGGGCGTAGCTAGTGTCCAATTGAGGCGCAACTAGGGCAGGACTAGAGCACAAGTAGGACGCAAGTAGGGTGCAACTACGGCACAATTAGGGCGTAACTAGGGCGCAACTAGGGTGCAACTAAGGCGCAACTAGGACTTAAGTAGGGCACAACTAGGGCACAATTAGGGTGCCACTA
Organism: Penium margaritaceum; assembly: GCA_023375785.1. Classification (NCBI taxonomy): domain Eukaryota; kingdom Viridiplantae; phylum Streptophyta; class Zygnematophyceae; order Desmidiales; family Peniaceae; genus Penium; species Penium margaritaceum. Next base: position 322,597 of record SZWC01000166.1, on the reverse strand, counting down.
AGGTACAACAAGGGGGCAACTAGGGCACAACTATGGTGTAACTAGGGTGCAACTAGTGTCCAACCAAGGCGCAACTAGGGCGTAACTAGGACGCAAGTAGGGCGAAAGTAGGGTGCAAGTAGGGCACAACTAGGGTGCAGCTAGGGTGGAAGAAAGACGCAACTAGGGCATAACTAGGGTACAACTATGGCGCAAGTAGAGCGTAAGTAGGGCGCAAGTAGGATGCAACTAGGACGCAACTTGGGCGTAACTAGGACGCAACTATGGCGCAACTAGGGCGCAACAAGGGTACACCTAGGGTGCAACTAGGGCACAACTAAGGCGCAAGTAGGGCGCAACTAAGCTGCATCTAGAGCGCAACTAGGGTGCAACTAGGGTACAAGTAGGGCGCAACTAGGGCGCAACTAGGGCGTAATTAGGACGCAACTAGGGCGCAATTAGGGTACAACTAGGGCGTTGCTAGTGCCCAAGGGAGGCAAAACTACGACGCAAGTAGGATGCAAGTAGGGTTCAACTAGGGCACAACTAGGGCGTACCTAGGGCGCAACTAGGGTGCAACTAGGGTGCGTCTAGGGCGCAAGTAGGACGCAACTCGAACGCAACTAGGGGACAACTAGGGCGCAACTAGGCCGCAACTAGGGCACAACTAGGGCGCAACTAGGGCACAAGTAGGGTGTAACTAGGGCGCAACTAGGGCGCAACTAGGGCGCAACTAAGGCGCAACTAGGGTGCAAGTAGGGCGCAACTAGGGTTCAACTTGTGCCCAACTATGGTGCAAGTAGGGCGCAAATAGGACACAAACAGGACGCAAGTAGGGCGCACCTAGGGCGTTACTAGGACGCAACTAGGGCACAAGTAGGGTGCAAGTAGGGCGTAACTAGGGCACAAATATCGTACTGATGGCCTCATTTGTTCAAAACATTGTCTTTGTTCGCCCATCCGTTCCATTCAAAATTATAATGTGTTTGAGATAATCACATCTGATTTTAGCCAACGATGTATTGGAGTATAATTCGAAGTTTGGAGCTTCAAAGTGCACTTGTTGGAGGTGTTGAGTGCTTAGGACATCCCAAACGTGAACCATGAAAGAAAGTGGGAAAACATGTTCTTTTTCTAAATATCCTTGTTGAACGACCACTAAAAAAACTCCAAATTTCCCAAAACTAGGAGAATATAGCAAACACTAAATTGGGAACCCAAAAGTGAACTAATATGAGAATCAGTACGGTATGGCGCAACTAGGGCGCAACTAGGGCGCAACTGGGGTGCAACTAGGGCGCAACTAGGGTGCAACTAGGGCGCAACTAGGGTGCAACTAGGACGCAACTAGAGCATAACTGGGATGCAACTAGGGCGCAACTGGGATGCAACTAGGGCGCAACTAGGGTGCAACTAGGGCGCAACAAGGGTGGAACTAGGACGCAACTAGGACGCAAGTAGGGCGCAAGTAGGGCGCAGCGAGGGCGCAACTAGGGCACAACTAGGGCGCAAGTAGGGTGCAACTAGGGTGCAACTAGGGCGCAACTAGGGCACAACTAGGGCGCAAGTAGGTGCAACTAGGATGCAAATAGGATGCAACTAGGGTGCAACTATGGCGCAACTAGGGCGCAACTAGGGCGAAACTAGGGCGCAAGTAGGGCGCAACTATGGCGCAACTAGGGCGCAACTATGGCGCAACTAGGGCGCAACTAAGGAGAAACTAGGCCCTCAATAGGGCGCAACAAGGGTGTAACTAGGGTGCAACTAGTGCCCAACTGAGGCACAACTAGGACACAAGTAAGGCGCAGGTAGGGCGCAAGTAGGGCGCAACTAGGGCGCACCAAGGGTGCAACTAGGACGTAACTAGGACGCAAGTAGGGCGCAACTAGGGTGCAACCAGGGCGGAACTAGGGTGCAACTAGGGTGTAGCTAGTCCCCAACTGAGCTGCAACTAGAGCGCAACTAGGGCGCAACTAGGTTGCAAGTAGGGCGCAACTAGGGTGCAACTATGGCGCAACTATGGCGCAACTAGGGCACAACTAGGGTCCAACTAGGGCGCAAGTAGGGCGCAACTAGGCCACAATTAGTGCACAAGAAGGGCGTAGCTAGTGCCCAACTGAGGCGCAACTAGGGTGCAACTAGGGCGCCAGTAGGACGCAAGTAGGGTGCAACTAGGGAAAAACTAGGACGTAACTAGGGCGCAACTAGAACCCAACAAGCGCGCAACTAGGGCGCAAGTAGTGCGCAACTAGAACGCAACTAGGGACCAACTAGGACGCAACTAGGCCGCAACTAGGGCACAACTAGGGCGCAAATAGGGAACAAGTAGGGCGCAACTAGGGCGAAACTAGGGTGCAACTAAGGCGCAACTAGGGTGCAACTAGGGCTCAACTAGGGTGCAACTAGTACCCAACTAAGGCGCAAGTAGGGCGCAAATATGACGCAAGTAGGAAGCAACTAGGGTGTAACTAGGGCGTAACTAGGGCGCAACTAGGGTGCAACAAGGGCACAACTAGGATGCAACTAGGGTGCAACTAGAGCGCAAGTAGGACGGACCTAGCGCGTAACTAGGGTGCAACTAAGGCACAACTAGGACACAACTAGGGCACAACTAGGGCGCAACTAGAGCGCATCTAGGACCCAACTAGGGCATAAGTAGGGCTCAATTAGGACACAACTAGGCCGCAACTAGGGCGCAAGTGGGGTGCAAGTGGGACACAAGTAGGACGCAAGTACGGCGCAACTAGGGCGCAAGTAGGACACAAGTAGGGCACAACTAGGGGGCAACTAGGGGACAACTCGGGTGCAAGTAGGACGCAACTAGGGCGCAACTAGGACGCAACTAGGGTACAACTAGGGCAGAACTAGGGTGCAACTAGGACACAACTAGGGCGCAAGTAGGGCGCAAGTAGGGCACAACTAGGGCGCAACTAAGGCGCAACTAGGGCGCTAGTAGGGCACAACTAGGGGTCAACTAGGGTGCAACTAGGACGCACCTAGAACGCAACTAGGGTGTAGCTAGTGCCCAACTGAGGAGCAAGTCGGGTGCAACTAGGGCGCAACTAGGGTATAGCTAGGGTGCAACTAGGGCAAAACTAGGGCGCAAGTAGGGCGCAACTAGGGCACAACTAGGGTGCAACTGGGGTGCAACTAGGGTGCAACTAGGGCAAAACTAGGGCGCAACTAGGGCCCAACTAAGTCGCAACTAGGGCACAAATAGGGTGCAACTAGGGCGCAACTAGTGCCCAACTAAGGCGCAACTAGGGCGCAACTAGGACGCAAGTAGGGCGCAAGTAGGGCAAAACTAGGGCGCAACTAGGGCGCAACTAGGACGTAACTAGGGCGCAACTAGGGCGCAACTAGGGCGCAACTATGGTGCAAGTAGGGCGCAACTAGGGCACAACTAGGGAGGAATTAGGATGCAAGTAGCTTGCAACTAGGGTATAGCTAGTGTCCAACTGAGGTGCAACTAGAGCTGAACTAGGACGCAACTAGGGTGCAAGTACGATGCAACTAGGGCGCAACTCGGGCGTAACTAGGGCGCATTTAGGGCGCAAGTAGGACGCAAGTAGGGCGCAACTAGGGTGCAATCAGGGTGCAACTAGGGCGTAGCTAGTGCCCAACTGAGGCCCAACTAGGGCGCGACTACGGCGCAAGTGGGACGCAAGTAGGGTGCAACTAGGGCACAACTATGGCGTAACTAGGGCGCAACTAGGGCGCAACTAGGGTGCAACTAGGGCGCAACTAGGGCACAACTAGGGCACAACTAGGACACCACTAATGTACAACAAGGGGGCAACTAGGGCACAACTATGGCGCAACTAGGACGCAAGTAGTGTCCAACCAAGGCGCAACTAGGGCGTAACAAGGGTGCAAGTAGGATGCAAGTAGGGCGCAAGTAGGGTACAACTAGGACGCAATTCGGGTGCAAGTAGGACGCAACTAGGGGGCAACTAGGGTGTAACTATGGCGTAGGTAGAGCACAAGTAGGGCGCAACTAGGATGCAACTAGGGTGTAACTTGGGCGCAACAAGGGCGCAACTAGGGTGCAACTAGGGCACAACTAGGACGCAAGTGGGGCACAACTAAGCTGCTACTAAAGGTGAACTAGGGCGCACGTAGGGTGCAAGTAAGGCACAACTAGGGCACAACTAGGGCGTAATTAGGTCGCAAGTAGGGCACAACTAGGGCGCAATTAGGGTGCAACTAGGGCGTAGCTAGTGCCCAAGTGAGGCGCAACTATGGCGTAACTAGGGCACAAGATGGACGCAAGTAGGGTTCAACTAGGGTACAACTAGGTCGTAACTAGGGTACAACAAGGCCGCAACTAGGGCGCAACTAGGGCGCAAGTAGGGCACAACTAGAACACAACTAGGGGGCAACTAGGGCACACCTAGGCCGCAACTAGGGCACAACTAAGGCACAACTAGGGTACACGTAGGTCGCAACTAGGGTGCAACTAGGGCGCAACACAGGCGCAACTAGGGTGCAACTAGGGTGCAACTAGGGTACAACTAGTGCCCAACTAAGGCGCAAGTAGGGCACAAATAGGATACAAGTGGGACGCAAGAAGGGCCCAACTAGGGCACAACTAGGACGCAACTAGGGCACAACTAGGGGGTAACTTGGGTGCAACTAGGGTGTAGCTAGGGTGCAAGTAGGGTGCACCTAGGATGCAACTAGGACGCAACTAGGGCACAAGTAGGACGAAATAGGATGCAAGTAGGGTGCAAGTAGGACGCAACTAGGGTGCAACTAGGGTACAATTGGGGTGCAACTAGGGTGCAACTAGGGTGCAACTAAGATACAACTAGGGTGGAATTAGGGCACAACTGGGATGCAACTAGGGTGCAACTAGGTTGAAACTAGGGTGCAACTAGGGTGGAACTAGGACGCAACTAGGACGCAAGAAGGGCGCAACTAGGGCGCAACTAGGGCACAACTAGGGCGCAACTAGGGCACGACTAGGGTGCAAATAGGGCACAACTAGGACGCAGGTAGTGTGCAAGTAGGACGCAACTAGGATGCAACTAGGGTGTAACTAGGATGCAACTAGGACGCAACTAGGGCAAAACTAGGGCGCAAGTAGGGCGCAACTATGGCGCAACTAGGGCTCAACTAAGGAGCAACTAGGGCCTAAATAGGACGCAACTAGGATGCAACCAGGGTGTAGTCAGTGTCCAATTGAGGTGCAACTAGGGCGCAACTAGGGCGCAAGTAGGGCGGAAGTAGGACGCAACTAGGGCGCAACTAGGGCGAAACAAGGGCGCAACTAGGACGTAATAGGGGCACAACTAGGATGCAACTAGGGCCAACTAGGGCGCAACTAGGGCACAAGTAGGGCGCAACTAGGGTGCAAGTAGGGCGCAACTAGGGTGTGGCTAGTGCCAAACTGAGCTGCAACTAGAGTGCAACTAGGGGACAACTAGGGTGCAAGTAGGGCGAAACTAGGACGCAAATATGGCGCAACTAGGGCGCAACTAGGGAAAAATCAGGGCACAACAAGGGCGTAGCTAGTGCCCAACTGCGGCGCAACTAGGGTGCAACTAGGGTGCAAGTAGGACGCAAGTAGGGCGCAAGTAGGACGCAAGTAGGATGCAAGTAGGGCATGACAAGGACGTATCTAGGGTGCAACAAGGACGCAACAAGGGCGCAACTAGGGTGCAAGCATTGCGCAACTAGAACGCAACTAGGGGGCAACGAGGGCACAACTAGGCCGTAACTAGGGCACAACTAGGGTGCAACTAGGGCACAAGTAGGGCGCAACTAGGGCGCAACTAGGGTGTAACTAAGGTACAACTAGGGTGCAACTAGGGATCAACTAGGGTGCAACTAGTGCCCAACTAAGGCGCAAGTAGGGCGCAAGTAGGAAGCAAGTAGGACGCAAGTAGGGCGCAACTAGGGCGTAACTTGGGCGCAACTTGGGCGCAACAAGGGCGCAACTAGCGCGTGACAAGGGCGCAACAAGGGTGCAACTAGGGTGCAGCTAGGGCGCAAGTAGGGCACACCTAGGGTGCAACTAGGATGCAAGTAGGGCACAAGTAGGGCACAAGTAGGGTGCAACTAGGGCGCGACTATGGCGCAACTAGGGTGCAACTAGGGTGCAACTGGGGTACAACTAGGGGCGCAACTAGGGTGCAACTAGGATGCAAGTAGGGCACAACTAGGCCACAACTAGGCCGCAACTACGGTGCAAGTAGGGTGTAAGTAGGATGCAAGTAGGGCATAACTAGGGCGCAAGTAGGACGCAAGTAGGGCGCAACTAGGGTGCAACTAGGGCGTAACAAGGGGACAACTAGGGTGCTAGTAGGGCGCAACTAGAACGCAACTAGGACGCAACTAGGATGCAACTAGGGCACAACTAGGGCGCAACTAGGACGCAACTAAGGCAAAACTAGGGTGCAAGTGGGGCGCAACTAGGACGCAACTAAGGCGCAACTAGTTCGCAAGTAGGATACAACTAGGGTGCAACTAGGGCACAACTAGGGCGCAACTAGGGCGTAAGTAGGGTGCAAGTAAGCCGCAACTAAGACGCAACTAGGGCGCAACTAGGGTGCAATTAGGGCGCAAGTAGGGCACAACTAGGGGGCAAAGAGGGTGCAACTAGCACGCAACTAGGGCACAACTAGGGTGTAGCTAGTGCACAACTGAGGAGCAAGTCGGGTACAACTAGGGCGCAACTAGGGCACAACTTGGGCGCAAGTAGGATGCAAGTAGGGTGTAAGACAGGCTCAAGTAGGGCACAACTAGGGTATAACTAGGGCACAACTAGGCCGCAAATAGGGTGCAACTAGGGCGCGACTAGGGCACAACTAGGACACAACTAGGGCGCAAGTAGGGCACAACTTGGAAGCAACTAGGGTGCAACTAGGGTGCAACTGGGGTGCAACTAAGGTGCAACTAGGGCTAAACTAGTAGGGCACAACTATGGCACAACTAGGGCACAACTAAGGAGCATCTTGGGCGTAAACATGGCACAACTAGGGGCACAACTAGGCCGCAACTAGTGCTCAACTGAGGCGCAACTAGGGCGCAACTAGGGTGCAAGTAGGACGCAAGTAGGGCGCAACGAGGGCACTACTATGGCCCAACTAGGACGTAACCAGGGCACAACTAGGGCGTAACTAGGACGCAACTAGGGTGCAACTAGGGTGCAACTATGGCGCAAGTAGGGCGCAACTAGGGCGCAACTAGGACGGAACTAGGATGTAAATAGCTCGTAGCTAGGGTGTAGCTAGTGCCCAACTGAGGTGCAACTAGAGTGCAACTAGGGTGCAAGTAGGGCGTAACTAGGGTGCAACTAGGGCGCAACTAGGGTATAATTAGGGCATTAGTAGGGTGCAACTAGGGCACAATTACGGCGCAACTAGGGCGTAGCTAGTGCCCAACTGAGGCATAACTAGGGCGCGACTAGGGCGCAAGTAGGACGCAAGTAAGGTGCAACTAGGGCACAACAAGGGCAAAACTAGGGCGCAACTAGGGCACAACTAGGGCGCAACTAGGGCGCAAGTAGCGCGCAACTAGGGCGCAACTAGGACGCCACTAAGGTGCAACAAGGGGGAAACTAGGGTACACCTATGGCGCAACTAGGGTGCAACTTGTGCCCAACCAAGGCGCAACTAGGGTGAAACAAGGGCACAAGTAGGACGCAAGTAAGGCGCAAGTAGGGCACAAGTAGGGCGCAACTAGGGCGCAACAAGGACGCAAGTAGGACGCAACTAGGGTGCAACTCGGGTGCAACTATGGCACAAGTAGAGCGGAAGTAGGGCGCAACTAGGATGCAACAGGGGTGCAACTTGGACGCAACTAGGACGCAACTAGGGTGCAACTAGGGTGCAACTAAGGCGCAACTAGGGTGCAACTAGGGCGTAACTAGGGTGTAACTCGGGCGCAACTAGGGCGCAAGTAGGGTGCAACTAGGGTGCAACTAGGGTGCAACTATGACATAACTAGGACGTAGAGAGTGTCCAACTCAGGCGCAAGTAGGACGGAACTAGGGTGCAACTAGGGCACAACTAAGGCGCAAGTAGGGCGCAAGTACGGCCCAACTAGGACGTAGCTAGTGCCCAACTGAGGCGCAAGTAGGGCGCAACTAGGGCGCAGCTAGGATGGAAGTAGGACGGAAGTAGGGCGGAATGAGGGTGCAACTAGGGTGCAACTAGGATATAAGTAGGGCACAACTAGGTTGCAAGTAGGATGTAACTATGGTGAAACTATGGCGCAACTAGGGCACAACAAGGGTGCAAGTAGGGCGCAAGTAGGGTGCAACTCGGGCGCAAGGAGGGTGCAACTAGGGTGCAACTAGAGCGTCGCTAGTGCCCAACAGAGACACACTAGGGTGCAACTAAGGTGCAAGTAGGGTGCAAGAAGGGCGCAACGAGGGTGCAACTAGGGCAGAACTATGGCGCAACTAGGGCACAAGTAGGGCACAATTAGGACGCAACTAGGGGGAAACTAGGACGCAACTAGGCCGCAACTAGGGCAAAACTAGGGCGCAACTAGGGCGCAAGTAGGGCGCAACTAGAGCGCAACTAGGGCGCAACTAAGGCGCAACTAGGGTGCAATTAGGGCACAACTAGGGTGCAAATGGTGCCCAACTAAGGCGCAAGTAGGGCACAAATAGGACGCACGTAGGACGCAAGTAGGGAGCAACTAGGGCGCAACTAGGGTGAAACTAGGTTGCAACAAGGGTGTAACTAGGGCGCAACTATGGCGTAACCAGGGTACAACTAGGGCGCAAGTAGGGCGTACCTAGGGTGCAACTAGGATGCAACTAGGGCACAAGTAGAACGCATGTAGGGTGCAACTAGGGTGCAACTAGGGTGCAACTAGGGTACAACTAGGACGCAACTAGGACACAAGTAGGGTGCAAGTAGGACACAACTAGGGCGCAACTAGGGCGCAACTAGGGCGCAACGAGGACGCAACTAGGGTGTAAGTAGGCCACAACTAGGGTGCAACTAGGGCGCAAGTAGGGCGCAAGTAGGGCGCAAGTAGGGCACAAGTAGGGCACAAGTAGGACGCAAGGAGGGCGCAACCAGGGCGCAACTAGGGCTTAACTACGGGACAACTAGGGCGAAAGTAGGGCGAAACTAGGGTGCAACTAGGACGTAACTAGGGCGCAACAAGGGCGCAACTAGGACGCAAGCAGGGCGCAACTAGGGCGCAAATAGGGCGCAACTAGGGCGCAACTGGGGTGCAAGTTGGATGCAACTAGGGTGCAACTAGGGCGCAACAAGGGCGCAACTAGGTCGCAAGTAGGGCGCAAGTAGGTCGCAACTAGGGCACAACTAGGATGCAACTAGGGCACAACTTGGACGAAAGTAGGGCGCAAGTAGGCTGCATCTAAGACACAGCTAGGGCACAACTAGGGCGCAACTAGGGTGCAACTAGGGCGCAAGTAGGGCACAACTAGGGGGGCAACTTGGGCGCAAGTAGGTCGCAACTAGGGCGCAACTAGGGCGTAGCTATTGCCCACGTGATTCACGAGTAGGGCGCAACTAGGGTGCAACTATGGCGCAAGTAGAGCGCAAGTAGGGCGCAACTAGGATGCAACTAGGGTGCAACTTGGGTGCAACTAGGACGCAACTACGGCGCAACTAGGGTGCAGCTAGGGCGCAACTAGGGTGCAACTAGAACGCAACGACGGCACTTGGGCGCAACTAGAGCACAAGTAGGATGCAACTAGGGTGCAACTAGGGTGCAACTAGGACGTCACTAGGACGTAGATAGTGCCCAACTCAGGCGCAAGTAGGACGCAACTAGGGCGCAACTAGGGCACAACTAAGGCGCAAGTAGGGCGCAAGTACGGCCCAACTAGGGCGTAGCTAGTGCCCAAGTGAGGCGCAAGTAGGGCGCAACTAGGGCGCAGCTAGGACGGAAGTGGGACGGAAGTAGGGCGCAATGAGGGTGCAACTAAGGCGCAAGTAGGGCATAACTAGGGCGCAACTAGGTCGCAAGTAGGGTGCAACTATGGTGAAACTATGGCGCAAGTAGGGCGCAGGTAGGGTGCAAGTAGGGTACAAATCAGGCGCAAGAAGGGTGCAACAAGGGCGTAACTAGGGTGTAGCTAGTGCCCAACTGAGTTGCAACTAGGGTGCAACTAGGACGGAAGTAGGGCACAGCTAGGGGGCAACTAGGGTGCAAGTAGGGCATAACTAGGGTGCAACTAGGGCACAACTAGAGCGTCGCTAGTGCCCAAATGAGGCACACTAGGGTGCAACTAGGGTACAAGTAGGGCACAAGTAGGGCGCAACTAGGATACAACTAGGGCAGAACTAGGGCACAACTAGGGCACAAGTAGGGTACAATTAGGGTGCAACTAGGGGGCAACTAGGGCGCAACTAGGCCGCAACTAGGGCACAAGTGGGACGTAACTAGGGCGCAACTAAGGCGCAACTAGGGTACAATTAGGGCACAACTAGGGTGTAACTGGTGCCCAACTCAGGCGCTAGTAGGGCGCAAATAGGATACAAGTAGGACGCAAGTAGGGAGAAACTAGGGCGCAACTAGGGTGCAAGTAGGTCGCAACAAGGGTACAACTAGGGGGCAAGTAGGGCGCACCTAGGGTTCAACTAGGACGCAACAAGGGCACACGTAGGACACATGTAGGGTGCAACTAGGGTGCAACTATGGTGTAACTAGGACGCAACCAGGGCGCAACTAGGCTGCAACTAGGGCGCAACTAGGTTGCAACTAGGGTGCAACAAGGGTGCAACTAGGACGCAACTAGGGCACAAGTAGGACGCAAGTAGGGCGCAACCAGGGTGCAACTAGGACGCAACTAGGACACAACTAGGGCGCAAGTAGGGCGTAACTAGGGCGCAATTAGGGCGCAAGTAGGGCGCAAGTAGGGCACAAGTAGGGCGCAACTAGGACGCAAGTAGGACGCAACTAGGGCGCAACCAAGGCACAACTAGGGCTTAACTAGGGCACAACTAGGACGAAAGTAGGGCGCAACTAGGGCGCAACTAGGACACAACAAGGGCGCAACTAGGACGCAAGCAGGGCGCAACTAGGGCAAACCTAGGGTGTAACTACGGCGCAACTAGGGCGCAACTAGGGTACAACTAGGGCGCAACTAGGCCGCAACTAAGGCGTGACTAGGGCGCAAGTAAGGTGCAAGTAGGCCGCAACTAGGGCACAAATAGGACGTAACTAGGACGTAACTAGGACGGAAGTAAGGCGCAAGCAGGCCTCATCTAAGATGCAACTAGGGCACATCTAGGGCACAACTAAGGCGCAAGTAGGGCACAACTAGGGGGCAACTAGGGGTAGCTTGTGCCCACATGAGCCACAAGTAGGGCGCAACTAGGGCGCAACTAAGGCGCGACTAGGGCGCAAGTAAGACGCAAGTAAGGTGCAACTAGGGCGCAACTAGGGCGTAGCTAGTGCCCAGTTAAGGCACAACTACGGTGCAACCAGGGCGTGTCTAGGGCGCAACTAGGGTGTCCTAGTATTTGTGTTTTGTCAACAAGGTGGTAAGTTGTTAAAACGAGTGGGTCATCTAGGTTGTCCCTGAGGAAAGTGGGTAATCGGGCAGGATTCAGTTCACAATGTGGGTGAAAGGGAATTATTCCATACATGTTAAGGCAAAATTGATCCCGGGGTCCGTGTTGGCCCCGGGACCTGACGCGAGGACCCGCATAGCTTGAGTTATCAGCGTTGAGACCCGCATTTGTGCGCTGACCAACGCGAGGGCCCGGCGGGAAGTGTTGGTTTGTGTGGGTTCCACCCGTCACGACTGACACCGCTGGTTTACTGATATACCCACATTCAGGGTATATGGTAGAGGAGGGCGTGACGACACGACGGGCCTCCGGACTGCACCGAGACTTCTCGAGCACCTACGACAACGCGGGCGAGACGCGGTCGATGTATTACTGCAGCCATGTGGGCTTGTCATGAGGTAGGAGAGTTTTCTCGATGGGTTGAGACCCGCACACCCGGTGGACTGTACCGGTGCAACGAGGAGACCCAATGGCTGTTGTGGGGCTTCCGATGTTCGGAAAGCCGTCTGTGATGTCTGGACGTTGATTCCGAGATTTTTTGGGACTGCTCATATTTTCTCGGTGGTCGAGACCCAGGCACTCGGAGAGCTATTCCAGTGCCTCAAGGAGACCACCTTTGTTGCTCTCATGGTGTATGCAGTGTGTTCTCCGTGTTGACTCATTTGGGTTCAGCAGGGGTGATGGGGCCCGGTGCGGCTAGCTGCCGGCGCCCCTATATAAGCCCGCTAGGGGCTCATTTGTAAACTCTCCTTGTTCTTTGATATTCAGCGTTCCAGACTTAGCCAAATTCTTGCCGTCTTGCATCACACTCACACACAGAGCTCATGTTCGTTTTTGTATGGGCCTGCATGTCCTAAAGTATTTCCTATTTGGTATCAGAGCACAGGGGGACGTGTGAGCAGCAGAAGCAACATTAGTTGGCGGAACGCGAAGAGAACGCGCCACGTGGCGCCACGCTGATAGCAGCGTGAGGGAGCACGAAACGACTGCACGTGAACGCCACAGGGGCGGTGAGTCGCGAACAGCAGCACTAGCGAGTGCGGCGGCAACAGCAATAGCAGCAGCAGGCGAAGCATCCGTGGCAGCTGCGATGCCACGCAGCAGGAGCAATAGCGGCAGCGTAGTCGCTCAAAGCAATAGCAGCTACAGCAGTGCATCAGCCGTTGCAGCAGCGACGTCAGCAGCAGTAGCATGTAGCAGCAGCAGCAGCAGCCATTGCATCACAGTGGTAGCAGCAGCAGCGTGCAGCAGCGACGCCAGTAGTAATAGCGTGCATCAGCAGTAGTAGCGGTGACAGCAGCAAGCAACAGTAACAGCAGCGGCGGCAGCAGCAAGCATCAACAACAGCAGCGGTGGCAACAGCAAGAAGCAGTAGCAACTGCTGCGCAGAGCAATAGCAGGTGCTGCGCAGAGCAGTAGCAGTAGTAGTAACAGTAGAAGCAGTAGCAGTAGCAGCAACCTTTGCAGCTGCACCTGCCGCTGCAGCTGCTGCTACCGTTGTGAGGAGGGCCTCGCAGCCCTCCTCTGAGGGAGGGGGCCTCTGAGGGGGCCCGTCGGCCCTGTTCGCCCCCCTCCCCTCTTCTCGAGGGGGCCCTCGGAGGGCTCCGTCGAGCCCCTCCGAGGGGCCCCTCGGAGGGGCCCGTCGGCCCTGTCGGCTCCGTCGGCCGACCGACAGAGGGGCCGACGGCGGAGGCGCGGACCCCCCCCGTTCCCCCCTCCGCTCCCCCCCCCAGACTCGCTCACTCGCTCTCTCAGTGAGCGAGCGAGCGAGTGTGCACGGGAGGGAGGGCCAGACAAGCCGGACACACCCCTTCCATATTTTCTCCGTTCGTCCACCTAAAGGGCAATCGAGAAAAGGAGGGGAGGGCGAGTAACCAAAAATACGAAAATGGGTACGCTTGAAAGTGAGTGGAAAAGAAAAAAAATGGTGAGGGCTTAAGGCGAGCAGAGGGGAGAACTGGAAAAAAAGGGGGTGCAGGGTGACGGGAAAAGAAAAAGAAGAAACACAAAAGGGGGCCAGAGGGCTAGAGAATAACGACAAAAAAGGGAATCGTCCAACTACTACCGCCGCAGCAGCAGCAACTTTCATAGCAGCAATAGCTGTATCGGGCAGAGTTGCAACAACTACATACTACGGCGGCTGCGCCAGCGCTTGCTCTTTCACATTCTCAGTCGACAACGGATTGTGCGTCGGCGGCGATCTCCACTTCGAGACGTGTCCTGGACCGACGTCTCCCTGGGGCCCATGGATTTGTGCTCGCATTTCACTCCGTAAGATCGATGGCGGATTCGAGTCTTACCATCTCCGAGGGTTGGGTCGTCTACCGCTTGGAGTAGTAGCCACACTTGCAGCCGCCACCCTTTCTCGTCTTGGAGCAGTCTTTGCTCTATTAGTGGCAGCAGCATTAGTGGCGGCAGTTAGTCAGACTTTAGTCTCCAGGCGTGCTGTGGTAGTGCAGCTCGTTCCGTCTGGTCACGGTTGCTGACCCGGACGCCGTGACCTCCAAGAGTGACAGTACCTACTGGCCTCATTCTCTCCTGTGGCTTGGTGTTTACCACCGGGAGTAGGTGCCCTCGGTACCTATCCATCGTCCAACGCACGAGATGAGTGCGTGGACATCTGAGCAGGCACTGTGTGCGTTCGCCTGTTACTACTGTGGTGATGAATGTCATGGTTGGCGTCGTTCTTGGACGTGCCCTCCCGACTGGCATCCACCTTGGCTACAACCTCGTCCGAGCCTGCGTCCTCCACAGCATACGGATCTGCCGGCGTTGGTAGATCCCCTAGCTGGACCTCTGGGGAGCATATTCGTCCAGATCCACGGCCTGCGGCAGACGGTGCAGCGGCTATGTGACCCCGCCGTCACCGTGCGTGCTTCTGCTACTCGTTTTTTGACAGCCTCTTCGATCACATCTCCTCCATCCTCTCCTCCTTACTCATCCGATGGTGTACCTTCAGCTCCACCTGCCAGCGAGTCCCAGGCTGCCACCATCCTTTCGATGCTCCACTCTGATGCGACCACGACGCCACCTCGCGATGACATGTCTTCATATAGTCGTTCGAGTCGAGTGACCCCGTGACGTCGACGTCAGCGCTACGCACGCCGTGCTCGCACCGGTTTTGATACATCCTCCACCTCCTCGGCCTCCGTTGCTGTACCTTTGGAGGGGGAGTGTGGTCACCGCGCATTGCCTGATGTGATCGTAGCGATAGGATCCGCACTCGCGCCGGGCCGTGGTGCCTGAGCGTCAGCTAAGGCAGACTCAGATGATACGGTGACAGCACATGGCGTGGAGTCCGATCACGACATGGCGTTCATGGTGGAGACTTCCACGTCCGGGCTGGATCCAAACCTTCCGCAGCAGCAGGTTACATCAGGAGGAGGACAGACACGGCGTCCTTGGGCGGTGCCACTCGCGGTTCCGACCGGTGGAGGCCCAGCAGCGACACAGGAGTCCCATATGGATCACGATGCGTCTACCAGACTTTTGGGAGAGAATGTGCAGCAGGCTCACACCAGTCCGGTAGAGGTTGCAGGGCTTGAGACATGTATGTTATCGAGTTTGACATCTACGCTGGGGAAGGAGCCGGACGTTTTGCAGTAGTAGGTTGCATCAGGAGGAGTGCACGTGCCGCGTGCTTGGGCGGTTCCACTCGCGACTCAGACCGGTGTTGGCCTGGCAGTGGCACACAAGTATCGTGTAGATCGGGATACCCCATATGGATCTCCGGGGGCGTTGGTGCACAAGATTCACACTAGTACGACAGCAGTCGCAGTGCATGAGCAGAGTCGGCCGGTTGGTCCTTTGGAGGTTGAGGCATTCTTGAGAGCAGCAGTTCTGAGAGGTGTCATTGGGACACGTGCTGCAGCAGACTCAGCAAGCTTCACCATGTCATCAGCGCTACCTGAGGACCAGCTTGAGCGTGAGGAGTCATCCATGTTCCCTGAGTCTCTGGGTTCCCTTATACATGACAGAGCAACAACATACATGACGGAGTCAGATGGTGGTCCTCACTCTATCATCGAGCAGGTGGCAGCGACCGGCCTTCCCGGCGAGACAGTGCGTGGGCGCCAGCTACGCTTGTTTGTCGCCTTGACGGGCACTATCAAACCGGAGTCCTGCACACCTGTGTCCACTACGGCGGCAGTCGAGGACACTGGAGCAGATCCGTACACGCGGATGGAGTCACCTCATCAGCAAGAGCTGAGTTTTGCCCCCTCGTTTTCACCTGTTGGTGACCCTGCTGATCACATCGATGCTGAGAGTGGCAGTACCTGCACGGACGACATTTCCACATGCTCGACAGACTCTGATGACTCCTCCATCTCCTTCTCTCTCGGCATGCGACCGCTCACTCCTCGCATGATAGACACGAGCTGTGATGTAGATGCGACACCTACAGCTGCATCCGATGTTCCAGCGTCTCAGCACATTGCGAGCTTGGTTGACCCAAGGAGGATGCAACAGCACCAGTTCCATCGTCTTCAACAACAGAGATGCAGATGGTGTTGTACTCATGAGTTGTGCAGTCTGCATGTGTAGCATCCAGTGAGGCAGAGCTTATCCTACACGAGGTCGACAAGGGCCACCTCGACATGTCTGAGGCAGATTATGCTGATCTACAGGAGCGTGTAGTCATGCTACAGCGGAAGATGATGGCAGTACGTGAGCGATTCTCAGAGGTGGGGAGCATCACTGCTATCGGCAGGAGCCTTCCGCCAGCAGAATCTGGCACACCTATACTCGAGGAGGATCTTGTACGAGCTCCGAGTATGACGTCCGTTGGAGACACTGTCATAGGAGAGGTGAGCGTGCCTTCGGCTTCCACCATCCTCGCTCATGTCGACCCTATCATCGCTCTTCCTTCTTCTACTACTACCATCACGCACATTCATCCACCCGACTCACCTGCCCCATCGTCATCTTCATCCACGAGTGGTGATCGTTCGTCGCTCCAGCCCTCCTCTTCCGGCTGTACACCTCTGTGCCTCAGGCTGCTCTATCCCGCCTTGGAGGCCAGCTCCGCCACTTCATCCACGCTTGCGTGCTGCTCGCCAATTCCCTTTCCTCCGTCGTACACAGATGCATTGCGGTAGAGCAGAGAGAGGAGAGACTGTCAGTTGGGACCCTTGGTAGTCACGTGAGGACTGGTATATTCCAGGTGATGCTGCAGCGACGTGAGGAGTCGTAGCCGGAGACACCACAATTGGAAATATTTAAGGGCATGCAGGCCCATGCAAAAACGAACATGAGCTCTGTGTGAGTGCGATGCAAGCCGGCAAGAATTTGGCTAAGTCTGGAATGTTGAATATAAAAGAACAAGGAGAGAGTACAAATGAGCCCCTAGCGGGCTTAAGTAGGGGCGCCGGCAGCTAGCCGCACCGGGCCCTATCACCCTCGCTGAGCCCAAACGAATCAGCAGGGAGAACACACTGCGTACACCATGATAACAATAATGGTGGTCTCCTCGAGGCGCCGGAACAGCTCTCCGAGTGCCCAGGTCTCGACCACCGAGAAAATAGGAGCAGTGCCAGAAAATCTCAGAATCAACGTCCAGACATCACACACGGCTTTTCGAACATCGGAAGCGCTAGTACAGCCACCGAGTCTCCTCGTCACACCGGTATAGTCCACCGGGTGCGCGGGTCTCAACCCACCGAGAAAACTCTCCTAGCTCCCGACAAGCCCACAGGGCTACCAGAACGCATCGACCGCGTCTCGCCGGTGCTGTCGTACGTGCTGGAGAAGTCTCGGTGCAGTCCGGAGGCCCGTCGTGTCGTCACGCCCTCCTCTACCATATACCCCGAATGTGGGTATATCGGTAAACTAGCAGTGTCGGTCGTGACGGGTGGAAGCCACACAAACCAACAACCACTTCGTCTTTGAGGGCCGGAGCCGACTCGCACGTGACAGGGGGAGCTATCTCTACATGACGGACACACCACATGACTCATCGCCCAGGATCTATTCAGCTACAACATCAACATCTCCATCGAGGACATTGCTACCAGGTTCATCTGCCCAGGGGGAGTGTTGTGTGGACCTCGACCTGACGCGACGTGTTGGTTTTTGCGCTCATTGTGCTCTGTTGTGTCCTCCCGGCTTGTGTACATCGGCGTGCAGATGACTGACGGCAAGACTCGACGCTGATGGAGTGTCGTCCGGTGGAGCCAACGCACGCTGACGTCTTCTCGCAGTTCGTTGGAGCCTTCTCTCTCCGGCGACGTGTTCAGCTCCATCGGCACGCCTCCTCGGCGGTCGCGCTGCCGGCGGTCGCTGCCACCGCAGTTGCTGTCTGCATGCGTCCAGCGCGTCCTGTCGCGCCTGCGTCGTTATGCGTTGCCTAGGGTCCTTGTTGCATGTTGCATGGCCCTGGTGGGCACCATAAACCATCGTGAGCACTGCCTGGGTTCAGGCAGTCATAACTCCTTGCTACTATTTTTCTAGTTGATTCTGACCGCACGGCTGCGTTCGCAGCATCGGTATTATGGTATGCTCCAAGTTTCAGGCAAAACGGACGACGCCCGGGTTTTGGGCTGTCAGCTGTCTGGCAGGCCTCACCGAGAAAATCTGCCAGCCTGAGAATAGCTATTTTCTGATTGGCTGGTGAACTGAGTAACAAGCTCTACAGAGCTGGGGGAAAAGGAATCTATGCAGCAGGTTGGGGCAGCAGCGTTGTTGATGCAGCGTGCGGGCTTCCACGCTCGTTGCTTAGGTCAGCTGCTCTAGAGTCTAAGTCTGGAAGCTCTGGGTTTTGCTACTCAGAAATGCGCGCGCCAGAGTTAGCGCCAGAAAGCAGCTGAAAACTGATAATGACTGATTAGGAATGAAGAATTAACAGCAATGGGGGACCCCTCCAAGTTCAACCCCCCCCCCCAGCTCTGTAGAGCTTGTTACTCAGTTCATCAGCCAATCAGAAAATAGCTCAGTTCAGGCTGGCAGGTTTTCTCGGTGAGGCCTGCCAGGCAGACGACAGCCCAAAACCCGGGCGTCGTCCGTTTTGCCTGAAAACTGGACCATACCATAATACCGACGCTGCGAACGCAGCCGTGCGGTCAGAATCTGCTAGAAAAATAGTAGCGAGGAGTTATGGCAGCCTAAACCCAGATAGTGCCCACAATGGTTTATGCTGCCAAACAGGGCCATGCAACATGCAACTGGGACCCTAGGCAGTGCATGACGATGCAGACGCGATGGGACGCGCTGGACGCATGGAAGCAGCAACTGCGGTGTCAATGACCGCCGGCAGCACGACCGCCGAGGAGGCGTGCCGATGGAGCTGAGCGCGTCGCCGGAGAGAGGAGGCTCCAGCGAACTGCGAGAAGACCTCAGCGTGCGTCGGCTCCACCGGACGACACTCCATCAGCGTCGAGTCTCGCCGTCAGTCATCTGCACNGCCTTCTTGAACGAGTCGCGCTTCAGTGCCTTGGTCAGGAAGTCAGCCAACTGCCGTGCTGTCTCAACCCACACGATGCTGATGCTGCCGTCATGCAACAGTGAACGCACATAGTGATACTCAACGTTGATGTGCTTTGTGCGTGTGTGATGAACGCCGTCATTGTTGGCGATGGCCATGGCACTCTCATTGTCACAATGCAACGTGATGGATGGGACAGACTGGCGCAACTCAGACAGCAGACGACGCAACCACACACTCTCACACGCGCCTGATCCAAGAGCCACGTACTCAGCCTCAGCAGTGCTGCGTGCAATGCACCCCTGCTTGCCACTACGCCAGGACACAGCCGTGCCGCCAATCAGAAAGATCCAGCCTGTGCGACTCTTACCGTCCGGGCTGCCGGCCCAGTCGCTGTCGGTGTAGCCCACTGCGACAACAGACGGTTGACGACGGAACATGAGACCTCGCCGAGGAGTCGAGACGACATAGCGCAGTACTCGGATCGCGGCCTCGTAGTGGAGGTGACGCGGCTCCTGAGAAAACTGGGCCAGGAGGTTGACGGCGAACGCGATGTCTGGACGCGTCGTCGTCGCCAGGAACATCAATGACCCGATGACTCGCAGGTACGTGGTCATGTCAACTGGCTCCCCCACAACAGCTGGGCCAGGACTCTTCAGCTTCACCTGGCCATCGGGTGACATGGGTGAGGATGCGCTCGGTACGAGTGGCAGGTCCTCGGCGAAGCGAGTGGACAGAGTCTGCACATAATCAACCTGATGGACATGGAGGATGCCCTGGGAGCGATCATGCTCGAGCTCCATGCCCAGAAAGACTCGGGCAGACCCGAGATCCTTCATCTGGTAGGTGGCGTGCAGCAGTTCCTTGACGCGCTGGATGGCAGCCGTGTCTGGCGACGCAATGAGGAGGTCGTNACTCCCACCCATGCTGGGCGACCAGGCTGAAGAGCGCCCGGCTGGTGGAGAACCGGCCAACTGGGGTAAAGATCTGGTCATAGTCGACCCCAGGGACCTGGGCAAACCCCTTTGCAGTGAGGCGGGCCTTGTACTTGTCCAAGGACCCGTCGGGTTTCCACTTGTGCCGAAAGACCCACTTGGCGCCGATGGCCTTCCGACCTGGAGGAAGGTCGACGAGGTTGTACACGTGGTGCTGTCGGATAGCAGCGAGCTCATCGGCGCAAGCAGCGTCCAAGTGTGCGGCCTCAGGAGAGGCTCGTGCCTCGCGCAAGGTGGCTGGGTCCTCCGGGCGTGCTGTGGAGCGAACTGAGAGAGCATGTGCCTCTTGCGCCCTAGGTGGGATGCGCGCAAGGGCAGCCACGACAGCGTGCCGATGCTCGTCATGGAGCATGGCGTAGCCCAATGCGGAGCCCGGGTGCAGATCTGCAATGATGGCCGAGGTGGTCAGGCCCAGGGCTTTGGTGCCAGGGTCCCCACTCACGACCGTGGGAGTGGAGGAGGCACGTGGAGCCACGGGGGGTCGAGGCACCACCGAGCGCGGTGCGACGGTCTTCACGCTCACCGACGGCCTGGGTCGGAGGCTGCCGCCGGGGCCACATGTGTAGCGTGGCAAGGCGTGCGACGGCGCTGAGTCTGATGGGCCAGTGGAGACGACTGGGGTTGTCGACTCGGAGAGATCAGCGGACACGACTGGGNGCTGGCCCGGAGGGACCAGCAGACGCGACTGGGACAGCTGGCCCGGAGGGACCAGCGGACGCGACTGGGGAGGCTGGCCCGGAGGGACCAGCAGACGCGACTGGGACAGCTGGCCCGGAGGGACCAGCGGACGCAGCTGGGGCAGCTGGCCCGGAGGGACCAGCGGACGCGACTGGGGAGGCTGGCCCGGAGGGACCAGTAGACGCGACTGGGACAGCTGGCCCGGAGGGACGAGCAGACGCGGCTGGGGCAGCAGGCCCGGAGGGACCAGCGGACACGACTGGGGAGGCTGGCCCGGAGGGACCAGCGGACGCGGCTGGGGCAGCAGGCCTGGAGGGACCAGCGGACGCGGCTGGGGTCGCAGGCCTGGAGGGACCAGCGGACACGACTGGGGAGGCTGGCCCGGAGGAACCAGCGGACGCGACTGGGGAAGCTGGCCCGGAGGAACCAGCAGACGCGACTGGGGCAGCTGGCCCGGAGGGACCAGCGGACGCGACTGGGGAGGCTGGCCCGGAGGAACCAGCGGACGCGACTGGGGAAGCTGGCCCGGAGGAACCAGCAGACGCGACTGGGGCAGCTGGCCCGGAGGGACCAGCGGACGCGACTGGGGCAGCCGGCCCGGAGTGACCAGTGGACGCGACTGGGGCAGCCGGCTTAGAGGGACCAAGGAATGTGTCACCCGGACGCGGTAGGACGGAGGACGGACTCACCACTCCCCCACGCGATGGGATAGACATAGACGAGCCGGAGCGAATGAGGTCACGAGGAAACAGGTCCTCGAAGAAGAGGGCATCCCGGGACTCGATAATGCAGTGCCGGGAGGGGTCCCAGAAGCGCCAGGCCTTGGACTGACGAGAGACACCGAGGAAGGTGCAAGGACGACCGCGGGGGGCGAGCTTGCTGCCCTGCTGCGGGACGGGCAGCCAGGCAATGGCGACACAACCCCAGACGCGAGCGGGGCGGAGGTCAGCGCGCTGACCGCACCAATGCTGGTACGGGGTGGACTGACGGGGTAGGGGACCGTGGGGAATCCGGTTCCAGACCCAGGTCATGTAGGCCATGGCTTCAAAGTAGAAGCCCTCGGAAAGACCGGACTCGACACGCATGGTGCGGATGGCGTCAGCCATGGTCCGGTTCCACCGCTCGGAGACACCGTTCTGGTCGGGTGTGTAGGGCGCCGATGTCTCATGGTGGATTCCGCAAGAGGCGAGGAGAGTCGTGGCCTCACCCATGTACTCGCCACCGCGATCGGAGCGAAAGCGGCGAAGGGAGCGGCCACACGCGCGCTCTGCGAGGACAAGCCATTCCTGGATGGCCCGGGCGACATCGCTCTTCTGCCTAAGACAGAAGACCCAGCGATAGCGAGAATAGTCGTCCGTGAGGGTGAGGACATAGCGGCCACGCTCGCCGACCGACTCGGTGGGGAGAGGACCCATGACATCCGAATGGACAAGGTCGANAGACAAGGGGTACGTGGACCGGTGCATCTTCCCCTGAGCGCAGTCAATGCACTCAGTGGGGCACGGGAGAGGGAAAGTCTCCGGGTCAAGGCCCGAGGCAGGCCGGGTGTGAAGCATGCTGTCCACAGCGGCGGAGTGGACGTGGCAGAGGCGGCGGTGCAAGAGGCGGGTGTGCTGAGGAGAAAGCATACTGGTGACGAGCACATGGCCTGTGGCGGCCGACGAGGAGGAGACGGGAGGAGAAGAGGAGAGACGAGGAACATGCCACAGGTTGCCATGGGCGGTGGCGTGCAAGACGACGAGACCAGACGGACGCAACGACACAATGCCAACACCACGCGAGTGTACAACATCCATGCTCATGCGGTCAAGGGCAGTCACGGATAGGAGGCTGAGCTCGAGACCAGGGACAAAGAGGACATCGGTCAGAAAAACGTCACCGGCAGGTCCACGAAAATGAACGACGCCAACACCACAGACAGGCAACACCTGTCCGGAGCCCGTCCGAACACCGGAGACATCGCCGACAGGACCGAGCATACTGAAGGCCTCACGAGAGGCCGTCATGTGATGCGTGGCCCCGGAGTCGATGATCCAGGTCTCAGCAGGGTCCTGGACCGGGGTCGCTAGATCGCTAACGGTTACATGGCAGCAGGCGAGGGACGCGGACACGGTGGACGGAGGCGCGAAACGGGACTGCCAATCGTCAAGCCAAGCAAGATCATCAAGAAGAGGGGCGGAGGAGGCCACGGGCGACAACGAGACAGACGAGGAAACGGGACACGACCGCAGCTCAGTCTTAGTCATGCAGGGTTGGGCAGGAGAGCAGGAGGTGATGCAACTCGCACTTCCCTGGGGAGGAGGGCGAGGCAGGACGAGCTGGAGCGCGATGAACTGCTCCAGCTGGTGCTCACGGGAGGAGGGCCCGGGAGTGTAAACGGAGTGCGGAGTGACGGCGCCGGAGCCCGGGTAGTAGGAGGACTGCGCCGGTGAAGGGAGCGGATGCGCCGACGGCTGCGGGTAGTACTGCTGCGGCGCGGGTGTCTGCGGGACAGGCGGAGCTGCCGGAGTGGCAGAGCCGCTGGACGAGGTCAAAGTGGAAGGGCCAGCAACGGCGACGGCGGCAGAGGCGAGGCGGCGCTCCCGCTGGCGCCGCATGGTAGCGATGACGCGCGCCTCGTCCGTCGGGAGAGGGCACGTGCACCACCCGTGCCCGGGGTGACCATAGTTATGGCAGACCGAGCCACCACCGCTGGACCCGGTCGACGACTGCTGCTGCTGCTGCTGCGGCTGACCCTTGCCTTTCTTCTTCCCCGATGACGATGAGGTAGCTGCGGCGGGGGAGGCGACGGCCACGAAGGCACCGACAGGGGAGACGACACTAGGGGAGGCGACGGCAGGGGATGCAAGCGCCTCCGTGCGATGGAGTTGGGACTCCTGGCGAGCTTCCTCAATGCGGAGGAAGAGCTCGTATGCCCAGGGCATGAGGGTGCCCTGGGTCGCCATGGTGGAGAGGACGTCCTGGGGGTAGTGTACGAAGACGTCTGCGTAGTCGCTAGTGGCGCCGCGCTTGATGGTGAGGAGCGCGGACAGAGGGGGCGGAGCAGATGTGCCGAGACGACGGAGGATGTCCTCCGTCCGCTGCCAGTAGGCAGTGACCGTCTCGGTCTCCCCCATGTGCAGGGAGTTGAACTCCCGGAGCAGACGGCTGATCTCAGCATCGCTGGATAGGCGATGGGGCCTGGTGAGGACGTGCCAGGCGGCTGCAGGGTCTGGGATGGCGCCAGCCATGGCGTCGCCGAGGAAAGGTTCTAAGGCCAGGCGGGAAGTTGGAGGGGCGACTGGGACAAGAGCACGGACGGTGCGACCAGCGTCATACAACTGGTCGGCCTGGGTGGAGTCGTAAGGGAAGGTGTAGTATGCCCATAGGCCCTCACCCTGCGCCCAGATCCGGAAGCTGAGCTCCCAGCTCCGGAACTGCTCGCCGGCTTGAAGCGGCGGCGGCGGCGTCTCAAAGTCCTTCTGCCTGCAGCCGACACCTGGAGTGGGGCCAAGGACGGAAGTGACTGTCTGCCACTGGCGCTGAGTCTGCTGCTGTGCTAGGTAGTACGTGGCAGCAGACACAGCTGGGCTGTCGTGCCCTGGAGGGATGAAGGACGGTAGCGCGCTGGTGGCGGTTTGAGAGGCGATTGGCTGCAGCGCCGCAAGCTGCTGTGTCAAGGCGGCGAGTTGTTGCTGAAGAGCAGCAAGCGGGTCAGGAGTGCCGCCAACGTTACCAGTGAGCCGCTGCTGCTGCTGCTGCTGCTGTAGGGGCGGCGGCTGCTGCTGCTGCAGGGGCGGTGGCTGCTGCTGTATGGGCGGCGGCTGCTGCTGCTGTAGCAGTGGTGGCTGCTGCTGTAGAGGCAGCGGCTGCTGCTGCTGCAGCGGCGGTG
>SZWC01000166.1:223955-249716 GCA_023375785.1 Penium margaritaceum | reverse complement strand
GCGTCCTGACTATATAGAGCAGGCGCCACTTCTTGCACTTAGTTGAGATGCAAGCAGTGCATAATCCATGGGATGTGTACCGATGCTACGTCCGAGAGCTTCACTTCAGATTAGTCACCTGCAGTCATGGTGTGTGTGTGTGTGTGTGTGTGTGTGTGTGTGTGTGTGTGTGTGTGTGTGTGTGTGTGTGTGTGTGTGTGTGTGGACAGAGTCAATAGGCGACTTGCATGTTTTACACCCCATTAACAATGCTCCCCCATGACCCACAGACGAGCAGGCCACACACACATGAGAGCGAGAATAACACATACCCATGCGACATGAGACAACAACTTACGAACAAAAGAGGCACAGCAACATCAATCTGGGGTTTCGGAGCGCGCAGCAGGCTAACATCATGTAGAGTCGTCTTGAACATGCCACTGTTGAGAGCCTTGGGAAGAAAGCTCACACGTTGTTTATGAATAACAACCCATACAACTGAAACTTCTCCAGCAGCAATGCACTCACGTACAAAGTGGTGCTCGGTGTTAGTGTGCTTGGTGCGAGAATGATGCATGCCCTCTTTGCTCTACGATTGCCTTTGCGCTATGGTTGTCGCAACATAGAGTGATGCAGCGCATGGGCGCACGCAACTGTTGCAGGAAGCAACAAAGCCACACACTCTCACACGTACCTGCCAGTGTGGACCTGGGCCCCTCGAATAGCAGTACACTGATGTGCACTACGACACGTTGATGTGATCCCTTGCCACATCAGCCAAAACCGAACCCCAGTTGTATGGGAGGGGGAGGGGGTGGGGAGGGCTGTTTTGGGGGTTGGCTCAGAGACATCACTGCCGCGTTTGCTCAGGCTATGACATAATCTTAGAGCATCATGTTATACACGTGGGCATGGACAATGGTAGGTTGCTGCTTCTCCTGCTGCTGCTCCCCTGTACCTTCGTTCTCCTCTCCCTCCACAGAAACTTCCTCGCAGAGGTGGTGAGCCGAGCAGTGTGCACCACCTCATTCAGCAGGTTCATCTGACAGAAACTGACGGACAGTGCACTGCCGGCCATGAGCTTCACCATTGCCATCTAGCATGCTAGGTTGGCAGCCGTGCCGTAATGAGGCCACACGCTGGTCTGCACGAGGTTGCTGGTGGTTGGAGTGGCACGGATGGCGGGGCGCATCGGTGGCTACCGCTTCTGCTGCTCTGCTGCCTCGTGCTGGGTTGCCATGGCTGGTACAGGCAGACTGGTATTGTCATTGTCATCGTCCAGAGGTATTCCTGCCCGCTCAAGAGCCGCTACTCGCTGGCGTTCCTCGAAAAGCGGCCCATGTCACAGGCTGGGAGCTAGTGCCCGAACTGCTTCCCAGACCTTCGTGCAAACGGCCATCCGCCGACTTCCATCTAGCGGGTGGACATGGTTTCCTCTCAAGGCCGAGAGCATCTTGTGCAAGAGGCGGCAGATGTTCACAGGCCTGAACATTGCCGTTAGTCTCACCAAAGGGAAGGCAGATGCGGCCACACGTCCCACTGACAGTCACACCACACGAGCCACAGTAGAAACCAGGCTTCTTGGAGCACGTCGAAACTAGTAGGTAGTGGCGAGAGAGAGCAAGAGTGAGGAAGTCCCGTTGGAGCTGGAGCACCTGGGTGGGCGAATATTTTGGTGCCACCAGGAGCTGAGAGGATGAGGCACCTCCAGATGACCTGGTGCCTATGGCCGAGCTTGCAGTGGACGTGGGAAGTGCTGCCTTGCACCTAGGCGGCATGGTGGAGGTACTACTCTGCCGTAAGGCCAAGTTGGCCTTGCTGGTGCTCACCAACCAAGACATTGTATGTGTGTGACTAAATGAGTTGAGCGCAACTGATCTGGAATTTTTCCACACGCAGCTGAATCCACAAGGGCATTGATAGGAAGGGGGGGAAAGTAATTTAATGCGCAGTTAGAAAAAGTGAGGAATATTGTTGCCACCAAGATACAGTTGCATGGGCTACATGAATCCATCATTCTAACCTGCAAATGTGCCAGCATGGGAGAGTTTAATGGATAGGAAAACAGGGCAGAGTGCATGCACTTTTCTTGACCCCCAATTGGTCATTTTACCCTCCTCCTAGTGTCCACCTCACATGTTGATTACATGGTCCAATGCATGCATCATATGAGGTAGACAGATATTACTCAGTGATAATGCACTACTTGGGGTTTGAGCCTGACGTCTACTCCTTAATACTCGGTCACCCACCTGATTCCTTGCTCCGCCTGGTCCGTGTGTCATGCCAAGAGCCAAAATAATGGTTTTGCGAAAAACTTGTCCACGGGCTACAATGATGCTCCATCAAGGTGATCCACGGTGGCGCGCCAATGTGAACCCATTACATCGGACCTCGAGGTCAACACTGGTCTCTACGCCGAGTGCCACGTACTCTGCCTCACTTGATATTCTAGCAACACAACCCTGCTCCAACAGATGGAAATACCACCAAAAACATGTATGTATCATGTGCAACTGCATGCACCTTTGTCAAGTGTCCAGTCACTTTCGGTATAGCCATCAACAACCACAAAGAGGTGTGTGTGATAGCACATCCCAATGTACGCTGTAGAGAGCACGAAACGGACAACGCGTTGGGCAGCCTCAAGGTGCTTCCAACGAGGGTGCCAGGAAAACTGAGCCAAGAAGTTGACCGAGAAGGCCACATTTGCTTAACAGGTGGTGGCAAGGTATATGAGGGACCCTATCACGCTAAGGTAATCAGTTACATAGACTGTCTCCCCCAACACTGATGGATTGGGAGACTTCAGCAGGCCCTGCCCTGCTGGGGTCATCAAAGGAGACACAGTGGGGGCATCGACGAGCGAAGTGGCGAAGCACTTCCGGAGGCGACGGCCATGAACAGTCTGATGCACATGTAGAGTGCGACGCTGGCGATAATGTCCCAACTCCACGCCGAGAGATACGCGAGTTGGGCCCAAATCCTTCATCTTCTATGTGGATTTTATGAGGGCCTTGACCAACTAGACGGTAGCGAGGCTGGAAGAGGAAATGAGGAGGTCATCGACGTAGACGAGGATAGCCACAAAGGGCTCTGACCGGACACTCAGAAGGAGCGCTTGGTGAACGATGTTGCGCAGATAGCCACCTCTATTAAGAGTGGAGGAGATCTTTATGTTCAGCAGCGCGACAACAACTTGCACCTGTACAGGCCTTTCGCAGCCGCCAGACCTTGTCCGTGCAATTGGTATTATATAGATGTCCCCATTAAGACGTCCATGTAGGAACGCATTATGGACATCCATCCGCTACTGTTCTCAGTCATGCTGTGCGACCAGGCTCAGACGTGCTCATGCAGTAGTATAGTGCCTGACCGGAGGGAAAGTCTCGTCAAAGTCATTCCCAGGGATCTGAGAGATTCCTTTCGCCATCTGATGAGCCTTGTATGCGTCGATCTTGCCATTTGATCTCAGATTGCATCAAAGGACCCAACGAATTGAAGCAGCTTTGCAGCCCACTACAAGATTGAAAAGCTTAACGACATCATGCTCTTTGAGAGAAAACTCCTCCTGCATGGCCTTTTCCTAGAGGTGCGCATGAGCTGCAGCTTGCTCCGGTTAAACTGTGGAAGGCTCTGGTGGGAGTGCAGGGGGTCCACTCATCGTAAAGCATGCAGCGACATAGCATATATCAAAGGTTTTGAGGGCGCTATAGAACTCGTGTAACAAGTGCATACCTCACTGCTGAGTTGGGATGGCCAGCACTGACAGCAAGTACAAGCGCATCGAGGTCAGTGGCCCTGAAAGAGGGCCCCGAATGAGAGGAGGATGAATGAGATCTTGTGCGATATTGGGAGGCCTGGGAGGTTGACTATTGAGGGAGAGAGTTAAGTACCTCCACGCGTGTATGGCTCTGGGATAATAGTAGGAGTAGGGGACACAAGGTGTGATGCTAGGACATGGATAGGCCCTGTGGTCTGTGACACGGAATTGGGAGGTAAATCAGGAGGGGACTCTGCCGGAGCACTGAAAGTGGCAGGAAATGTGCCGAATTTGAAGATGACGGGGAAGAAGATACAGAGGCTGGTGATGACTCTAGGGAGGAGTCGGAGTGCTGCATGGAAAGGACAGACGAGGAGACTCAATGTGAGTGCATCTTGCGACTCACCAAGCGAGGAAAGAGGAGAGGGTAGAGCGACAGGGGACAATTCACTCTGGAAGTTTTCCTCAAGAAACAGTGCAGCGTGCCCCTCAAAGTCGCGAGACCGGTCAGCGTCCCAGAATCGCCAAGCCTTATACATAGAAAAAACACCAAGGAAGGTGTAGAGACGAGCACCGGGACTAAGCTTGCTGACGCAAAGGTCCTCAGGGAGCCAAGCGGCAACAACACAGTTCCAGACGTGAGTAAAACGTAAGTCTGCCTGGTGACCAAACCAATGTTTGAAGGGGGTGATGACGGGGAGGGAGACTGTGAGGAACATGGTTCCAAACCCATGCCATGTAGGATACGGATTTGAAGGGGAAGAGATGAGGCAGGTTAGACTTAGTGAGAAGGGTACGAACACTGTCAACAAGAGTGTGATTTCAATGTTGGGAGACATCGTTTTGCTGAGGTGCATAGGGAGCCAAGGGCCCCATACACATCCCGCCAGAAGACCAAACTCAAGAAGTGGGTTCCAGGTACTTGCCACCACAAGCATAGAAAAACGTGCGTAGATGACAACCACAATCGAGTTCATCATGAGGCAGCCATGACTCAAGAATAGAGTAGACATCAATCTTTTGCCAAAGGGGAAACACTCAATTCATACGCAAGTAGTCATCAGTGAGACAAAGGACATGATGCTCAATATCATCCAAGGCGTCATGGGCGAGAGGGCCCATGACGTCTCCATGCAAAAGGTCAAGGGGATGGTCGGTGCGAGTTGTAAAGGTAAAGAAAGGGGACCGATGCATTCTACTGTGAGTACAGTCAAGGCAATCAGAAGCGCTGGGAGCAGGAAAAGTGGAGGTATCTCGAACATGCATGGGCTGATTGTGGAGCAAGCTGTCAATTGCAGTAGTGTGAATGTGGCACAAGCAAAAATGCAGCTGTGTATGCGTCGGGAAAAGGGAGCAATTGACATTACCAAGGTCACAATGCGTGATAAAGGAGGGTACAAAGGAGGGGACACAGAAAAGACGATCACAATGCGTGTCGTGAAGCAAGATGTGACCACTGCTGTAATGTGATGTAGAGGCAATGCCACTGCTCGAGAATTCCATGCCCTCGTCATCGAGAGTTGTAAAATAGAGCGGACTCAGCTCTAGAGAAGACACCTACAACAAGTCTGGGAGAAATAGATCCTCCGTCCGGCCAACAAAACAAGCAATGCCAACGTCCTGAATGGGTAGAAATTGGCCAGAGCTGGTTCGCGCAAAGCAGACAGGGCCAACAGGATCCAGGGAGATGACCGACACACTAGAGGACGTCATGTGATCGGTGGCCCCGGAGACCAGGATCCAGAAGCCACCCAACACATGCAAAGACGTGGGGACACGGCTAGCAGCAATGGTAGTTGAGCATAACGAAAGATGTTTACCACAAAAAGCAAGGCAATGAGGCAAACAATCAAGTTACAAATCCTCAGTTCATGAAATATTGACAGGTAGACAGCCCTGAATGCTGCCAGAGGCTGATCCACAGATAGCCCTGTCAGACTCACACACAAGTGACCTCAGGCATCTATACACACTCCCACCTCCAGAATCACAAAGATGGTGCTGATGGAAAAAATGAGATATTGTAACATCCAACAGATGATCATCCTCACGCATGTTGGATTTGATAAGGATGCTCAAAGATTGGCGCTGCTGGGAGGAGCCTAGAAAGGCCCACGCTAGTGGAGTGTAAGGTCAAGAAAGGAGGTCTTAGAAGGCAGGTGCCCCAAACAAAGAAGGCCACCCTGAGGGGTAGAGAAACGGGAAGGAGGCCGCGGTGGTTCTTTAAGCTGCTGCACCTGTGGTGGTGGAAGAGGTGCAACCAGAGGTGGCAGTGGAGATAGAGACACAGGCCAGGCCAGTACTAGCACCGGATGTTTGCGCACAATACTCCCGTGTGAAATACCTCAGATGGGCATCGTCATGCGATGCATGGCACTTTGGGGCATTGTGACCAATAGCACTGCAGTTCCAGCACGTCATGGTGCCAAGCACGGAGGCAGAAGAGGAGGAATCATTGGAACCCTTTCCTTCTCCTTACCCGCATTGTCCACCACTTGACCTACCACTAGACCTACCGCCCTTTTCCCTCCCCCATCCTATGTCCACTCCTTGAGTAACCAAGGAGGAATCAGACATGGAAGTGGATGAGGGTGGGATGTGCAAGGATGAGGTTATAGCTAAAGAAGAAAGAAGCGTTGTGGTGGAAGCAGCTAGATCAGCGCGATGGATGCGCTTGTTCTACATCGGTGAGGTGATGAAGTGTAAACTTCCAATGAGCACCAATGCCTGGTGGGGAATCATCTAGAACATAATCGGTGGCCAGGCACTCAAGCTTGGAGGCCTTGACCTCCCCGAAGATGTCAGACAACGTGGGAATGAGGTCGTTGACAATGGAGAGGACGGGTGGGAGCTACCCAGGTGCAACTTTGTCCATGTCATGCGGTAGTTTGAGACTGCGTTCCCAATAGGCATCAGAATTCTCATCAACATGAATGAAGAGCATAATAAGATGTATTGCATGGCCTGTCACATCGCTACAATGCTTGATGAGGGTGTAGGCGCCGACCGGTTCAGCTAAAGTGCGGCATGTTGCATTAGTGTTACACGACTCGATCCCATCAGTAAGATCATTTGGCCCTCCAAGAATGACGATACAGACAGCGCGGATGGAATCAAACTCGACAGGGATAAAGGGAGAAAGGAAAGAGGGGTCAGAGTCATAGTAGTATTCCCATAGATGCTCCCCCTGAGTCCATGCATTGAGACATGTCTCCCATGATAAAAAGGAGATGTTGGAGTTACATTGGGGTGGTGACGATTCAAATTCACACAAACGCTGCAGAGGTAATGCAAGAGCTTTGGCTGCTGCTATCATGGAGTCAGAGTCGCTAAAGCAAGAGGTAGTGGATAAGGAAGCGTGAGTGGTGGCAAAGCCGACAGCGATGCCAGCGGGAGTGGATGCAACAAAGATAAAGCATAGTGTAGGCCAGATGATTTTCAGGACCAAGTCATCAATATGCTCTGCAAAGGTGTCTTGAGTACCCTATTTGTGACGCAGTCCTTCTTCAGCTACTCGCTTGGCAGTGAGGGCCTCTCACACTTCACTGCACTCATGCTGCAGCTCCGCTTGCAGCGTAACATACTATTCGTCGTCTACTGGCAACATGACAACGACATTACTTTGCCTAAAAATTTCTGGCAGAGTTTCTCCACCCCAGTGGGTGTGGGAAAAGTGGGTGTGAAAAATCTATCAGCTCAAGGCTGTGCTCTGAGGCAATGGAACTTGACGCACAAACATGACTACGCAAAGACAAATGAGAGAGGACAGAGGGAAAATAGGCATGCTGACCTGGCCTAGCGGCGAAGAGAAAATAGAAGAGGAAGAGCAATTGTAGTGGATACTGCAATAACGGTGACAGTGGAGGCCGCTAAGACAAGAATACACACAGCAGTTGAAAGGGCAGCAGCCGAGAGGGTAGAGACTGCTACTACTATGGAGGTGAGGAAAACAAATGTGGTGGCTGGTCATCGATGCTAATTGAGCATATTAGGCCTGCATGATGGACGTGTGGATGAAAGTCACAGCACGGGATAGAGCAGTGGCTGTTGCTGCTCCTACTGCTGCTGGTACTTTTGCTACTGCAACTGCTGCAGTAGCAACCTGGGTGACTATGTTGATGGCAGCTGTAGCAAGGGGGCCTTTGTCAACTATGGCTGTCGTGTACGTCCCAATAGCTATTCATGCAGCAGTGTTGGCAAATGCACGAGCATCACGAATAGTTACAGCACATGTGGAGGCAATAACAGTGCCGGAGACTAGCGTTCACTCCAAGATGAAGAGGATGTCAGAAGTTGAAGATGAAGCAAATTCAGATCCAAAGACGGCTTGGGAAGCACAATTGCCGTGTACAGAGGACCTACGCACTGCTCCTGGAGCTGCTGTTGCCGTCCCAGCAAAGGCTGCACACGGAATCTGGTGACGGGTCCTATGGTAGCGGATGAGCTTACAGGAGTTTGACGGGGTGGTGGATCCCATGGAGGTCCAGTGGCTGGCGCATTCCGTGACTTCAATGAGTCATCAGAGCCTAAGTGGCGGAATCCTGCATAATCTACGGAGTCCTCCTGCTCGTAGTCCTCGGTCAGGTCGTAGTCCTCGGTTGAGTCGTAATCCTTGCCAGGATGGTAGCCAGGGCTTCAGCAAACAAAGACGTGACCACTGCTCCTGCTCTGTTTTGGCCTCGTAGTGCGTGCTCTTGTCCGCAATGCTGTTGTGCTCAGGCCCGGTTGTGGGCTTGGACTCCGACACAGATGCCAAGATGCAGGCTGTCCAGCTGCCCTGCTAGGCAACTGCTCTTGAAACTGTGGAAAAACAACTTCTACAGCTGATGTGGTGTCTATTGGTGTGGGAGGTGCAGAGGCTACTTCGGATGCACAGACAGCTGTTGTTGCCAATGCGGAAGCTGCAGGTGTGGCATTGCAGCCATTGGTGCAGATGCACTAAGAGGCATGAGCTTGGCTGTTGCTGCTGTTGCAATTGCTATGGATGCGTGAGCATATGCACGGGTGTAGTTGTGCCACATTCTGCAAAAATTGTTGCTGCTACCATTGTGATTGTTGCTGCTGTTGCGAGAACTACCTGGGTGTGGATGCACTGTTTGCTGCTGCTGCTGCTGCTGCTGCAGTCTCCAACAATGTGGTAGCTGCGGCTGAGGCACGGGTGCAGATGCACCATTGGATGCCGGATCAGCTGCTATTTCCATTGCAAGAAGTTTAAGAACACCTAGGAATGGGGCAGCTGATGCTGTCGAAGTGGCGGCTGCAGCTGTGACAGCATACGTGCTGGTGCAGATCCACCGTGGGCCGAGAGCACTACTGCTCCTGCCGCTACCATTGACACCGCTATTTCAAGAACAACACGGATGTAGATGCACTGTTAGTTGTACGCATGGCAGTGAGCAGTGATGATACTGCTGCTGCTGCTGACACTACCGCCACCCATGTGGTAGTTGTGGCTGAAGCACGGGTGCATATGCACCGTGGATTGTGGGCTCAGCTCATGTGGCCACTGTGAGAGGTGCAAAGACACCTCAAAATACAGGACCACAGCTGTTGTGAAAGACGCGCTTTGGTGTCGTAGCACACGTCCGGTTGAAGATCCACCATCTGCCAAGAGCAATTCTGTTGTTGCCGCTACAATAGCTGCGGCTCCTGCGACCAAGGTGCAGGTGCAGCAGCTTGAACCGTTAGAGATGGCGGCCGCATTTGTAGGCCCGGCCAGGATCGCATACATGACCAATTGACTCACCCGTGAAACTGTGTATCAAGTGTCTTGGTAAGTGAACAAACTAGTGAACATGGATGATTCATAGAAACTACTATACCCTACTGCTCTTGGATTTCTATATTATTTGTCTTTTAAGTTGATTGAATGTAATACAATTTTTCGTTCAATGAATTCTACATACCATATAAATAATTGAACTTGAATTTTATGTGGAAGGCTAAAGGAATTGAAACATCAATGGTGTTTTTCTCCATATAAAACGTTGAAATCAAGGTACCATTTGATGCAGATTCGACCATTAAGGACTACCAAAATAATTCAAACCTGAAAAATCTCGTCTAATTCATAGATTATATAAATCAAAATTTTCCATTCGTTGAAATCCAAGAGCAGTAGGGTAAATCACATAGAGCACATTATAGTTTAGGTTTTTTACAAGGAATGTTCATCTGGACTTTGCTAACATGCATTTATGTGCATGTTTTGTGAAATTTTCTGTATACACGTCCATTGATACACTGATCGACAAGTGCGTGAAATTGAGGTGATTAACCATAACTCTAGGATCGGGAGAGGGGAAACTCCCCTCCCTTTGCGGAGAAGCTTCGGGTTCCCTGCTCTGTTGCTAGTAGGTGCTAGTAGTTGCTAGATTAGGCCGTGTGTCCAAACATGAGAGCATGAGGGGACAGTACACACGACATCATGGAATGGAGTTATTACCCCTTAGAGACCAGATAGAGAGTCACAGAAGTGAGAGTAGTGAGTTACAGGCTGGCCAGGTGATGGCTGATGATTCATTGAGCCACTCATGCAAAGGGATCAAAGTAGGATCAGGATGCTATCCCGGGATCACACTGGACCAGTCAGCAACGTGCCGCCAGTGATTTCAAACGCGCCGGAATAGACCGGTTGTGTGGTCCCGTAGGATCATCAACCCAGCATCACCAAGCAATAACCTGCCTAAGCTTGCATGACTAAAGCACAGTCAACCACATCAACCACAAGCGTATGTGGGTGCATGCCCTCTACCATGTAATCCTTCCTCCAAGAAATCATTGCTGATCACAGCACTTGAGCTCTCAAACACGTCCTGACTGGACAGAGTAGCCACCACTTCTTGCACTCGGGTGAGATGCTAGCAGTGCATAATGCATTGGACGAGCACCGATGCTACGTCGGAGAGATGCAATTCAGATTAGTCACCTGCAGTGATGTTGTGTGTGTGGGGACAGAGTCAAAATTCCACTTGAGTACGTAGGAAACTCCATTAATAACAGTTCTTACCTCCCAAGGAACTCTCTCAATGGCCAGCCCCCGTTGTACTTGGTGAAGCATGGTGAGGGAGGGAGCACGGGAGTGAGATAAAGCTAAAGACGCCGTGGATTGGATTGAAGCTCACTTAGAAGGAGAAGAAGTGGTGGGTAGTTGGATGGACCATGGCCTTAGCAGGGTGAGCGAGATGCACCTTGAGCATAACACTCGGTGTGTGGCCACCGCCACCTCTGGGGTTGAACCATCCTTCTCAGAATTACCTGAGAGAAGCTGCTGCCAGAGAATTCCAAAAACATGACCCCAGCAGGATTAGCACCCAGCACCGAAACCATATGCTACCACAATCCAACCAGGCATGAAAACATCAATCCAAATCATCCTCAAGTATATGTGGATATGCCGTCCACTTGCAATCAACAAACCAACTATCAAAAGTGAGAGATTCATGACGGTGATTGGTCGGTCCATAGGCACATGACCATGGCTACATGAATGGCCGAGGCATTGACAGCATGTGGGGAGAATTCCCATCATGCTTGAAAGTTTAGTTTCCTCTAGTGGCTACCTAATGTGGGTTGTAGACATGTAGGTTTACTCTCCTGTGTAGATGCATGTGTACTGAGACCATTGGACAGTGATGGATGTATCAGAAGGGCAGCACTTTGTGCACCAAACCAACACCCTTCCTAGCCTGTGAACAAACAAACATTACACACAATACACGAGACACAGCATGCACATAGCTGAGGAGAATGTACACAGAAGAGATGCAAGAAGGAAGAACGAGAAGCAAGATCAATCAGGTACTGAGGGAGTACGTATGAGGCCAACAGCATGCACTGCAAACTTGAACATGCCAGAACTGAGGGCATTGGTTAAGAAGAAAGCATGTTGTGGCCATGTTGGGATCTGTTCCTCCCTCCTTTGGTTGTGAGACAGTTTTGCACTCTGCACCGCACAACGAAAACCATGCCGGGTCATCAAGAAGACGAGGTGGAGCATACACATGGCCTTAACGCTCATCATCAGACAAGGTGAGTCAACATACATGGTATGGGAGTCATGTATTTCATGTATGAATGTGCTTAGGTACCCATTCTTTTCACTATGGCATCCCAAACTCGGGCGAGTTCCAAGAGGACGGAGAGTAGTACCTCCGCCAGACCGGTGCCCACCCAGTCACCATGGCCTGCAAATCGACACCCAGTTTTGTATGCCGCGACACTGTGCCCAAGAGTAGCCGAAAATCCCCATCTCGTCCAACCTCTTGTACTCCATGCAAGGCTATCATCGGTGGTCAGGGAGATTTTTCCACACTATCATAGCACCAACCGCCATGCGTGATGCCATGTCACCAAGCAGTCACACAAGCTGTCCCCACCAAAACTCTTTTAGCATGCGCCAATCTACCGTCGTACAACCGTGGTCGACAAGCTGGTCCGATATCTACAGGGTGGCGACCTCCTATTGAACTCATGGAACGATCATTTCCGGAACCCGCTGTACCACCC
The DNA here is from genome assembly GCA_023375785.1 of Penium margaritaceum. Lineage (NCBI taxonomy): Eukaryota > Viridiplantae > Streptophyta > Zygnematophyceae > Desmidiales > Peniaceae > Penium > Penium margaritaceum. Next base: position 237,463 of record SZWC01000166.1, on the reverse strand, counting down.
GATGCAACACCCATTGCACTACCCGCTTCACCACCCACTGCACCACCCGTTGTACCAACCGCTGCTCCACTGGCTCTACCACCCGCTGCACCACCCGCTCTCCTCCCTGTGCACCACCCATTGCACAACCCACGCCAATACATGTTGCTCCATGCAACCAGACTCTTCTTTGCCCTGCCACTGCCACTACACAGCCTCGCCAGACACTTTTTTCAAGGGCTAGCTCAATCAAGCCGCTACACGCATCCTGACTCCTACGTGCTTTCCCGTTGTCCTTTCCCTCAGCATCAGCAGGCAGCATCAACAACCATAGAAATTCTTGGCCCCCGGCTTCCATAGCTGGTGCACAGCATCACCCGGCTCCCGCTGTTAGTCATAACCAGACGCCTATGCCGCCGTCACCACCTCAACCAGATCCTGAGGCTTGGGCCCCTGTTGATGCTCCACGTGTGAGTTTTGGTTGTGTCCCCAGGCCAACCTTTGGCGCCCAGCCACCACCCCCGTCACCCCAGGCCTTAGTCTTTGACTAAGGTGTAGAAGAAGATTTGTTATTCTAGCTCAATCAAGATCAGGATTATGAGGAGTGGGAAAAGCGCTGGGAAGAGGAAGTTGTGGAGATTTGGTGGCTGCTTCAGATGGAGCCGTGCTCCTCTTAGCAGACCGTTGCTCCACCCTATACACATGCTATAGGGGATTCTTTGGTTGTGGAGATTTGGTTGCACTCAACATGGTGTCTTATAGAAGACACCATGTTGAGTGCCCTGATTATTCCTCACGCAATTGGACTCTTTGGTTATCTCTATCTTGGTCTTGATGTGTGTTTCTGGTTTTCCACAATGTTGTCACTTGTTTCACGGTGCTCTTTGAAAACTAGTTTTTGTCTCCTTCATTCATACTTCAGGCTCTCAATGATATTGTCATATTCTTCATAATGCTCTCACTTGCTTCACATACAATTTATCTTCACTATCGTCTATGTTCCTCCAAGATTGTCAGACAGCTCCCCTGAAAACACCATGAAGAAATAGAAGGCCGAGGAGGATGAGCTTCTTGAAGGCCAAAAGTTCTGCAACATAGCTGTGTGCCAGGCAACAACCGAGGAATGTGCCGTGACTCGTTCTTTTGGCCTCTCATGGGTTCACAGTGAGCCGGGAAAATTCGATGTGAAGTGTGTGGGGGCCATGACAAAGCGCTGCACCTGGAACATCCGCGTTAACTTGAGTTCCATGCTCGAAGCCATGAAGTTGTCACATGTGGTTCCCAGTCACTGCTACACACCAACCATTGAGTGGGGTAGTTTGGCACGTGTTTCTAGGTGGATTGCGCGTAATATCCTAGCTCAAACGGCTCGAGGCCCAACCACTCCTTTGGCATTATTTTGCATAATCATCAAGTCCGTGGCTGCGGTACATGTGGAAAAGTGCACACTGTAAGCTCAAGTGATGGATGAGAAGGCGAAGTCGTGGTGGTATTTCCCATATCCCTGTCATAAGTTGAGATTCATCTTGAAAAGGTTTCTGAATTTGTGTAGATAAATTTGCCACCACTTTTGTGACTCATTTGTTGTTGTTGATCTTCGTTCTTGCAGCTCAAACTTGTAGAACCAACTATGCATGCAACGGTGGAGATGGGAAACCTTCAAATTTTCACTCCGACCTTCGTGGCCCCGGGTGCCATGCGCCTGGAATAGGATTACTCCTGCAAGACCATAACCAAGGATGGGACCATTTTAAGAAATAGCCACGAGCAGGTTATATTGATTGCATAATTCTTCTATGCCAACAATCTTGTGTGTCCCATTACATGGGCACTGGTTCCAAGCGAGAACAAGGACTCATGGACCTGGTTTTGTCTACAGCTGAGCATTGCTTACCCCACTGCTTCTGATCCTGGTGCTCTCACCATCTTAGATAGGGAGGTGGGTTTGGCGAAGGCACTTGAGCGCTATCTACCCGGCGCAACGCACACCTACTGTGCTTATCACTTGCGAAAGAATGTGTAGGAAAGGTACGGCAAGACGGCCACCTACTGGACTTGGAAGTACCCCAGTGAACTTTGATTTCGATATTAACTATTTTTTAAGTCGTTGTAATTCGTCGAAAATGGACTTTTGTTGAATTCAAAAGTACCACCAAATTAATTGCAAAAAAAATCGTCAATATCAATGGTCCATCTCCACTATTTTGTCAAATTCTCAATTGGGTTCTTTATTTTTTCTGTCTCAAACTCGGATGCTACAGTTGACATTTATTCTTGTCTGGCAAATTTGGCACTTCGACGTGCCTTTTGGTGGCCATCAAGGCCACCGAGCACTCCTCGCCTCACGTTTGAAGCTCTCCGAATGTCAAACATGAGAGAGACAAGCATTCAACCGTTCAAAGCCTCAAACGGTCGAGTGGTCGTCGCTCTCAAGGTTGAACAAGAAGCCAAAAAAACGCATCGAGCAGACGTCCTCGCTGAAATAAAAAAACTAAACAACCCCGGTCATCGGATTTAAGAGTGTACCCCCTCTTTTTCGTCGATTTAAGAAGTACCCCCAAAATAATTATGAAGTGCTTAAAATGTCGTCGAACTACTTATGAAACAACTAAATCGTCGAAGTCGAAATTCACTAGGATATGTGCAGGCCCAAACGTACAACCTGTTCCACTGGACGGCACGCAATCTGCTGGCTGTGAGCGATCGCACAGTTGACTTCCTCATCCCAGGTTCCGATGGGCAAGGTGATATCCCTCTGTAAAAGTGGCCATCTTAGATGGTGCCGGTGCTGCACGGTAGCCACAATACCAGCAACCTTTCAGAATCCCCTAACGCACACCAAAGTCGCTACGGAAGCTTTACCCATTTTACCATTTCATGTAAGTGTAAAAATTTGTGCAGGGTATGATAGTAGAGCACCGTGAGCAAAATGTCAACTGCAACGAGGCCATTGTGCCTGCCCCCATAAAGAGGCTGCTTTAGAGCTCCATAGTTGCGTTGTACTAGTACGCCGTTATTGAGCGGCCAAACTCTGCCATGGTCCGGGGTCCTACGAACGTGCGGCGATGAGTGGACCTCTGGTGGCCCTCTTGTGACTACAGGTGCTGGCGTGAGATTGGTCAACCATGTCTGCACACATGTGGAGTCATGATGGAGACCGGCAAATACACAACCACACACGTGAACGTCAGGCAGACGCATATATACCAGAGCTATCGTCTACCACAGCAGAGGACATTCGCGGTGTCCCGAGGGGTTTGGTCCAACCAGGACCATGCCGTGGATGTGGGAGATCTGGGATTGCCTGCATGGAGCGGGAAAGACTCCATAAGCACAACCTCAACTGTCCCATGTGTATCCTCAAGGGGTACACAAATAAAAAAAATACCCCAATCCAGCAGCTCCGCACCTTGACCAGGCAATAGCACAGCTGCGAGCAAACTGTACTACAGTGACATAGCAGATAAACCACATGCCATGGCAGCAGCAGCAGAAGGCGCAGAATTATTTGGGACGGGAGCAGAGGGAGCAACAACAGACGACTCGGACAAGGACGACCATGGACCTGAAGCACAGCCTCATGAGTCCTCCACTGATGACAAGGTTGGTGAAGTGGTGAAGGACAACTTCGAAGCAACATATTGGGCTGTGGCAGTGAAGATTCTCTAGGGTACGCAGAAAATTCAGAACAGGGACTAATGACACAAGAGCACGATGCGGAAGATGTGGAACTGATGGACGAGTACTGTCGGCTAGAGGATGGCACAGAAGATGAGGCAGGATACGAAATAGAGGGAGAGGGAGATGAAAAACAAAGGGAAAATCAAAGGAAGAAGTGGTGGTCGACCACGGTGTGCATGCTGCTAAAGCTCTCGGGATCTAAGGTACATGTGCTTCCATGACTTCCTCTTTCACTTTGCAGAAGTGACTCATGGAGAATTTTCTAATTCAAGCCCATTTTTTGTGTGTAGGACTACGACCTCGAGGTCTTTGGAACCATGGCTCGTCAAGGACGAGCCATGGCTACTACAATCCGTGGGGGTGCAAGTTGAAGTCAACTCCAAAATATGATTAAGTAGGCACATGACAGGTTGATGCCGCCCCAGAGATCATTTCATGGATCGTTCTGAAGTGGAAAAAGCGGGTCCTTGGTGTTTTCCTCTGTTTCATGAATTTCGATCATGAAATTTTGTCTCAACGTTTTTCTTTCATTCCCCTTCATCATGTAGGCTTATGCATATGGTTTGCATCTTAGTCACAGTAAACATTGTATACATAGCTGTAGAAGTGGTTGATATTGAAGTGAAATACATGCTTGTATGAGATACACCCACAAAACCAAAGTTCTATTGATACATAATCGAAGAGCTTTATCATTTCCAATCATCTCTCCATCCTTTAAGAAAGAAATGCAAAGGAGTGAACTCAGTTATCTAAGTGATCCAAATGGTGAATCGATTCCTCTGTGGCATTGGAACATGCTATGTTCTTTTAAAATCCCATAAGGAATGGAGATGTTTAGTGGTGAAGGTGTATTACTATACGATCCCAGAAGTATGAGACAAGCTACCTTCATTAGGCATCAATCCCGAAGGCACCTTCTATGATGCTGCTCAAAAATTTGATGCTGGGATTGTATTGAACCCAGAAACCCTGGTTGCAATCGGAGGATGTGGCCATTTGTACCCCATGTGCGACATCATAGGTTGGATCCACACCCCCCCCCCCCTCGTGTGCATTAGTGGCTTGTAAATGGCATACCATTTGAGGAATACTAGAGTTTCCATCATGTCATTTAATTGCTACTCTTGTAGAGAACAACACATGACATTGAATGCTGAAAAAAAAATTATCTTGTTTGGTTCCATGTACATGGAGGGGAAACACTCATGTGTCCAGCATAGCAAATCAGATATTTTTACTCATCACAAAATTACTGGGAAATCTGTTATCTTGGTTTAAAAAAACAGAAAGATAAACCTCAAACGTGTGGTATTTTATGACAAACCGCGGTCGTAATATACTTGATATACCCATAATGTCTGGTGCCACCTGATTCACAGCCTAGCAAACCACAGTGGATCCGGATGAATCCATGGCTGCATGTGGGGAGGACACCGTATAGGACAACAATGGGGCAGCTTAACACTGACGGTCTAGCACACGTTGTATGTGTCGGCTGGAGATGATCCCCAGTTCTTTGATTCCCACATACGATTGATCTTCGTCCACTCGACCCATGCATTATGAAGGTCCACTGGGTGGGGTGGCGAGATGACGACTCTCCATGCACTCACTTCGAATACATCCGGATCTTGTCTCCATTTCTGGATTTGTGGCAATGGACATCCTTTGAGCGACATGTGATCCAGGCAAGACATAACTTGGCTTGAGACTAGGCAAATTAAAAGAGAAGTGGAAAATTCAATGGAATTTCCTTTTCATTTGTTTCCCATAGAAGAGTTACTGCTTGAAACGGGCCATTGGATAAGTGTTTGGCCTCATGCTCATCCAACAATGTAATTACAGTCTGTCAAACAAGTCCGGGAAGTATCACTTGTTGTGGGCTATGTAAAAATCTTCAAGGACCTTACCGATGGTGTGTTCTCGTTGGTCTGGAAAAAATCCAATAACACGCGTCATATTTAATAACACACGCCGTCCATTAACGTGAAAGGAAAATCTTACGTATAAATCAGCATCAAACTTTGCTCAACGATGTCTGGTTTGTGCAAAACAATTGCAATGCAAGTACGGTATTCGAGCCTCGTCCGCTGGTTTGGAGATACTACTTTTTTTGTGATGTGGGTTCTGCTCTGTTGGTATTTAACTCTCATTGAAGAGTCATTGGGCTACGGAGTCAGTTTTTTAGGACGGAAGTCACACATACCCAGTTTTTGGAACTAAAAAGCTCATCCGTTCATCGTCGAGCAAAAAACACCCTAACTACCCATCGGACGCTGCTATCGCTACGCCAGTACCAAAGAAAAGAGGAGAAAAGGCATGGCGAGGCCACATGCCATGCGTCAATGACACATTACATGCGGCACCCCCCACTAGTACCCTACTGCCTGATGATTTTGTTTCACAGAATAATTTCCAGGGTGTAATCTTAAATTCGCCCCCCTTTGGAGTTACTAAACGGTTTACGTTTAGGGCGAAATTAAGCCAGGCTCAACATCCGGCGAGCGCACATTGAAAGAGATTTGAGACTCCGAATTTGCAAATGGGTTCACGCCAACGGTCGACAGTTGTGCGTTGACTGCTGCACCCTGTTTTTGTTTGCAACAGTGCCACACAGCTAGCGACGCGGTTGCAATTGCTCAGTCGACCATCCATGCAGTCTATAAGAGTCGCACGTCCGCCATGGCTTGCTGACGATGACAAGTACAAGGGCAACCCTCACTTTGTTCTTTGACAGAATCTTGCCGGAGGAGCACCGTGAGCACATCGTACCTGCGCTGGCTGCACAATCCAGTGGTCCCTCCTATGACTCGATGTGGACCTAGAAGGCCTCAGAAGCACGCCCTCGTGCTTCCTCCATTGGTTGCACCTTCCAAGTCTACCATGCCCACGGGCGCAAACGACGGCCATGACCAGCATGAGAGCATCCACGAGCTTCTCCCTCGCCGCAATGGAGGACACGTCGTGTATAGCGCTGATGATTCCGATGACGAGCCCAACGAGGGTGATGCTGACGCGGCACGCTGTATGGATTTGGCCACGTGCCCATCATCCATCCCGCCATCATCCGAACGGGGAGTGTGGTAAAGGCAATCCACCACCTCGCAGCACCTACCACCTGCCACACCAGCCGTCAATCTACAAAACGCTGGTGCCATCTATGGTCCGTGGTTGGTACGAGCCTGGGACCACACGTCTACGTTTAATCTACATTTCCGCACTTGCACAGTCACCGGAAACGCCAAGCGAAGAAGCCGCGAAAGCAACAACTTGCATGAAGGGAAGTCGCAGCCGCAAATCCTACTTTGCAGAGCATCCGGAGTTGAAAACTCAGATCATGTGTTCACTCATCCGCATGCGTGATGCATGAACCCCCCTCTCCAGCATGACCTTCTGTGAAAAGGTCCAAGCCATTATCACCGAGTGTGGAGTCCATGCAATCGACGGTCGTGACGTGTCCGACCTCTTCAGTCATAGCTGGTGACGCAAGTTCGTGGCCGAAAGATTTGCATGGACTTGGAGATGCGACGCGGAAGCTTCACAGAAACTTCCTCAGGAATCCATGTTTAAGTGTTTCATTTTCCTGATTGGTGTGAACCACATCCACGACTTCATGTTTGTGAATGCGGACCACACCGGAATGCAGCTGGTCCCAGCACTGCGCTACACGTACGTCCCAAAAGGTTTGTAGGAGGTGCGTGTGTGCGGTAGGTGACTGCAGTCATCGCATCTAGCCTCGATGGGGAGATGCTTCTCCTGCAGGTCATCAGGACGGGCAAGACAAATGTCTGCCATCCACGCGGTGAGCACAGCAATCATGCGCTTTGCCACCTCGGGTGGCACTTCACGCACACGTCCAATCACTGAGCGAGCGTGGAGACCACCACAAAGTGGTTCCACGTGATCCTGGAGCAGTAGTTAATTTTCAAGTGCAAAGTATAGCGTCTTTTCCCTGACTATTCTTGACTACTCCTCATCCTGGATGCATGGCAACCCCATGCATCAGAATCGTTCTTAGCATGGGTCGGTAAACAGTTTCCATGGGTAGTGGTCCTGTACATCCCCGCAGGGTGTACCTTAAAGCTGCAGCCGGCGGATGTGGCACTACAACTTCCATTCAAGGAGTGGATTTTGCTCCTTGGTTTGCCATAGTGCCGATTGTCTCCACGCCTACGACCACAGCCGGTCAACGCCTTCTAAAGAGGGTAAGTCATTTGCCTAGTTTTTGGAACTAGAAAGCTCATATACGAATGGCACATAGGAAGCAATGTAGGTATCAATGGATTGGTATCAATGCACAACGAGAAAGGAATGAGCCACCCTCGCAATTCTAAACAACACTCATTCGAGAAACAAGGTAAAAAAAAGGGCCAAATAGCTCATATATCCATAAAACGCAAAGTTTGACTCTCATCCGCCCAGCACCGGCAAAAAAGAAAAAAACCTGAAAAGCCCAACCCATAATCATGCTCGCTCAGGGCATGTGTCGACATCCAAGAAAAAAAAAGTGCATGGGGACATCGCTCCTACACAAGAATTACAAGGGAGCGATATCCCCATTTTTTTTTCTGACACGCAAATCTCCTAGTCTTATTTAGTGTTTCATATGTTTGGCGCAGACAAAGCACGCGTCAAACATAAAACCCTAAATCAAACTGGGGTATTTGGGTGTAAAAAAAACAAAGGGGCCATCTCTCCCTTGTTATCGAGCGAGAATGTCCCTTTTTTTCTGTACACACAAACACCTTATTTTAAATTTCAAACGTCAATTAAATGGAAGTTGTAGGCCTCATGCACATCGAAGTCCGGTAAGGGCGGTCACTCTCGAGCTCCATGCCAAGGAAAACTCAGGTGGGACCAAGACCTTTCAGTTCATAAACAGACTACACGAGGGATATCACTGACCAGATGGCAGAGAAACTTGGGGAGGCGATGAGCAGATCATCAACATAGACAAGGATGGCAACGAATGGAATGCAAGAGGGGCTGAGGAACAAATCATAGTCAACAATCCTACACCAAAATCCTCCTTTTACAAGGGCAATTAAGATCTCCATGTTCGAGTGGCAGGGTGACTGCTTGAGGTCATCCAAAGCCTTGCACAATTGCCACACCTGCTTGTTGCTATCGGTGAACCAGGGTGGTTGCACGATTCAAATCTCCTGATTCAACATGCCATGCAAAAATGCAAACGTCTCATGAAAATAAATGCCTAAGATTTGAGAGAATCATTTGGTAGTCAGACGCGCCTTGTAGCGGTCCACTACCCCATCAGGCTTCAACTTGCACCGGGAGACCCAGCATGTTGAGACCGCTTTATGACCATGAAACAAGTCCACCAGCTCAGACACACCAAGCTCATGCTACGAAAAACGTTCCTCCTGCATGGAGGTCTCCCAGAGGGAGGCATGGGAGGCCTCACGAACCTCACATACTGTGGTAGGCTCTCGTCCAGAGGAGATAGGCCACTGGCAGCAAAGGAAGGAGCAACAGAGCCAGCCGCATAGGTGTTAAGAGTACTGTGGAATTCCTCATAAATGATGGAGTAGCCAAGTGTGTTGTTGGAGTACGGAACACCGAAACCAAGCCCGTCCGGTGGAGTGGTATTGAGACACAGAGCACAAAGCCATGTGTTTCCAGACACTATCCCACTATGAGAGGGAAGGGCACAAATTTGACCTCATCGAGTGTAGGGCTCAGACAGCAGCACAACGGGCTCGGTAAGCTGTTGTGGACTAGGCAAAGAATGAGCAACAATATGCTCAAAGATGGTGGCTTTTTTTTGCAACAATGACATGCCTCGCACGTGGTTGAAGCAGCAGAGTGGTGGTCGCGTCCTTTTGCCACGTTGTGAGACTCGATTTGCATCAGGACACACAATACTGCAACGCCTCATTGACATGAGGCCATTCCTCCTCAAGTTGGTCAATCATGCTGCTTGGAAGGATATGGGAAGCAGAGGGACAGCCTGTTCCGTGAGAGAAAGAAAGTTGTGCGTAGAATTATCCGTCGGCGTGTCTTTTGGCTTCAAGTGCGTCAGCTCCGTGACCTGCTGAATCCCTTTGTGACTGTTCTGCGCATTGCTGACAAGCCTGGTGGGCAGGCGGGGGAAATCTATGAGGCATTGCTCGATTGCACTGCTGAGCTCAAGGCACTGGGGAAGCCGCGGGGGAAGAAACCTGCTAAGGTGGTTGCGGGTCATGTGAAGCACGCCATGGAGCGGCTGAAAAGCCGCTGGACCAATGACATGAGTTGTCCTCTGTATGTTGCGGCACGACGTGTGCATCCCATGCATTATGGGAATGATCTTGGTGGTGATGTCAGCATGGTACAGGCATGGGCTGCCACCATAGACTGCCTGGTGCCCGAGGCCAAGCAAGCAGCTCTGCAGTCTGAACTGGAGGCTTTCCAGCTTGGGCGTGTCACTGTGGATGTCATTCCCCTGACGACAAAACACCTCAGTGACAAGGCACGCGTGGCTGTGGGGAGGGTGGTGGATGGAACACTGCCAACGTACGAGTGGGCTTCGCTCCACCTTGCTCATTTGCCCACCTTGCGCGAGCTGGCCATGAAGCTTCTGTCGCAGCCTTGCGCCTCCTCCGACTGCAAGCGCACCTTTTCTACACACGAGCTCATTCACACAGCTCGGCGTAACAGGCTCAGCATCCGGACTCTGGAGATGCTGGTCCGGTGCAACGTGCGCCTCCGCCGCCTGTACAAGGCCCGTGTCCGCCGCTGCAAGACTGACTGGATGGCCAAGGATGATTCAGACTCAGAGGAAGATGGAGAGCTGGTGGAAGATGTTGAGGAGGAGGAGGAGGCTGTAGAAGGAGAAGAGGAGAGCAATGAGATGGAGGAGGAGGAGGAGGTTTTTGTCGAAGGTGAGGATGAGGAGGAAGGAGAGAAGGAAGGGGAGCAGCAGCAGCAGCAACACGGTAAGCGTGCAGCAGTAGATGAGCCCATGTCCTTTGCAAGAGCTATTCGCACAAGGGCTGACGTGGAAGATGTGGAAGCTGGCGGGAATACCTAGGAAAGGGACAAGGAGGTGGCAGATTTTGAAGGGGGAGAAGGAGGGGAGGGAGAAGGTGGTGCTGGAGTGGGTGCTGAAGAGGAAGGTGGGGAGGGTGAGGAGGAAGGTGGTGCAGGGGAGGGCACATCTGGGGAAGGTGCTGGCAGTAATGGAGGTTGTGAACCGAGGGGCGCCCGGCGTGACGGTCACACGCCGAGCCCTTGGGATAAACCTCCCACCCTCGACCCCTTGGTGTGTGGGCCAGCCCTTGAGATGTTGCACGACCCTCTCCTAGCAGCAAGACCGCTGCTAGTGACCGAGGTTCCCGCCGTGCGATTCTCCCGGCGGCGTTTGCACCAAGGTGCGTTGCGGAAGACTTGTAGGATCGAATGGACGTGTGCAAGGCGATGCTTGGAGGAAAAGGATATTTGGGCAAGGAATGAATTCTTAGACTTGATAGTTCAGTACAATACAATGTACAGAGTCTCTGGGTAAGATTGGCATGCCTAGAACAACCCCTAGGTTTCCTTATGTACCAGCCCCTATGAGTCAGCCGAAAGCTACTCGGTGCTCCTAAGCCCTCTATCTAGCCGCACTCATCAAAATAACACATGCAGCATGTAGTACGCACCACGAGCTTTCCAACACACCAAAGAACGCCTCAATCCGTGAAGAAACGGCTAAGTTATGGCCGTTTGAGTGCTCCACGCGTGACGGCCGCTGGCAACACCGCCAGCGGGGGTCACGGCCGCCCGAAGCGCCCTTGCTTGCGAATGCAACTCCAGCCGCCATCCCGAAGCGCCCATGGACCCCAATGAACTTTGCCTCATTGGCTAAGCATCCATCCAGGGGCGCTTTGGCTACAGTGGGCGAGAAAGTCGCTCCGCCTCGTTGGGGTCGAACCGGTGCTCCGGTCCGTTTTCCGGACGCGCACCACCCAACTTTGTCTGGCCGTATCTTTCTCGTCCCTGACCCGAATGACCCGGTTCTTGGACCAAACCTGCACATTTTTTTCACGTAGAATACAATCATGGCCTCAAACAAGGTGTTTGATGCCATCAGGGTGATGAAAACTCCGCCTCGACCGGCGGGTCCCGTAACATTACCCCCCCCCTCCGAGGCGCGCCGTCCCGGTGCGCTCCCGGCAGACTCGGAATACGTCACCTGCACCACCACTCCGGCAACAGGGAATCTAGCAGCTGTGTATTCACAGGTATCTGCCACCCTTTGCCAGTCCAGCAATGTGCAGAAAGAGCCTCACGTGCATCCAGCCCGCCACCAACACCGGTGGAGGAGCCATTCCTCCAGTTGTAGTTGTTGCGATCCAGCAGCACCTTCATCCACCAAGAACCCCCTTGGCCTTCCATTGCTTGTCCGCCAGTCGCAGCATCCACATTGCAGCATGAGGGGCCGCATGGCCCTCTTCTAGCAGCCAAACCGCTGCTAGTGACCGAGGTTACCGCCACGCAATGCCTCACCCTCACCTTGCCGATGTGGCGAAGTGAGATCCCGTCCCCTTCACGACCACAAGATTGCACAACCAATCCGGTTTCGGACTCCAAGCACGCAACCAGTTCCGGTCGATGAAGAAGATGTAGTCATCCATTGAGCACATACAAAGAACACAACGCACGTAATATCGCCCACATGGATAGGTTACTTGACAAGAGGTCTGCTGCACGCCACCAATATGGACATCCGCTGCACCGCCGATGCCCCCTCCAAGGTGCAATGCCAGCCCCCTCCGTGCAGTCAAGTTGTCGTAGAAGCCGTAACCCGCGCCGCCAACCAGCAGACCGCGCAGCTTCCTCCGACCCTTGGAACCCCAAAACCGGAATCCCAAGAACCAGCCCTAGGGAAACCCCTAGAACGGTCAGGCCCTCCTTCAACCCCATGAGCAAACAAACAGCACCATAGCCGGACTGGTGCTCAATTTGTGGATGAAGGATGTACAGCAGCAAGAAACCTTTCCCTCACTGCTGCTGCCCAATGCCCTGCTTCGCCTTGCGCTTGGGGCACTCCTTCCTGCGGTGACCCTCCTCGCCGCAGCACCAACACTTGGCCCTCGGTCCACGTTGCTTGTCCAAGCCTCGTTGCTCCCCTCGGATCACATCCACTTCCATGGGCACAGCCTGATCTGGCTGCTCCACCCAAGATCGTGGTGCAAATCTGCTCAGGCTTGCATTGTAGTCGACCGCGTCGAAGCGTTCTGCTGCCGAAACCAGCTCTGCAAAGGTCCGCAACCCGAGCACCGCGAGTTCGCGTTGGACGTGCAGCTTCAGGCCGTCATGGTAGCGGTCATACGCCTCTGCATCCGAGAGGTCGTCAATCTACGCCGCCAAGGCCATGAAGCGTGTAGTGTAGTCCTGGACCGATCCGCCTTGCTTGACGTGCTTGATCTTGTCACGTGCGACCCGGCTGTCATTGAGGAGGTCGAAACGCGCCTGGAGCATCGTCTCGAATTGCTCCCACGTCTCTGGCTTCTCCGTCAACGCCCGCGCACCGAGCTGCACTTCCCGCCCAACGGTAGACTCAGCAATGGCTGAAGCCGTGCACCGGCCCCCAGCCCGTCCGGCAATCCAGCGGCGTTCCGCCGGCACAATGTCGACCACCACTGCAGCACCATTCCCCGGAGCAGCGTAGGAGCATACTCCAGCCTCGTGGCATCTTCTCCCACGGGAACGCCCAATGCCGTAAAATACGAGTTCACCGTGAAGAGCCACTCCCTCGCACTGCCCTTGCCGGTGTAGAACTCCGGCTCCTTCGGCTTGGGCCGCCGAAAGGCAGGTGCGGATGCCAATGCGACACCCCCCAACGCACTGCTCCCTTGGCCGAC
>SZWC01000166.1:191422-223906 GCA_023375785.1 Penium margaritaceum | reverse complement strand
TACGAGTTCACCGTGAAGAGCCACTCCCTCGCACTGCCCTTGCCGGTGTAGAACTCCGGCTCCTTCGGCTTGGGCCGCCGAAAGGCAGGTGCGGATGCCAATGCGACACCCCCCAACGCACTGCTCCCTTGGCCGACATACCTCGCCTCAACCTCCGCACGCAGCTGCTGGTTCTCTTGACGCAACTCGTCAAGAGCACGCCGGATCTCCTCCATGAGGTAGGCCTGGTCGTATGCCGCTGCCGCCATGGTTCCGGTTGTGACGAAAAAATTCTGGCCAAACGCAGTTGTGGCAGATCTGCTGCCTCCCGTGCGTCCGCGCAAAGCCGAGCGAACGTCCACGTGCTCTGATACCAAATGTGAACCGAGGGGCGCCCGGCGTGACGGTCACACGCCGAGCCCTTGGGATAAACCTCCCAACCCTCAACCCCTTGGTGTGTGGGCCAACCCTTAAGATGTTGCACGACCCTCTCCTAGCAGCAAGACCGCTGCTAGTGACTGAGGTTCCCGCCGTGCGACTCTCCCGGCGGCGTTTGTACCAAGGTGCGCTGCGGAAGACTTGTAGGATCGAATGGACGTGTGCAAGACGATGCTTGGAAGACAAGGATATTTTGGCAAGGAATGAATCCTTAGACTTGATAGATCAGTACAATACAATGTACAGAGTCTCTGGGTAAGATTGGCATGCCTAGAACAACCCCGAGGCTTCCTTATGTACCAGCCCCTATGAGTCAGCCGAAAGCTACTCGGTGCTCCGAAGCCCTCTATCGAGCCGCAATCATGCAAGTAACACATGCAAAATGTAGTACGCGCCACGAGCTTTCGAACACACCAAAGAACGCCTCAATCCATGAAGAAACAGCTAAGTTATGGTCGTTTGAGTGCTCCACGCGTGACGGCCGCTGGCAGCACCGACAGCGGGGGTCACGGCCACCCGAAGCGCTCTTGCTTGCGAATGCAGCTCCAGCCGCCATCCCGAAGCGCCCATGGACCCCAATGAACCTTGCCTCATTGGCTAAGCGTCCATCCAGGGGCGCTTTGGCTGCAGTGGGCAAGAAAGTCGCTCCGCCTCGTTGGGGTCGAACCGGTGCTCCCGTCCATTTTCCGGACGCGCACCACCCAACTTTGCCTGGCCGTATCTTTCTCGTCCCTGACCCGAATGACCCGGTTCTTGGGCCAATCCTGCACGGTTTTTTACGTAGAATTCAATCATGGCCTCAAAAAAGGTGTTTGATGCCATCAGGGTGATGAAAACACCGCCTCGACCGGCGGGTCCCGTAACAGAGGTGCTGGCACTTCAGCAGCTGATGGTGCAGATGCAGATGCAGGTGCAGATGGTGCAGGCACTTCTTCTGGTGCCGGAACTTCAGGTGTAACTGCCATTTCCAGAAAGTCTAGGCCTGCATTGCGCAGTTCGGCAGGTGCTGGCTCTGCCATTGGTATTGCTACAGGGGATGCTGCAGGTGCTGGATCTGAAGCTCATGCAGTGGCTGGAGTTGCAAAATCATCTGTTGCTCAGTCCAGCAAGGCAAAGAAGAAAGGCAGCTGCTACTAGCTCGAAAGCTGTGGCTGAGAGTAGCAAGAAAGCAGGGAAGAGGCTGAGGCATGGTGGGCGTTAGTGGGATAGCAGTGGGTGAATGTGGGGCGTTGGGCTTTCAGGGAAAGGGTCAGATTTGTGGCTGAAACAGCCTTTTCTTTGATCATGTGATTGAACAATCCCTGCTGCAACATGAAATTTAATCTCTTGCTCTATCCTCTTGTGGACCTGCTCGGCATGAACCAGTGCATAGATTGTAAAACTTTCCTCTTCATCATTCTTAGAATAACCTGATTTCAGCCCTTAGTGCATTCAGTACTCCATGCTCAGACTGACAAAGTATAGTATGGAAAAAAGACAGTGTGAAAAGGTTGTTTTGTGAATAACAACCACATATGTTGTACAACAACAATGCATGTCCTCTCCCCCCCCCCCTCCCGCTGGGCCGAGGTGGCCGATGTGGCTTAAGACCACACCGATGTGCCGCGGTGCACATCGATGTGCCGCGGTTCGAGGGGGGCAGGGCAACATGGCGCATGACGAGCATTATAATGAGACATGCCCAGAACACTCACCTCCCTTGTCACGAAGACAGGGGATACCCGAGTGCCAAATGATTTTTTTGTTTAGAATATTTTTCAAGGTGCACACTAATTTTGTTATGCAAAATACTTTCGGGTTTGCACACTAATTTTTCAGACCCACACACTAATTTCGTGGAGGGTGTTCAGATCCCAAACAAATTTGCATTTCAAATCTTTAGTTCTCGGCCAAAAACGTCCTCGACAGCCACCTTCCCGAAGCAACAAAGTGCACTTTAGAATTCGTTATTGTCCAGAAGTCGAACTGGATCACAGAGAAATAATAAATCGCACACAAAAAATCCTCGGACATAATGCTCGCGCACACAAATACTTAAACTCGTTTTAAAAACAATGACTTTGTAACGAAATCATCTGGCAGTAGGGTATTTGTGACGGTCTTCTCCATATGGCGTTCAACAGCACAACGGTCGTCACAATGGCTAAGACTATTTTCTACTGCCTCACACACTTGGAGTGAAGGGTGTGGCCTACTA
The DNA here is from genome assembly GCA_023375785.1 of Penium margaritaceum. Lineage (NCBI taxonomy): Eukaryota > Viridiplantae > Streptophyta > Zygnematophyceae > Desmidiales > Peniaceae > Penium > Penium margaritaceum. The sequence goes on along the minus strand of SZWC01000166.1, from coordinate 221,292 downwards.
CGCCCAGAGTTAGCGCAAGAACTGTCGTTTGAAGTTAGTAATGATTGATTTGATAGCAATAAGAGCAAATGTATCCACACCGACGACTTGACCTCTCGCCACAATCCGAGGTGACGTATGAAAAGCGCGTCTTTAGCAAGCGCTGCCCGAAAAATGTTCATTTCCGTTTATGTGACGGTCAGAGATGATACATATTTTGATCCGCCGGAAAGTTTGGCACATATCCTACTCCCACTTGAAAGTTATGTTCGAGCGTTCACGCCGTAGTTGACGGCAAATTGGATCGGCATGAAAAACATGAATAACCAGCCCTGTAAAAACCACCTTCCACGAATCCAACGATATAAACAGCGTTGTTCTAAATGAAACCTTTGCAAAACAAGATAAGTCCGAGTCTGGAGAAGGGAGGAGATTGCACCGTGATTGAACCTCAAGGCGCCGGCTCCGTCGTATACCCATCAAACAGCAGGCGCACAAATAGGCTGCGGCGGCTCAACATCTTTCTAATCGATTCTCTGCAAAGGGGAGATGGCTGGCGCAACATAAGCAATCCGAATAATTTTTCTGCAACGAGTGGCAACGTCGATGACTGGACTTAACGTGGCGTCAAGTCTGCCGGTGAAACCTGTCATATAGGAGTATTCTTTAAGAAACCTCAGTCAGATAGGAGCCTTCGCTTTTCCAAGGTTTCAGGTCGGAGGAAGGCACGGACTCAGAGGAAGACCCATCGCTTCACATGAGTGGTTCAGAATATGGGATATTTCGTCAATTTACCCTAGCAATAATGAGATGTGGTGTTAGACCCCTCCCACACTAACGTTAGGCCCTCACCTTTGTGAGACTTGTTACCCAATGAGGAAAATGCATTATTTCCTGGCCAGTGGGGTTTTCTCTATGAGACGTGCCATAAGACCGACAGCCCAAAACCCGGGCGTCGCCCGTTTTTCTTGAAAACTAGATAATAGCAAAAGATGCATGCTGCAAATGTAGTTGTTCAGTTAGATTCAGAAATCAGATAGATGAGTTATGGTTGTCTGAACCTAGGCAGACTCTATGTTACTCGTAACAGTCGTCCATGATTTTCGGTGGTGATGGTGGCTGCTATCGATGGAGCCGGGTAGACACTGCTACCAAGTGACAGACTCTACTCAAGGAGATGAAAGTCACGTCTCTCAAAACGGTGCGACGTCCCCTCCATCGCTTCGTGCCCGCCGTCGTCAACGTCCATCGAGTCAGTCATTTGCACGAGCATATACACCAGTCGAGAGGTAACAGCAAGGATCAGTGAGACATTGTACACGCAAATCACAACATGAGTGACGATTGTCGTGTACCTCATGTGCCTATGTCACCATGCCTGGTCGAGTCTGACATGTTTTGTATCCTCCTACCTCCTCTGTGCATGATGGGTGCTCGTGGGTCATGGAGTGTTGTTCTATGCGCTTTAACAGACGCTCATGAACAATAAGGTTTAATGTAAAATTGCACGCACGCGCTAGGTAGATGCGTGTGTGTGGCAGGGTTGCCGGTGTGTCTGGACCACACATCCGGACTCTCCCCGTGTGTGAGAAAAGCGCCGCCAGCTCATTGTCGGCGGGTCTAGTTCGATCCCTCGGTGGCGGTCGGGCCCGACGCGAGCTTCTTGCGTGGGTGGCTCGGTCAACTGGCACAATTCACCACGCTAGCTCCTGGCTCTCTCTAAGCCTCGAGCATTGCTCGCTCTGTGTCTTACTCTCGACTGGTGTGAAACCTGCCTCTTAATGGCTTCCCATTGAGCCACATTGTTTTGCATGTATACTCCTACTCTTTCTCTCACCTAGCTTCGTTCCTTACACCTCTCTCACACGAAGGCTAGAGCATGTTAGGTAACTATGAACAGCATTGTGTTTGGTTTCTACAAACACAATGCTTTTATCAACAGCGTTTTAACTAGAAATGCAAATGGCAGGAATTGCAAAAAAACAAAAATGTACTCAAATCCACAATTACCAGAAATTCTGTGCATAACACCCAATGTCCCTCAATGTAATTTCTACTTTAATGTTTTAAATTCGACAAAGTGCAACTTGAGTTACTTACATGCTCCTTTCATTTCACTCATTGGAATAACGGTACATATTCAACCATCCAGAAAAGCCACTAAGCTGAAACAAACTTAACACAAGGATGTCATCTTCTCCATCAGCACAGATTTATGGTCAGTGGCAGCTTGCAAGTGCCTAGTGGGAGACAAATGTAGCCTCTTTTCAACCAGAAAAATGAATTGCAGCAATACTTTGGGAGGGGTCCCACTCGCTAGCAGTCTTGAGCTTTTCAACACATCTGACGGCTGTGTGAGCTTGCTTGCTTGTTTTCCTGCAGGAAACAAGCTCGTACGGCCATCAGATGTGTTAAAAAGTTCATCACTACTAGAGAGTGGGACCCAGCCTTTGTGCAGTAGACTACATAGTTTCCCTAACACTAGGAAAGGCACTGGATGATACTTCTAACTGATCTTGCAGCTTGTGTTACCAATGCCACTGCCCCGGCACTCGCTACTTTTTCAGCTTCTACCACTGTTCCTACAGAAGTGGTGCGCATTTTAACTACCCGTGCATCTGCAAGTACAGCTGTGCTCGTATGCAATGGGATTTCTGTGAATTCATGTTCACAATCTACACCATTTCACCATCCTGTTTTAAACAAGTAACAGCAGATGACCAGTGTAGCAACAACCGCGCTAGCTACATGTAAGAGAGCTTATTAGTCTGGGTCAAAAGCCATTCCTGCGCAATGCAGCTAATTCCTGAGTAGCTCTCCACTGGTGAGTTTTAGGTCCGAGCTACATACTTTTTGGAGAAAGGGTCAGCTGATGTTTGAATGAGAACCAATTACAGCAAAGTTTCTCCCAGTTTCTCCATGGTCGTGTCCTGAAGTGGGACACCACCAACGCTATAAACATGAGTGCCAGAAGTTAAATTTGCCAGGTGCGCAACCGTCAGCACCTTCCAGGTGACCTACAAAAAAGCCACGAAGGCTTGTGCCAAGTCTCTTACGAGGAACTTGCATCCCGCGAGATAATGACGAGTTGAAGACGGTCAAGGTCCATGCATGCAGAAACCATCTGCATGCGTTGACGACGAATGTGTGTCAGGCGTGGTTCAGCACATCAGAGACTGCATTAAGCAGAGGCAAAATGCCACTTACAGCATTTACGATTAAAACTTCCATTCCTTCTCGATGGTCAAGCCTGGAACCTTCTTCACGTTGTTCACGTTGACTGAAGCAACAATCTGCAACACGAACCTCGGGTGCTTAGGCAGCCACTTCAATCAAAATGCTTGGATGAATTGGGTTCCTTCAAAATGCTGCAATGTGTCTAGTAAAGTTCTCACCTTGAGTGGACCGCCGCCATCCTCGAGAGACTTGGCCAGCTCAAACTGTGCCTCCTTGTTGTGATGAGTGTAAGCAGCCTTGAAATACTCCTTCTTGCCGAAGGTCTTTTTCAAAGAGACTCCCCAGCCTTCCTCGCTCCCAATACCGAAGTCAAACTGTGGAGTAGCAATGAGGTCCTTGTGGATGTACTCGTACTTCACCAAAGGGCCCTTCTTGTGGAAGTTGTGCTTGACGATGGCAGTCTGGTGCTTGTCCAGCTTCATCTCGCCTTCGAGTGTGGTCACTTGAGGGCCATGGTGGTGGACAAAGGTCAGCCTCACGTTCTTGTCGAGCACCTCCGCGCTGCTGTGAAATTGGAACCTAGTGTGCTGCACAACGTCAGCGTGAATGCAAAGGAATTGGGCGAAGAAATAGAGAGGTGGGACAATGGGCAGCTATTGGCGACTCCGGAAGCGCAATGGACAATGAGAGCAGAGAACAGGTGAACATGAGGGACGCGGTGTGGTGGGCTTCCGGGCATTTAACATCATCGTCAAGCAGTTCTACCTTCTTGTGCAAGTGGTGCTCAAGAATGAAGTGCCCAGGCCTTTCCACACCAATCTCGATGTCCTCGGGGACGTTGGAAACGTTTTTCCAGCTCTTCTCAGTCGAAGAAATTTTTAGCTTGACGTCGTCGACCCAAAGACCTAGAGTAGTCTGCAGCTTGCCAGCCGCATGGTTGTACTTGGTCTTGATGGTGCCCTTCGTCATGCTGCCCAGGTATTGTTGGTAGTGGAGAGGACAAGGGACGGTTTCAAGTCGGCTGGAAGAATGCGACTGGGCGGAGGCACATCTGGCCAGAGCGTCTTTGAGAAGCTATCGAGGGCTGGTCCGAGCCCCCCGAACGCGTTCGACGGCCAGGGTACTGCTGGCCGAGATGCAATGACTCTGGTCCGTCGGTGGAAGGATCGACGGCTTCGATGCAGCTTAGACTCGTCAGCACTGACGAGGAGGCGGTCCGGCCATAAAGTTATCCGAAAGCGGCGCGCTGTCGTGGATCTTCTCGCCCAGCGTGCGAAGAACAACCCGAGCCACACGGTCATCAGCGGGCTCCGCAGACGATGATGTCGACCTTCATCCTGAATGACATTTTACTTAAAGGTGCTAATACAGCTGTGTCTCTTTCAATAACAGAATCAACAAAGCAGAACCCCACCTAATTGCTGCATAGCTTAGAAAAATAGTTTTATATGGTCTAAATAATAAAATAATACATGTAATAATTTTTAATTATAATCTTTTCAGAACAATTAGTGCACATGGTTGGTTCAAAGGGATGAATTGTGGAGTAGTAGAAGATTTGAGGAATTGAGGAAGTATAAAAATTTTGTTTTATTAAATTTTTCGAAAATTTTTACCGCATATATGCAACTAAAAAAATCACAATGAGGATTATGTTGGGTCTTTGGTGCTCCAACGGAGCGATGCGTGCGAGGTCGCCTCGAGAGTGGTCGCTTCAAAAAACTCCACCAAGAGTTCAGGGGGTTCATGAATATCGATGCGCGGTAATACAAATGTCTAGCGTCGTCGCGAAGCCGACTCGACAATATCAAAACATCGATAAGGTTCGTGATACTTCTGCCGACCATTGTAGAATGTGCTAGAAGTTCATCAGAAACTTCATCAGAAACTTCATGAATGGAACCCGCGAGGTCGGGGAATGTGGCCAACATTCTCTCGACAGAGCGGCCTAAGAATCCTAAGTCGACGCGTAGTGGGACACAAATGTGTGGACAAAAATCCACACTCGCGGAGTTTAGGGACTTGTGCACATCTGAGACGTAACACCTCCCCCTCCCCATTTAAGCCAGGACGCCTCGTTGCATAAGTACATGTAAACCGCTGATAACAGTATTAGCTATCTATCAGATGATCGACATCTCACAGATTGTCGTACGACTCCCATTTGTTATACGCGGCGTCGTAGCCGTGCCACTTGACCAGGTACTCGGACGTTTTTCCACGGCATCGATGTCCAAGGATGTCCTCAAACACATACTCCGTATCCCCGTCCACTTGAACAAGAGGCGGAGGAGTGATGTCTCTGCCGAGGAAGTTCTCAATGGGATCTTGGTGTTTCTCGAGTTTGCTGATGTGGAAGATAGGGTGGATCTCTATGCTATCAGGTAGGCTAAGTATGGCAAGGACAGGGTTTTGCATTTTCTCGACCTCAAACGGTCCTGACCACCAAGATTTGAGCTGCGCGAAGTCCTCTCCTCAGAGTTAAATGTCCGTTGACCTGAGGAGAACGCAGTCGCTTGCGCTGATCATAATAAACATTTTATGTCGGTTCGCTGCTTGCATCATGGTTGCTTGTGTCTTCGTGAGAGTTTTTCATGTTTCATCTTAAACTTAGGAGAAATCCTGCCAATCGTTGCTGATCGCATAATATTGCTCTAGCTCTCATGCTACAGTGCTGGAAAGTTTGTCGTAAACCACCTCAAACAGAAAATTTCCCATTGCGTTCAAAGTTGCGGAGTTTTATGGGAGTTTGGTGGTCAGCAGGTTTTCCATCCAATCCATGCCGTGTGGCTTGCATTCAGTGCTAGGAAGTTGTTCGAGCGATTGATATGGCCAGTTGGTCTACTCGTTGGTTTGACCATGGAACATTGTCGAGAGTTAGATCCGATGGCCAGAACGCGTCATTAATTTGTGCCAAAAATGGCTTGTGAACTGGCCATTTCTGTCGCTGAAGATGGTATGTGGTATGCCGTGTAGCTGCATGACCTGATTTAGAAACAACATCTTGTTTCCTCCATGGTGAAAGTGGTCGTTGTTTGGATGAAGTGTGACATTTTTCGAAATTCTGTCCACCACCACAAGGATGGCGTTATAGCCCTTGAGAGTGGCGGGCGACCACGTCATGATGTCCATGTTGATGTTGGCCAATGGCTCCGTCAGAACAAGGAGAGCTTGGATAAGTCCTAGTGGCCTTGTGCATCGAGATTTTTTACGCTGACAAGTGTCGCACGATTTTAAGAAAGTTGCCAATTGCCAATGTGCATCTTGTCCGACCACTAATACTTTACCAGCTTCGTGAGTGTCTTTCCTCATGGAAGTGCCCACTGGACTGGTGTTGGGACACTCCTCCAATAGCATCCATTGTAATTATTTGTTTAGAGGTACAATGACCTGATGAGTGAATCGTCGTCGCCAGTAGGTACCGTCGAACCAGAAATTGGTCTTATCGTACCCAGCGAACTTCTTGCAATCCTCGTGAACAGCCTCGCGAGGTATGGGTCTTCTTCGTCGAGTAGCGTGTTGATCCCGACCATAAATTATGGCCGCTGCCTCACAGCAAGCTATAGTTGTATTTTTACAATTCGATGGTCGATGTCGTAGTCTAACTTGGACTTGAATAACTCTGTGTATGGAGTTTGTCCACAGCTCAGATTTGGCCAAGTCTTGAGATGCTTTAGCGTACGGTGGTTTTGTGCACACGATGGATCGCCAACATTCCAATTAAACTCGTTTGTTTCCCGTACACCGCATAGTTGAATTCCGGCTTGCGTAGCTTTTGTGACATGTATGTGACCGATTGTTCTCCACCGCCATTGTCTTGCAGGGTTAGTACGGAGGTCAGAGTGTTTCTCAAAGAGTTAGACGCTTATTTTTTTATGTCTTCCCAGTTCCACTCGATGATTTTACGAGTGAGATTAGAGAGATGCGCTAACACCTGAACCTAGTCCTTCATAAATCAACGATGGTAATTACAGAGTCCCAAAAGTATTTGGACAACCTGAGCGTTGGTCAGCGTTGGCCAAGCAATGACCACAAACACCTTCTTTGGGTTTATGGTGATACATCAACCGCCAATGATGTGGCTCAAAAACGTGATCAAATGGTGACTTAAGTCGCTATGTAAGATTTTTCAATAATTTTTCTCTTTTTCTAGAATCTCAAGAATGTTTCAGAGATGTCCATTTTGCTCCTCAGGGGTGTGGTTTTGTATCGAGATGTCATCAAGATATACGACAAAAATGTTGTCGAGGTAGTTGCAAAAATGTTGTTCATTGCCAAATGCATATTATGGGGGCATTCACAAGTCTCAACGGCATAACAATGAACCCGAAGAGCCCGTATCGGGTATAGAACGTAGTCTTCTTGATATCCTCATCAGATATGCGGATCAGATGATAGCCACTGCATAGGTCGATCTTTGTGAACATTCGTGTCTCGTGGAGTTGGTAAGAAAATTGTCTGCTCGTGGGTAATGGTTCTTGATGGTGATTTGGTTCAACGCACACTAGATCATGCACATGCGCATCTCTCTTGTTTTTTTCCACAATCAGCACACGTACCGTGTAGGGTGACATGGATGGTCTCATAAACCCATTATCGAGCATCTAATCTAGGTGTATTTGTAGGTCGATTCGTTTGTGGTCGCTCATCCAATAAGTCCTTTTCAAAGGCGGTCTGTTGCCCGTCTTCAGATCTATCTGGTGATTGGCATTTTGTTGTGGAGGTAACTCTCGGGACCAAAGTTGACCTTGGGGTCCGATGTGATGGGATCACATCGACCGCGCCACCGCGGGCCACCTCGATGGGGCATCGATGTGGCCCGCGGACAAGTTTTCCGCAAAACCGCCATTTCGGCACTCAGCCTGACACGGACCAGCCACAGTGATGTTTCTCGCAGGTGACCAATTAACTCATGGGAGACGTCCGGCTCAAACCTCGCATAGTACACTATCTCTCAGTAATATCTGTCCACCTCACATGATGCTTGAATTGGACGATGCATTTGATCTAGTGAGGTGGATACTTGGAGAGGGTAACATGACCAATGGGAGGACAATAAACAGCATATCCACCCTGCCCTATTTTCCTGTCCATCGAACTCTGCCGTGCTGGAAAATTTACAGGTTCAAAATGGATTCACGTAGCCCATCCAATTGTGCCTTGCTGGAAAAAGTATACCTCGTAGATTCGAACTGTACATACGATTCCTTCCCCCCCCCCCAATCGATGCCCTTGTGGGCTCAGTTGCATGGCAATATTCCACAACTGGTCTTCGCTCCTTAGTAACGTGCATCCGATGTCTTGATTGGTGGTCCGCAGCACTTAGGCGCGGCCGCAAGGCCACCTTGGCCCTGCGGCATAGTAGCACCTCCACCATGCCTCCTAGGCATTGGGCAGCATTGCCCAATACCCATGGGCACTGGATCATCTGGATGTGCCTCTTCCTCTTAGCTCCCAGTAGCACCAAAGTATTTGCCCGCTCCGGTGCGCCAGCTCCAAGGCGATTTTCTCATTCTTGCTCTCTCTCGCCACTGCCTACCAGTCCCAACATGCTCCAAGAAGCCAGGTTTCTAATGTGGCTCGTGTGGTGTGACCCTGAGCGGGACGTGTGACCACATCCGCGTTCAATTTGGTGAGACTAACGGCAACATTCAGGTCTGTGAGCATCCGCCGCCTCTTGCACGGGACGCTCTCGGCCTTGAGAGGAAACCACGTCCACCCGCTGGTTGGAAGCCGGCAGATGGCCACCTGTACAACGGAAAGAGAGGCAGTTGGGGCACGAGCTCCAAGCCAGTGGCATTGGGCCGGCTTTTCAAGGAACGCTTGTGAGAAACGGCTCTTGAGCGGGCCGGGCTGCCTCTGGATGATGATGATGACGACCTTGGGCTCCCAGTACCAGCCATTGAAATCCTACACGAGGCAGTAGAGCAGCAGCAATAGCAGCCACAGATGCGTCCCGCCATCCATGCCACTCCAACCACCAGCAACCTCGTGCAGACCAGCGTTCGGCCTCATTGCGACACCGCTGCTAACGCACAGTGCCAGATGGCTATTGTGAAGCTGATGGCCGGTGGTGCCCTGCCGGTTAGTTTCTGTCGGATGAACTTGCTAAATGAAGTGGTGTGCACTGCTCGGCTCACCACACCTGCCTTCCGCCTTCCTACTCTGGGTACTGTCATGGGCGACATTCTTCCACGGCTGGACTGGAAGCTGAAGGAGCTCGACACACCACTGAAGCAGACGTGGACCATCGACGATGTGACACTCACGGTGGACGAGTGGGCGGATGGCCAACGGAGGCCTATATACAACTGCATGGCCGTGAACGCGAAGGGTGCATACCATGTCATCAGCCGCGATGCAAGCAGCCTCACCTGCAACGCCGAGAACGTAGCCACAATGATTGAAGCGGGCATTGAGGCTGTCCGCGTGAAGAACGTCGTCAACATTGCCTGTGACAATATAAATGTGAAAAAGAAGGCCTTCGACGACCTCAAAGGGAAGTACCCCTCTGTAGTGTGGCAGGGTTTTTGTACCCATAATGTGGACTTGGTCATGAATGATTTGTGGAAGCAAGAGTAGGGAGCGGGAATCATGGCACGTGTTGAGAAGGTGGTGAAAATTTTCAAGAGCAATGAAATTCCCCACAGTTGGCTGCAGCAGATGTCTGGGGGCCGGGTGTTGCTGACACAGTCTACTACGCACTTTGCCTTTGTGCACACTATGCTGCAAAGGCTGCTGGACATGCATCCTTTTCTGCTCAAGCTGGTGAACGCCAACACATGGGGAGACATGGGTGCCCAGAGGGATGGGGCATTCAGGGACAGGAAGAAGCGCATGCACAAAATTGTTTGGCGCATGGTTTTCTGGCTCAAGGTCATGCAACTATGAGACATGCTCACTCCCCTTGTCACGATGCTACGCATTCCAGACCGTCCAGGCGGTGCTGTTGGGAAGATTAACGAGGGCTTGTTGGATTGCATGGAGGAGCTCAACGCGCTGTCAGTTGGCATGGCAGGCAAACCAGCACGTGTTGCGGCGCAACATGTGAAATTGGCCATGGAACGTCTGTTTGCCCGTTGGACAAAGGACATGTCATGCCCTTGTATGCTGCCGCATAGCATTTGCACCCCACTCACTTTGGGAATGATCTCGTTACTGATGTGTCCATGGTACAAAGTTAGGCGCAGGTGGTTGAGGTACTGGTGCCGGAGCAGCACAATTCTGAGCCGGCCCGGGAGTTGGAGGCGTTCCAGTTGGGCAGGGTGACTGTGGAAGTCATTCCCATTGCCACAAAGCGGCTCTCGGACAAGGCAAGAGTTGTTGTTGCCAGGGTGCTTGCCTAGACGCTGCAGCCCTATGAGTGGGCCTCTATGCACCTCGCCCACCTGCCCAACCTCCCCGCACTCGCCATCAAAATTCTCGCCCAGCCGTGCTCCTCCTCGGATTGTGAGCAGGTCTTCTCCACTCACGAGTTGATCCACATAGCCCGTCGGAAGAGGCTGCATGTGAGCTCGCTAAAGATGCTTGTTCGAGTCAATGTTCAGCTGCGGAAGTACTACAATGCAGATGGCGACCGACGCAAGAGAAACCCCTCCTTTGAACAACCAGACGAGTCTGAGAGTGAAGATGATGGCGACGTAGTTGAGGAGTTTCCTCAGGAGGAGGATGAGGAGGGACAGAGGGGGAGGAGAGTGAGGATGATGAGTTGGAAGGCGAGGAGGTCTTTGTGGAGGGAGAGGAGGACGAGGGTGTAGGGGAGCAGTAGTAGTAGTGGCAATCTTCCCTTGGTAGTGCATAGAATAGTTTTTGTACATGCATTGCATTGATTAGTTGTACAAGTAGCACCAATTATTAGTAGCAGCTTTACAAAATGACAGCGAGCTATTGTACTAGCACTACTGCATTCCGAAACAACTCTACTAGCGTGAGTCTTGGTGTGACAACAACACGTACCCATTGTTGCTACAATACAAAGAAACACTTGCAGCACAAAGCAGTAGTAGCAGCACCACCAATAGTGTCGAGCATAAATGTAAATGTAGTAGACGCTCTCTGTCAATCTCTTCCACCTACTCTCTCTTGTTGGATCTCAAAATCTCCTACTGGCTCTCTCTCTCTCTCTCTCAAAATCTCCTACTCGCTCTCTCTCTCTCTCTCTCTCTCTCTCTCTCTCTCCCTCTCCCTCTCTCTCTCTCTCTCACTCACTCACACATACACACACACACATACACACGCACACATACACACACACATACATACATACCCATATATACGCTCTCTCATGGGCTGCAACCTGATGATGTCAGCCTCGTTGAATAGTCCCGTCAACAGCCTTCAGACGTACCGTGAGCATCCTCAAGTTGAGACTACCGATGAAGTTTGCTAGACCCCTTTGTGTAGAAGTCCAAAGATACACACTTCGTGCATGAGTGGTTTTCCTCACAAAACCCCTTGAAAATTTTCAAACAAGAAGTAGCTGAGCAAAAAAAAGGGTAGTCTAGTATCCAAAGATACTTGAGAAAAACAGGGGGCAGTTGAGAAAATGAGAGGAGTCAATTAAGACAAGGCTAGGAGAATGAAACCTTTCCCTTTTGTCTTTTTCTTCACCTCTCTAATAGTACCTTATTTGTTAACATTCAATCCTCCTTGTCTCCCTCAGCTCTCCTCACTCGGTTGAGCGAACTTCTTCCTAGTCTCAATCGAACATGTTCAACATGTCCCAAGCAAGATCTATTGAGACGATCTCTTTCACTATCAGCTTTCTCACCAGTCTTTCTAGACGTTCTGATGTCATAGGAAGGACCACCATTTTATAGTCCTTCCCCGTGGACATTTTTTACAATGCCTAAGAATAACGCTTTCGCTCCACTTTCACCATATGCCTTCTCCTAGCATGATGCTACATCATCTAGGTTCACAGTTCTCTAGTTTTTCTATCCATGTGCTTCTATGGTCGACCTCTCCACCATTTAGTGGCAGTGCCTCTTACGCTCACACCCGTCCCCAATTGCCTCCGGACACGTTGGTCATGCCGCCGGCACCACTGCCTCATGGTGTTGTTGGACAGTCATTTTTGTGATTGGTTTCTTCACGACCAGGAGGGAGTGATCTCCTTGCCTCACTGTGTCATCAGCCTACCGGAATAGTGATCTAGCCTCTGGAATCACCCTCTCATGGGGACACTGGCCAGCCTCCTGTGCGGACGGCTTCTACGTCAATAGGAGGGGGCGATGTTCGTTCCCATCCATATACTTAGCTTGACCATATGATGACTGGGCATCCTCCATCATGCATTATCCAGCCTTCTCCGTTGTTGTCTACACCACCAATAGATGGAGGTCTCTACTCTCACCCGTATCCTCATCTGCCTTTAGGGGTTGTGATGTGGCTGGTAGTCCCACCTTTTTGTCATGTAGTTGGCCAGCCTCTTCAGTCATCGGCCTCTTCGCTCCAAGGACATGGTACTCTTCATTCTCCGTCTTGTGATCCTCACAGAACTGACTCTTGTAACCAGCAGGAGCCACCTATTTGTGGATTTGCCTTCCACTACTGTGGAGATGAACGTCACGGGTGGCGACAGTGTTGTCAGCAACCTAGTGAGTGGTATCTACCATGGCTCTAGTCTTGTGCCCTTCCACATTCTCGTCACCATCTTCATTTACTTGCTCTACTTCATCTTTCTCTGAGGGATCTCCTCCATCTGCATTGGACCTTCCATCCTAATCTACAGCTTTTCTCTCCATCCTACGTTCCACTGAAGTCATGCTCCCGATGGTTGAGCCACTCTTTACTGCCTCTCACAGCCAGCCTCTTTCCCAACGACGTAGTCAACGTCTAGTGTAATAATGGATAATTGCACACATTGCCTTTCGACCGGTGTAACAATAGAAGCCGGTGGAGATGAAGACATACCAGTGATGAGACAAACTCGATGCATTAGATGTGTACAACTATCCACTTTGACATCGATTGTGATACCCAAGTGAACTTTGATTTTGACGATTGAGTTGTGCCATAATGTTTTTTACGAGGTTTTTGGCCTTCTGCAATTATTTTGGGGTATTTTTTAGATCAAAGAAAAAGAAGAGGTGGATCGTTAAATTTGACGAACTAGGGTATGTTAATACCCCAGTTTTTTCCGACGAACCAGCCCAAATCGTTTTCTTCTCACTCTCGCGTTCAACTCTATTTGAACGTGAGATCGAAGAGCATACAACCATTCGGCATTTCGAGTGATCGAACGCCCTTTGTGCTTGCGTTTGTCATTCCACCGAACGGGAAACACGAGGTGGGGAGCATTCGGTGGCCTTGACAGCCACTGAAACGCATCCCCGCATGCTTGAACGATGTCGAGCACGTGAATTACAAAAACTAACATCTGGATGCAAGACAGAACAGACCGAGGACCCGGTTTTGATTTATGCAAAGGCATAAGGTTAGACCGTTACATTCGACGAAAAAAGTCGATTTTACTTGTGGTACTTTTGAATTCGACAGAAAATCCATTTTGACGAAATTCGACCATGAAGAAAAAAATTAATATCAAAATTAAAGTTCACTGGGACAGTAAGCACCGATAATGGTGTAGGAGCACTTGGTGTTGCATCAGTTGGAGCAGGTACATTAGCATCTATAATACAAGGTGTAACAGCTGCACCAGCTACACTAGCTATCCCATCTTCTACATCTGCTACGTCACTAATATCAGCATCCTGTACAACATCCATATTATCAGCAGCATTGACGGTGGTAACTATGTTTACAGATGCTACACCTTTAGTATCATTATCAACACCAACCTCATCTACATTGTCTACATCCACACTTCCTTTATCATCTACAGTACTAGCTTCATCAGTAGTGATAGCTACACTAGTTACACCATTTATCCCATTTATTACATCTGCTAATTTGCCAACATCAATGTCCTCTACATCATCTATAACGTTAGCAGCATCGGTAGTGGTTGCATTGTTTACAACTACTACATCTTAAGCAACATTGTCAGGATCAGCCTCCTCTACATTCTCTACATCCACACTTTCTACATAATCTATAGTACTAGCTTCATTAGTTGCGGAAAATTCACTAGTTACATCAACTACCCTATCTGCTACATCTGCTACATTGTCAGCATCAACGTCCTCTGTAGTATCGATAGCAACAACAACATCGGTTGCATCAGAATCATCTATAGTTTCTACATATTCATGGGAACCTTTAGCATCAACATCATCCGCAACACTTGTTTTGTTTACAATACCAGCTTTCTCACTTAATATAATTACATTAGGTACACCAGCTGCTCCATCTGTTACTTCATCAGCATTGGCAGCATTAGCATCATCTACAGAATCCACGGCTTCAGGAAAACCTTTAGTATCAGCCTCATCTGCAACACCTGCTTTGTATGCAAGACCATCTGCCTCAGCTGTAACAGTTGCACCAGCTAATCCATCTGTTGCTTTACTGGCATCACTATTATCACCATCATCTACATCACCCACGGCTAAAATGACAATGCCTATTATGGCTGAATCTACTTTACTATTTGTATCAATGTCTTCATCAGGATCCTCTATGTGGAAAGTGTCTACACCTTCAGGGGCATCAGTTACACCACCTATGTCAGTTACATCTACATATTTTACTCCATCTTTAGCATCATCATCTTTGAAAGCATAAGCCGCGCAAGAGATATCATCAGCGTCAGGTGCATTGCAGTTGGCATCGACATCTTCAACAAAATCTGATGCATTAGCATTGTGTATTCCTTTAGTAGCATCATGTATGTTAGATGTTGCATCAGCTCCATCTGTTGCATCGGTGGCATCACGTACAACTCCTCCAGAACTGCCATCCCGAGCATCTACTACATCTACTGCATCGACATCATCTATAGCACTGACAATATCAACTACCTCTACTATATTAGCAGCACCAGTTGTTCCAGTTGTATAATCCATATTGACATCATGGACACCGTCTACAGCTCGAGCTACGTCAGCATAATCAGTTGCATCACTAGCATAGGCCACATCGGCAACATCATCTACATCTAGTGATTCTTCATCTGTCTGAAATTGTGTAGCAACAAGTAAAGGCACCACTCTGGCGTCCGAGGTCATGGGGAGGGCCTTAGAGACTTGTCCACCTATGGTAGTGATGATAGAGTTTATTCCTTTGACCGAGTTGGTAGCACTTGATCATCCTTGTCCGAGATTTTGTGCTGAGGAGGATGGCATTCACTCTCTCACCAGTGAGAAAGAGACGTATATTACTGCCATCCACGAGACATTGTCTGGCAATACCCTCACACCAAAGGATGTACCCAAGCACCTCTTCATTGGGGACATGGAGACGAGTGACTTCATGCATATAGAGAGTGTGAGCTGAGGCATGCAGAGCAGTGGCCATCTGCATAACTCAGATGGTTCCATCGCATCCTTAGACAACACCTCATAGGATGAGGATCCAAAAGCATTGAGTGGTGATGACAACCCGGAATGCTTGGAGACGTCCTTCGGCTAACCTCCATCCTTCTCCTTTGCATGTGTTCAATCTCTCTCTTCCTCCAAGCCATGCATTTCTCTTGTCTTCGATCTTGACACATCTCCAAGTTCCCTTGTTGACCATCTGTCTTTGTCCTAGGACCTGTGGAGAGGTGCCTCACTAGGAGACGTAGTACCTACTATCACTTTCTTTTGGATAGTATAAATACAAGTGGAGGTGCTACACCGAGTGGTAGACTCCTTGACTACCGCCTACAGTGAGGTGTTAAGAGTGCTCAATGATGTTGAGTTAGTTTGTACAGTCACTCAAGAGGATCATGCCGAGATACGTGAGTACGCCTCTCTTCTCCAAGGCAAGTTAGCTGTATCATAGGAGCACCTGTGCACATTGGATTGTGCAGTTGATGTACTGACTATAGGAGTGATGTCCACACACACAGATCAGGTTCTGTCTCCACCCTCCATTCCAAGAGCTTCCAGCACCATCATCTCCGCACTCACAGCTCCAGAGCTTGCTAGTTGAGACCTCTGGTAGCTAGCAGATGTGAGGGATTGAGTCTCTCTCTCTCCTCTCCCAGCCATGGAGCATTCGGCAACATCTTTTCCACTCTTTCACCCTCTGAGCTCGATGAGAGAGATACCCAAGACTTTGCCAGGTGGGATCACTAGGAGCCTCTATGCCTGTGACCCAGAAGGAGATGTACTATTCTTTTCTACATGGAGGAGGACCATAGTTATTCGGGCATAGCGGTGTTAAAGTTCATGTTCCTAGGATTATCTCATTGAGGGGGAGTGTGCATTCCTTCCTAGTTGCTGCCCTGTTGAAAGCTCTTGCATCCCAGAGGTAGTGTGGGTGTATAGGCTTTGGGCTGTCTGGTTGTCATGTAGTTTTTTGTAGCGAAGGGTTTCCTAGTTTTTGCCGATGGTTCTCCAGCAGCTACATCACTCCTTCTGTGACCCGTATGGTGCATTGTAGCCGCCAAGTTCACCCATGCATGTCTCATAGAGTTTTCTTGGTGCTCGGGACCTGCGCACTTGGTGGCTTGTGCCAGTGCTCCGGAAGACCCCATTATGATCTGCTGCATATTGTATGTGACAGGTTGAGCACTCTCCCTGTAGTCAAGAACCGGGTACACGGTGGTTTGTACCAGTACCTTGGGAGATCTAGTGCTGGTTGAATGAGTCCTTAATGATGTTTTGTCAAGCTTATGTAGTTTGCATGTGGCCGAGACCCAGATGCCCAATTACATGTTTCGGCATCCCGGGAGACCTAAACTTGCCTAGCTTTGCTTTCCCGTGATGCTAGTATCAAGGAATAGAGGAGCCCCTGATTAATGTTTTGTGTGAGAGGGAACCGTGTATAAGTCACAATACAACAGATGCTACTCTAAATGGTGGAGATGGTAAAGATGTGATTTGAAATGTAGAAGTTAAGAAAGGAAACAACAGACAAGTATTTGTGTTATGTGCAACTAGGCACGGAAGTCCAACCAGCAAATTTACAAAAAAAAAGGCTAACCCGGCTACAAGCTCCAAAACAACAACAAGAGGGAACCCGGCAGGCATACGGGCTCCTTAGTTGTCTGAATGACAAACCAAAAGAAGCACCAGGTTCAGAAACAGGAACATCACGATACTGAACCATGAACATGCAAGGATAGTGCCACTAAGAAAATGGACCCCGAGATGTGGTCACCGAGAAACCCTAGAGAACACATGAGGGTACACTGAGTGGTGCTGACGTTGTCAGAGCAGCCTTCGAGTGTCATGGCATACCGAAGACAAGTCCGGAGGTCATCTTCACTCACACACCAACTCTCCAATGACCTGCAGATGCCTGTCACCGCGAGCGAGCAAGGGTCATAAAACCATGGCAATGACAATGCACTACAAGGGGTATAAGACAGGGTCACACACGAACTGCTGATGGAGAGAGGAAGCGTCAAGCGCAGAATAATTATCAAAGAGCAGCAGGAGCATACACAAGAAGTCCAATATTGTACACCGAGAACTTGAGCTTGTCACTATACATCGGTTTAGTGAGGAAGACTGTACGCTAATGCCGCGTGTCGACACCAACGATACAAACATTACCAAATGAGATGTGCTCACGTACAAAGTGATGCTCAATGTTGATGTGCTTTGTGCACATGTGACACATGCCATCATGCTCTACTATGTAGTGTGTACTCTCATTATTGCAGGGGGTGGTGATGGAGCAGATGGGCTGGCGCAGTTGCAGCATGGAGCAGTACAACTAGATACTCTCACATATCCCAGTCCCTAATGTGACATACTCAGCCTCAGTCAAGCTCCACAATACGTAGTCCTGCTTGCCACTCTTCCATGAGACAGTTTTACCTCTGACAAAGAAGATGTAGCCAGACCGGTTATGCGCATCGCAATCATGGGTCCAATCACTGGCAGTGTACCCATGATATAGGCGGTTGTGCTAGAAAGAAAACCAGGCCCAAGCGTCGGATAGACTCAACACACCAGACCACTCGTAAAGCAACCTCCACATGGAGCTAACGTGGATGCCTTAAGACAAGGAGTTAATAACAAAGGTAGTATCTACGCGCGTCGTGGTCT
Source organism: Penium margaritaceum (assembly GCA_023375785.1). Classification (NCBI taxonomy): domain Eukaryota; kingdom Viridiplantae; phylum Streptophyta; class Zygnematophyceae; order Desmidiales; family Peniaceae; genus Penium; species Penium margaritaceum. Next base: position 203,029 of record SZWC01000166.1, on the reverse strand, counting down.
CAAGGAACATCAGGGAGCCAATGACTCGAAGGAACGTCGTGACGTCACATGCTCTCCGAGACAAACTTGGTCTGCAGACCTGAGAAGCTTCTATCCAGCGGGCTTCATAGGTGTATATTATGGCCAGGAGGTCAGCAAAATGCTCCCCCAGAGTCCTGACGTAACCACCGTGATGCATGTATAGTGTACAACACTGACGATCATGCTCAATCTCCATTTCCAAGAAGAAATGATCTAGACAAAGGTCCTTCATTTTTTGTACAAAAAGGAGGCAATCCTTCACAGCCTGGACAGCCTAAGGGTCGGGGGATGCATTCAAGGGGTCATCCACATAGAATAGGACAGCAACAAAGGGTATAGAGGGAACACTCACAAACAACGTCAGGTCCACTATGCTACAATAAAATCCACCCCACTCCAAGGTAGCAAATATCTATGGGTTCCAACAACGTGGAAATTGCTTCAAGTCACACAAGGCCTTTCGGGGACGCCAGACTCTTTTTGTGTCGTCCTTGAACCCTGGAGTCCGGACAAGATAATTTATTTCCCTGAAATTACCATGTAAGAAAGCAATATTTATGTCCATTTGGTGGAACTCCCAATCATGCTGTGACACCTGACTAAAGCAGGCCTTTACCGTGGTGTACTTATCCACATGGGCAGAGATGACATCGAAGTCCACACCAGACACTTGGGAGAATCCCTCGGCCGTGAGATGGGCCTTACACTATTCCACTGAGCCATCGGGCCTCTCTTTCCTTCAAAATACCCAATGGGCTGAGATGGCCTTATGACCAGGTGAGAGCTTCAATTTCTCAAAATCCCCATGCCCCTCGATTATAGCAAGTTCCTTGTGCATAGCTTGCTCCCAGAGAGTTGTATCTGCAGCGGAGCGTGCTTGTTGTACTGTGTTTGGTTCAGGCATACATGTCGTGCTGCCACTCGCAATGAGTGCGGTGGCGACTAAGGGATATGGCAGAGGCCAGGTAAACCCAGCTTCTGCAATGGCACAGTGGAACTCACCAGCAATTAGAGAGTATCCAAGCATGGTATTAGACTATGCCATAGTCGCTTCCAAGCCAAGAGCATGAATACCAAAGACATGAGTAGGATGTGTGGTATTAGTGATACCACCACGAGCTGGACCGACAAACTGCACAAGTCCATGGTGGCCAGTCAAGGCTACAGAACTGGTAGGCGAGACCTAGTGAAGTGCAGATTGCAAAGGTCTGATATCACCACCTAGCGGATAAACAAACAGTTATGAGATAGGAGACTGCGAGGGTGCGCCACGGTCCACTACTGATTGAACCACAGCCGGTGATGTAGGCGGCAAAGCAACGGAGATGACACAGATGCAGCAGGGCATGATGTAGGTAATGCTGACATGACTGGAGATGATGTAGGCGGAAACGTAGATGCAATGGGAAATGAGATAGACGTCAACACAAATGCGACAGGAGATGATGCAAGCATTGACATAGGCACAATAGGAGAGAATACAAGTGACAACACAGACATGGGTGACGCTAGCGATGACGTAGCCACGAGAGGAGATGACGCTGGCGAAGATGCAGATGCGACAGGAGGTGATGCCAACAATGACGTAGACGCAACAGGAGATGATACAAGCGACGATGCAATGGGATATGGAGCACGGCCACTATCGAATTGAACTTCACATAGGCCACCATTCCCTGGAAAAGAGAAGGGCGTAAGCAATAGAATAGGACGAGCAATGTTGTAGGAGAAGGTGCTCTCAAAGAAGAGAGCATTGTGAGTCTTGACAACCCAACCATGCTCGGGGTCCCAAAAGCACCACGCGTTGGACTAGGAGGAAACACCAAGAGCAGAGGTGATCCTGAGAGGACAGCTTGCCATTGCGTTGGTCTTCAGGTTCCAAACGCTCATAATGTTGTCATAAACACAATTGAGGCAAAGTTCAGCACGATGAGCATGCCATCGCTTGAATGACGAGGCATCGGACCATAGAGAAAACAGTTCCAAACTCACGTCATGTAGGGTACGAACATCTCAGGGTCACCTCTGCCCTTGGTGTTTCCTCGAATGTAAAAGGTGGAGGGAGGCCAGAATCGACAAGAAGGGTACGAACATCGTCAGCAAGAGTGCGGTTCCAATGTTCCAACACTCCAATTTGCTGTGGTGTATATGAAGTAGAGAGCTCCAGATGCACTCCTTGAGAGCATAGGAATGGGGTGTGGGACTCATGAACTCCCCACCACAATTGGATCAGAATTCTATCAGCTTCCCCTGGCAAGCAAACTCAACCAGGACAAGCCAGGACTCGATCGTGGATTCTAGCAAAGCGAGAGAAATCATCCATAAGACACAAGACGCGCCGACCAACATCTCCCATAAATTTCAGGGAGCGGGCCCATGACATCCGCATGGACAAGGGCAAGGGGGTGCAGCGTGCGGAAGTCACATGAAGGAAAGGAAGGGTGATACATCTTTCCTTGTATGCAAGCTGATGATGCAAGAGGCTATGGAAGGCAACTGTATACACATGACTCAGGCAGAAATGGAGCAAACATATATTTGTAGGGGAAAGCAAGGGAACAACATGCACATGCACTTCTGTATTGGTTGTAGGCAATGATACAAACAAGGGCACACAATACAATTTATTATAATAGAAACCACGGAGAACAGGATGGCCGGACGACTGCGCCGACACAGTGCCAAATCCACGAGATGCGACGGATTCCATGCCCTAATCATCCAAGGCAGTTACAGACAGCAAACTGACCTCAAGCGTAGGGAAAAAGAGGACATCAGGAAAAAATACGTCACCCAACAAACCAACAAAATGCACAACACCAACGTCCTTAATTGGCAACATCTTGTCAGAGCCAGTGTCGACAAAACGTACGTCACCGACAGGCCCCAACGTGACAAAGGTGGCACAAGACAACATCATGTGATCCAGAAGACACTCGACACATGAGACAGAGCGGTCACATGACATTACACGACACTACAATCGAGGGCTGGAGAGGACATAGTACGAACAGAAGTGACAACAAGGAGACGGGAAAGGGTGAACGACTGGCAATGCTCAACCCACTCCACGGACGACACAGTCCCACAATTTGGCGTGCTCAAAAGGGCTCCATGCAATGAACGGTGATCCCTCGACTCGACAGTCAAGCTCACACCAGAGGAGAAAACCAGAGGCCGAAGATGGGAAGGGAATGGGGAGGCCGAAGCATGAGTGTCTGGATGATGCGGTAGCTCAGGAAAGGAAAGAGCTGGTTGCACAAAGAAGGATGGAGCTGTGGGCTGGAGCCACAATGGGAGGGTGTAGGAGGAAGCAGGGATCCCATACACGGTGTGCTAGTATGGTGGTAATAGCCAACGCCATCCCAGGTGGGATACCACCACTGCCACAGACGTCGGCGCAAGCTTTGGAACAACCGACGTCATGACGATGGTGGTCTCTCAGTGCACAGGGTCAGACTCCCACGTGAAAGGGTCTCGACTGTAAGAAATTAAGAAAAAAGGGAAAAGAAATATCCTGTAAAAAGCAGGGAAAAGAAGAAGGAAACAACATGGTCTGGCAGAATAACAGGGGACCTAGCTTGTACAAAGCGCATCCGGGTTCACCCAGGACAACTGTTGGTGCACCAAGGAGGGGTCAGCCAACCCTTTTTCTTTCTCTTTCTCTTGGAGGCGAGCAAGATTTAATCCACTTGGACGAGCTCGTCAATCAAAGGGCTCATCGATCGACGAGCTTGCTGATTGACGAGCTCTTTGGTCGGTGAGCCCGTTGACCGATAAAGCAGGTGGCGCGGAAGCTGTGAGGTAGCTTCTCGCTTGCTCCACTACTGCTAGATGTCGCAGCTGTTGCTGCTCTTGTGGACCTACTATATTTGACGCTACTAGTTGCACAGCTAGTTCGCTGCTCCTACTATGGCTAGTCGCTTAACGATTTGCTGTTGCTATTGCTATTATTGCTGCTGCTACTGCTGTAACTGGTTGCGCAACAGCTTTACCGCTACAACACTATTGCTACTGATGTTGCTGTTGTCACCAAGGCTGTGGCTGTTGGCATTGCTAATGCTGGAGCTGCTATAGAAGCTGCAATACAACAGTTGCCTCTATTGTTGTTGTTGCTGCTGTTGCTGTTGCCTAGGCTGCCGGTGCTGCTACTATGGCGGCCAAAGAAACTGCGGATGTGGTTGCTACTGCTTCTGCCATGTGTTATTTCCAATGTAGCCGCTGCTTTTGTTGTAGCCACTACGGCTGGCTTGGCTGCTACCAGAAATATTGTGGTGGCCTAAGACGCTATCACCTGTGCTTCATGTCGTCGCCAAGACAGCCGCCACAACGAAGGAAACTGTCAAGAAACAAATTCAGTAGCATTCTACCTCCAGCTCTACTGGAGGACTACGTGACACGAGCCCTTCGCTCATGACCTCCATCATGGTAGGACCTGTACGCCCCACCCAGCCTAGCCCAATCCAGCCCAGATGTCTCCGGCACCACTGCTGTGTGGTGTGTGGTAGGAGGAAAAGGCCGTATCCCTCTATTGCTCTGATACCATGAGGGAAAAGAGGAATCCCCTGAGTACCATTCTATGTGAGAGGGTACACTGTACAAAACACAACATGACAGACGCAACCCTAAAAGGGGGAGAGACGGCAAAGATATGCTTTAAAACATAGAAATTAGCAACAGACATGTGTATATGTCTAGTCTCACCGACATGCGAGCAACTAGGCGCATAAGTCCAACCAACCAGTTAAAATTCACCTTGGCTGCAAGCTCCAAAACAAGAGCAAGAGGGAACCCGACATGCATACCGGCTACTAAGTTGTCCGAATGACAAACCAAAAGAAGCGTCAGGTACAGAAACAAAAGATCCATGATACTGGATCAAGAGCGCGCAAGGATAGTGCCAATGAGAAAATGGTCCACGTGAGGTGGTCACCGAGAAAACCCTGGAGAGTACGTGAGGGTGCGTCAGCTGGTGCTGACGCTGTCTGAGTAGCCGTCGAGTATCCTGGCATACCGGTGAGCTGTGACGACAAGTCCAGAAGTCACCATGAGTCACACACCAACACGTATGTCACCATAGAGTCTGAATGTGTTTTGGGCATATTGTACATTTTATTGTCGATCGTGACTCTGGCGCATGGTTGTCTATTTTGGTGCCTACGGAGACCCCCGTTGGCGGGATAGGGATGACATGACCTAGTGGACTAGCCGCCAATCCCCTAGTGAATAAGTACAAAGTAAGGATAATTGTACTCTCTCCCTTGATTCTTAACTTCACGTGCGTTCCAGATTTAGCCAAATCTTGGCTAAATGCCATTCTCTCGCTCACCACCAGAGCTCATGTGCTCTCTAGCATAGGTTTTCATACCCTGGAACATTATTTGCAATCCCTATCCCGTCCACCAAAAATCCACCTAGCCCCCTGGAGATGATGAGAACATGGAAGGACATAGCAAGATGAGGTAGAGCTCCTCAAGTGATTTCTAACGAACTTCCCGGTGCTTTAAAAAGTTAAGTATTAAGACGGTCTCCCTCCTTTTGCATTTTCAGCTGCCTTCGACGTTCTATCTATGGCCTAGTCACTGAAACCGTCACGGAGTTCAACACGAGGGCCGTATGGCTGTAAAATCCACTGTAACATGTCGAGTCTCGAGCTCCTGCACGGAAGACGTCGTCAGAGTTCGCACATTGGCGTCTAGTACTAGCTCGAGGATTTTCCCCCTCCGCGTCATTATGTGGACAATCATCATCAACAACTCGTGGAAGGAGACTAAAATATTATGAGTCCCCGGAGGTCCATTTCCCTTTTACCTCGTCCCCTCATTCTGGGACCAAAACGAGGAGGGTGTTACCCTGAACACGTGAGTTTGCATGAGTTTTCCATGTTCAAAACTCAAAGTTCATATTAAATGAACTCGAATTTTTTTACGCGACGACTTGAAATGTCACGTGTGATGCATGCCCGGAAATTTTGCACTAGTACTATGTTTTCATCCCATGTCTCCCTCTCTCATTCTCGCTCGTTCTCTCTCTCTCTCTCTCTCTCTCTCTCTCTCTCTCTCTCTCTCTCCATCTCTCTCTCTATCTCTCTCTCTCCTCCCCCCTCTCTCTCTCTATCCCTTGCCTGGCTCATCTGAGGGGGCGAGGAGCAGAGGGTGAGGACAAGGGCTCGAGGCCACAGGCGTCGCCCCTGAGGCCTTGCGGCCTCCTGGCCGCCGATTGACTGATGGGCTTGATCCGCGGCCAGCAAGTGGCCGGCCGGTTGTCGGCCGGTCACGTGGACGGCTGTTGGTCGTCCAGCAGGTTGGCAACCAGCAAAAGGCTTCCAACCGTCCCTCACTTCCATTAGGAGGGAGAGCCAAGCCGGCCCTCCCGCTACAGTGAATGACGCATGAGACACTTTCAGTTTGTTGGAAACCGGCCCAAAACCACTTTCTTGGCCACAACTGTGCGCAATTACATCCGAACAAAACACCGTATGAACCTTGAGGTGACGATCTCCAGCCGGGCGCTACAACTGGTCACAAGCGCAAGTCTGCCATCAAATGGGGGACACACAATGCAAAACATACAGCAACAACAGTGGCGACAGCAATAGCGGTGAAGTACAACAACAGTAGCAGCAATGGTAGTAGCAAGCAATAGCAATAGCGGTGGCACACAGCGGTAGCAACAGCGGCAACAGTAGCAAGCATTAGCAATAGCGACGATGAACAGCAGCAAGCATCACAAGCACGGGCGGCCCATAGCAGTGGCAACAGCAACTGTAGTAGCAGCAGCGGCGACAGCAGCAGAAGCTCATAGCAACACTAACAGCAGCCGCCACTGTAGTAGTGCTAGCAGTAGTAGCAGTGTGTAGTAGCGATAGCAGCAATAGTGGTGGCAACAGCAGCTGTGCAAAGCAACAGCAGCTACGACGATAGATGTAGCAGTAGCAAATGCAACAGCTGTAGTCGCCTCAGCTGCTGCTAAGGGGCCTTGCAACCCCTCCCCCGCCGCCCTCTTGGACCCCATCGAGCCCCTTTGAGGGTCCCCTCGGAGGGGTCCCGTCGAGCCCCTTAGAGGGCTCCCTCAGAGGGGCCCCGTCGAGCCCCTTCCGAGGGGCCTCTCGGAGGGGTCCCATCTGCCCCTCAGCATCGTCAGCCGACCGACGGAGGGACCGCCTCACAGAGGCGGATTACCCCCTCCCCCCCCCCCCCTCTGCTCGCTCACTCGCTCACTCGCTTACTCGCTCACTCACCAAGCGAGCGAGCAAGGAGCGGGGAGGGAGGGGCAACCTGACATCGTCCCCTATTTTTCTTTTCTTTTTCTTCCCCCCCAAATTCTGACCTGCTCCCTTTCCAGGGGGCGATCCAGAACAGGATGACGGGAAAAGCCAGGATGAGCAGTGAAGAAAAAAAAGGGGAGGGGAAGAAAAGTTTCAGAGACAAAAAGAACAAAAACAAAAACAAAAAGGCAAGGGGTGAGGATAAGAAGAAACAAAAACAGAGGAAAAAAATTCTACAACTACTACTACTATAGTAGCAATATCTTTCGTAGCAGTAGTAGCAGTGGCGGGTAGGGTTGCAACGACAACATAGTGAGGGGCGGTTGCAACAGCGTTTTTAGTCTCGCCTTCCCAGCCAACAGCGGACTGTAGTCAGCGGCGACTACCGTTTTGAGAAGCGTCATGGACTGGTGTCTCGCTAGGGCCTGTAGACTAGACCCGCACCTCACTTTGTCAGGTTGACGGCGTATTCGAGTCTTTCCATATTTAAGTGTTGGGTCGTCTACCGCTTGGAGTTGCAGCCGTACCTGCAGCCGCCACACCTTCTGTTCTTGGAGCAGATTTTTCTCCATTACTAGCAGAAGCACCAGTAGTCGTAGCTGGTCAGATTTCCTTCTCCGAGCGTGTTGTGGTAGTAGAGCTCGTCCCGTCTACTCACACTTGCTGACCCCGCCGCCATGACCTACTGGAGTGACAGTATCCACCAGTGTCCTCCTTGTTCCCGGTTTGGTGTTTACCACCGCGAGCAGGTGCCCTCGGCACCTGTCCATTGTCAGGCGCGTGTGATGAGTGTGCAGCCATTGGAGTAGGCGTCCTGCGCGTTTGCTTGTTACTACTATGGTGATGGATGTCATGGTTTGCGCTGATGTTGGATGCGCCCTCGCGGGTGGCATCCACCTTGGCTTTGGCCTCGTCCGAGCATTCATCCTCCACAGCATGCGGATCTGCCAGCGTTGGTAGATCCCCTAGATGGACCTCTAGCAACCATATTCGCCGAGATCCACGGCCTCAAGCAGATGGTGCAGCAATTTTGTGACCTCGTCGTTACCGAGCGTGCTTCTGCTACTAGTTCCTCGATGGCCTCCTTGATCTCCTCTCCTTCATCTTCTCCTCCTTTCTCATCCTATGGTCGCTCTCCAACTCGACCTGCCAACGTTTTCCAGTCTGCTACCCCTTTTTATCCTCCACTCTTCTGCTACCACCACGTCTCCTTGAGATGACATGTCTTCATGTAGTCACTTCAGTCGTGTATGCACGCGACATCGGCGCCAGCGCTCCGCACGTCGTGCTCATGCGAGTCTTGACACAATCTCTGCCTCCTCGGCTTCCATTAATTTCCCTGTCAAGGGGGAGCGTGGTCGCCATGCATTGCCTGTTGTGACCTGAGCGATAGGATCCGCACCCCCCCCATATAGTGGTGCCCCAACGCCAGCTCAGGCAGATGTAAATCATACGATGGTAGTACATGACGTGGATTCTGATTCCAACGTGATGTTTATGTTGGAGACTTGAGTGTAATTGAGCTCGAATTCCATGCCCTGGCTGGATCCAGATCTTCTGCAACAACAGGTTGCATCAAGAGGAGTGCAGGCCCGGCATCCCTAGGCAGTGCCACCCATGGTTCCAACCGGTGGCAGCATGGCGGTGGCACAGGAGTCCCATACGGATCGGGATATCTCTACTAGACTTTTGGAGGAGTTTCTACAGCAGTCTCACACCAATCCGGTGGAGTTTCCAGTGGAGGAGACATGCATGTCATTGAGGTGGACATCCACGCTGTGGGGCAGCCGGACATTCTGCAACAGCAGGTTTAATCAGGAGGAGTGCAGGCCCCGTATCCCTGGGCGGTGCCACTCGCGACTCCGACCGGTGGCGGCCCGGCGGTGGCACAGAAGTACTTTACAGATTGGGATGCCCCTTACGGACTTCCGTGGGCGTTGGTGCACGAGGCTCACACCAGCCTGGTAGCGGTCGAAGTGCATGAGCAGAGTGAAGGACTGGTCTTTTAGAGGTTGAGGCATTCTTGAGAGCAGCAATACTGAGAGATATCACTAGGATATGTGCTACAGCAGACACGTCAGGCTCGATCTTGTCATGGACGCTACCTGAGGACAAACTTCAGCATCAAGAGTCGCCCATGTTCCCAGAGTCTACGGGTTCCCGTACACACGAAGGAGGAGCATCACACATGGCGCACTTAGATGATGATCCTTTCTCTATCATTGAGCCGGTGACAGTGACCAGTCTTCCCGGCAAGACGATGCATGAGCGCCAGCTACGTTTTCTTGTTGCCTTGACTGGCATTGGATCAGTCGTCGAGCCGGAAACCCGCACAGTCGTGTCCACTACGCCAGCAGCTTAGGATAGTGTAGCACATACGACCATGCGGATGGAGTCACCTCGTCAGCAAGAGTTGAGTTCTACCCTTACGTGTTCACCTGTTGGTGACCCTGCTTATCACATCGACGCTAAGAGTGGCAGTACCTACACGGACGACATTTCCACATGCTCCACGGACTCTGACGGCTCCACCTTCTCCTTCTCTCTCGGCATGTAACTACTCATCCCTCCTCGTCTGACAGACACGAGCTGCGGTCGGGATGCGACACCTTCAGCTGCGTCCGATTGTCCAGTATCTCAACATATTGCGAGTATGGTTGAGCCCGAGGAGGATGCACCAGCACCGGCTCCACCGTCTTCAACAGCAGAGATGCAGATGGAGTTGTACTTGCAAGTTCTTCAGTCTGCGTGTGCAGCATCCTGTGAGACAGAGTTCATCCTATGCGAGGCACACATGGGCCACCTCCACATGTCCGAGGCAGATTACGCTGAACTGCAGGAGCGTGTGGAGATGCCACAGCGGAAGGTGATGTCAGTGCGGGAGCGACTGTCAAAGCAGGGGAGCACCACTATAATCGGCACTAGCTTTCCACTACCAGGATCTTGCACACCCATACTCGTGGAGGATCCTGGACCAGCTCCGAGTATGAAATCCGATGGAGACACTACCATAGGAGAGGTGATCATGTCCTCAGTTTCTGCGATCCTCGTTCCTGTCGACTCCATCATCGCTCCTCTTTCTTTTGTTGCTGCCATCACGCACCTTCATCCACCTGCCTCAGCTGCTCCATCGTCATCTTCGTCCATGTGTGGTGGTCCGGTCCATCGTTCCAGCCTTCCTCCTCTTGTGGCAGTGTACCCTTGTGCTTCAGGGTGCTCTATCCCGCCTCGGAGGCCAACTCCGAAAGTTCATCTACGCTTGCGTGCTGCTCTCCCATTCCCTTTCCTCCGGCATACACAGATGCATCACAGTTGAATGGAGAGAGGAGAGACTGTGAGTTGGGACCCTTCACAATCACACGGGGATTGGTGCACTCCAGGTGATGCAGGGGCGACGTGAGGAGTCGTAGCCGGAGACACCACTTCGTCTTTGAGGGTGGGAGCAGACTCGTCATGACAGGGGGAGTTATCTCTGCATGATTGAGAGACCATATGATTTATCGCCCAAGATCTGTTCAGCTACGGTATCAGCATCTCCATTGAGGACATCGCCGCCAGGTTCATCTACCCAAGGGGAGTGTTGCGTGGACCTCAACCTGACTCAACGTTATGGGAGATGCATGGTGAGGGGTCCATGCTCTGCTATGAGCATACTACACCAGCCGGCGTGTGGCTCGTGCTACGTGCCTACACAACTGCATGTGGATGGTAGCACTCACTTAGTCAAGACCCGAACACTTGGTGGGTTGTACCAGTGTCACGAGGAGACCATGTGATCGTGTGTCTTGGTGTGTAGCCATACTACGTGTGGCATGTGCATGCGAGCTGGATTGCTCATAGTGGTCGAGGCCCGGACACCTGGTGAGTTGCACCCGTGTTATGAGGAGATCCCCCTACGATCATGTGTGTTGGTTGATGTTTCTATTGTGGGAGGCATACGGAAACCTATTGGATTGCTCGTAGTGGTCAAGACCCGGGCACTGGTACCACCAGTGTCATGAGAAGACCCTCTTGTCGTCTGACTTGTGGATGATGTGCACGACTCCTCGGATGGTCGAGACCCGGACACTTGGTAGGATGTCCTGTTGTCATGAGGAGACCTTTAGACCTTCATTTTGCTCCAGAGGGACATCAGGCCTAGCCTTCGTGCTTGGGTGGACACCAGGTGTATGCGTGTGTGGTGTGTGTGTGCGTGTGTGTGTGTGTGTATGCGTGCGTGTATGTGTGTGTGTGTGTGTGTGTGTTTGTGTGTGTGTGTGTGCGTACGTGCGTGCGTGCGTGCGTGCGTGCGTGCGTGTGTGTGTGTGTGTGTGTGTGTG
>SZWC01000166.1:180763-191036 GCA_023375785.1 Penium margaritaceum | reverse complement strand
TGTGTGTGTGTGTGTGTGTGTGTTTGTGTGTGTGTGTGTGCGTACGTGCGTGCGTGCGTGCGTGCGTGCGTGCGTGTGTGTGTGTGTGTGTGTGTGTGGTTGACTTGTGTAGACCGTGGTTTTGCCTACGCTGTTGTTCCATGCCTTGGCTCACTCGTTCTGGCATTGACGGCCATGTCAGCCAGGGGGAGTGTTGTTTTGTGTGGCTTCCACCCCTCACGACCGACATCAATGGATTACCCATATACCCCACCTTGGTGGTATAGGGTAGAGGAGAGCGCGACGACTCGACGGGCCTCTGGAGTGTCCCGAGACTTCTCTCGCATCTATGACAGCGCCGGCGAGACGCGGTCGATGCGTTCCAGCAGCCCTGTTGGCTTGTCGGGAGCTAGGAGAGTTTTCTCGGTGGGTTGAGACCCGCACACCCAGTGGACTGTACTGATGTCACGAGGAGACCCGATGACTGTAGTAGTGCTTCCGATGTTCGGAAAGCCATTTGTGATGTCTGGACGCAGATTCCGAGTGTTTCTAGCACAGGTCGTATTTTCTTGGTGGTTGAGATCCGGGCACTCGGAGAGCTGTTCCGGTGCCTCAAGGAGACCACCTTTGTTGTTCACGTGGTCTCTACACTTTGCTCTCCCCGCTGACTCGTTTGGGCTCAGCGGGGGTGACTGAGCTCGGTGCGGCTAGCTGCCGGCGCCCCTACATAAGCCCGCTAGAGGCTCATTTGTAAACTCTCCTTGCTCTTTCATATTCTGCATTCCAGACTTAGCCAAATTCTTGTCGTTTTCCTATGCACTCACACTCAGAGCTCATATTCGTGTTTGCATGGGCCTGCATTCCCTAATTAATTCCAACTGAACGCCGCCCAGCTGAGAAAGTCTACGCAATCGCAGTTGACGACAGCTCAGCTTGAACGTGGTGTACGGATCCCCTCATCCACGCATCCATCCGATAGCCCTAGAGTGAACCGGACAAGTCGTCAGGCGGTCAATTGCATGGGCGCATGGGCGCGCATCCCCGTCCATTCATGCAACTCTAAGAGTGTTGTGATTTGTGCCGTTTCTGTACAGTTTACTGTGACCACTCGGCCGTGTCCATACTCGTGCAGATCCCTGAGGCAGGCGGCCCTGGTGACACCGGCACGACGACAGGCGGCGGACTACCCGTCTGGAGCTGACCGACCACTGCTCCAGAGCCCCAGATGTCACCGGGACTCCTTGCTGTGCCTTCTACGTCTTGCAGGCGCCTTTCGGCGGACTGGACATGAGACCCATTTGCATGTTTTTGCATTATATACTCGCTTTCAGTCGATGGATGCATGCATGTGACCAGTCGTTGCGTGCGTCTTTCGATTCTGCACGTCTAGGTTCAGACAGCGTAGGATTCTGACATGTGTGCGCAGAGTTACGGCCAAAACAGTGGTTTTGGGCCGGTTTTAGGACAGCTCTTGGACTGCCGCGTGCGACACCCGCCGTGCGCCGCGGCAGGTATTTATGCCCTGGACCTGTCAGTTGTCATTTCTCTCTGCATTTACTAAGCTATTGAAGCTTATGAGACTTTGCGCGTCTCCCTAGCCTGATCCTTGCTGTTTCTTGCACCTGCCTGCTTGCTAGTGCGTCAGCTGACTGGACAGTGTCGCCACGTCAGCAGCAGCAAGGCTAGGAAGCTTCCTAGCAGTTTCTCATGGTATCAGAGCGGTGAGACAGATCTCACCGAGCTGCGCAGCAGAGACGCAGTAGAGCAGCAGCAGTGAGAGTCACCGCTGCAGCAGATCTTCTGGGACCCGTTGGAGACAGTCGACCGCCGTCAACGTGAGATCGCAGCTGCAGAGACAGCAGCAGCGACGCGTACCACCACACAGAGGGACGTGGCGGCGGCGGTGCGAGCAGCCCTTCTCCCACCGCCGCCACAGCTGAGTAGCAACAGCGGCGCAGCAGCCACAGCCGCATCAGCAGCGTGACAGCAGCCGCGGCAGTAGCAGCGCAGCAGCAGCGGCGGCAGCAGCAGCGCAGCAGCCGCAGCGGCGGCGACGGTTACAGCAGCCGCAGCGGCGGCAGCAGCATCAGCAGCCGCAGCGCAGCTGCAGCAGCAGAAGCAGCAGCGGCAGCGGCAGCAGCAGCAGCGTAGCAGCGCAGCAGCGCAGCAGCAGCGGCAGCATGGCAGCGCGGCAGCGCAGCAGCAGCAGCGGGCGGCGGCGGCAGCGAGCTCCTGCTGCAGCGCGCAACAGCAGCAGCGGGAGCGTGCAGCTGCTGCTGCCACCGCCGCGCACGCAGCCACGCAGCTGCTGCTGCAGCTGCCTGCGCAGCTGCAGCAGCAGCTAGGCAGAAGCTGCTGCGCAGCCTCCGCGCAGCCGCCACTGGGCGGCTGCACGCTCGCGCAGGACCGCGAGCGGAACAAAAAAAAAACGTCAGCGTTGACGCTGACGTCAGCATTCTGCTTGCTGATGTCATCAGGTCGTGCTGACGTCAGCAACCACCTGCTGACGTCAGCACCATACTTAGGCAAATTTTTGGCCGGATAGTCAAAAATCGCGAGCGTCTCAACTCCTCGAGAAACGCTGACGGTTTTGAAATCCGACAAACTTGACCTGTTTGTCCATACTGAGAGGCGANTGCTCGGCCTGACCCACCACCTTCAGACCTCCTGGATGATGAGCCATTCATGCCAGGCATGACAGACGACTCCCCGGATCATGACATCCGGGCCCTTCAGGAGCGCCTCCGTCAGCTGCAGATGGGCACCAGATCTCCTGTGGTGCCTACGGTGCGACCGTCACCTGACTATCCCCTTCCAGGTTTCTTCCCTGTCTCTCGCCCTCCTCAGCCTGCGGCTGCTCTTCCCACGGAGCGGCAGCCAAAGGACTTTGAGGCACCACCCCCACGGTACATCAGCGAGGATGGGTTTGACTGCTGGGAGATCCTGTTTCAGGTGTGGGCCACCTCCGAGGGAGTGTGGCCTTACTACCACAGCCCATATCAGACTACAGACCCAGCACAGGTGGCGACAGCTGCCCGGGCCATGCGAGGACTTCTCTACGCTATGCCACGCGAGACTGTCGTCGACTTCCGCCCCTTCCTTGGCGAGGCTGGCACAGGCACCGGAGCTGATCCTCGCGGAGGCTGGGATCTAGCGCTGTCCCTCCTGGCCGCAGAGACGCACGCCACGCGTGCGTCCCACATCCGCGCTTTCCACTCGCTTCGTCAGGGACCAGCAGAGCCTGCAGCGGATTACTGGCGACGCGCCATGCGTATTTACACGCGCCTGGGCACCTCAGGGGGCACACAGCTGTGGGCACTCCGGGCGATCATGGTCGGAGTTCGCCTGGAGTACACCGACATCTTTGACCGGTACAGCGACGCCGTTCTCGAGCCCTTCTCGGCCTCCCTGGAGTTGCTCCCTTGGGCGCATCAGCTTTTCCTCCAGGTGACGTCGACCCGCGAGGCCGCAGTAGCCGACAGGAGACGTCCCTCGCTGCCGCAATCCTCGCCTCACCACCGTCTTCCATCCTACAGTCACCCTCATCCACCTCCACCACGACCTCATCTTCCTCCTCCTCTTCGACCCCGTCTACACCCACGCAGACGCAGGGCGTCGCAGCAGTCGCCCAGGGGAAGAAGAAGAACAGGAAGCGCGGATCGGGCCAGCAGCAGTCGTCCTCCAGTGGTAGCAGTGGGCGTTCCGTCCACTGCTACAACTGTGGAGGTGCCCATCGCTACACCGAGTGCCAGCAGCCGCTTGACTGGGGGCGCATCACCCGTGGACTTCAGGCGGCCCATGCTGCTCGTACCGCGCCCGACACGTCGCCCGCACACTCCTCGGGACGCGCNTTCTGGCGCTTCGCTTACAGGGAGGTGCGAGTGTGTTGTCACCGTCGAGTGGGTCACAGACTGCTTGTTCGTCTGCCTTCGTGACTCGTGATGATACGTGTGGGGGAGCATAGTCCGCATGTGATGAGGATGGGCCTGACTGCACAGACTGGATCCGTGAGGCTCACCTTCGTGATGTACGTCGTTCCGTCCCACTGACGGCTCAGCGTCCCTCTGATGCCGAGTGTTTCGTTGCTCGTTGTACAGTGACGTCCACAGGTCGTGACCCAGGTGGCACTTGGATCATTGATTCCGGTGCCACCCACCATATGACGTGTCGTCGCAGTGACTTTGTGGTCCTTGGTCCCGTCACGACTGTTCGTTCTGTTCGCACAGGCTCTGGTCAGACCTTACCGGTCCACGGCGTCGGGGCTGTGTGCTTCGATGGTCCGTCTGGCCCCTTGTATCTCTCTGACGTGTTATTTGTACCTGATCTTGAGCTCAGCCTACTGTCTGTGCGTGCCTGCACTCTGATGGGTCTGTCTGTTGAGCACACTGCTGATTCGGCGACTGTGACTGCTTCTGACACCCGTAGCATTGTCCTGCGTGCTTCAGTCGTTGATGACCTGTACCGCATTGCTCGGCCGTCCTCTCCTCGCTCCCCTCCGTCCTCTGGTCGCGTTTTTGTCACTGGTGTTCTATCCCCAGACCACCAGAGGTTGCTTCACCGACGTCTGTGTCATGTGGGCTCCGACACTGTGTCGAAGCTCATCCGGACACAGCCCGCTCTTGGTCTTGACGTGGCTTCTTTCGAGAAGCCACCCAAGACCGACTGCCTTTTTTGCGCTCAGGGTAAGATGCACCGGTGCACTTACCCTGATTCGCGTTCACGCGCACTGCGGCCCCTCGAGTTGGTCCACTCGGACCTTCTTGGTCCTCTCCCGGTTGAGTCCGTGTCCGAGCGGGGCCGATATGTTCTGACACTCGTTGATGACTTCACCCGGATACGGTGGGTCTACAGTCTGCGTCAGAAGAGCGACGTTGCCCTTGCGGTTCGGCTCTGGCTCGTGATGGCTGAGCGACAGTCTCGCCACACGCTACACACCGTTCGCTCGGATCGCGGTGGCGAGTTCCTCGGTGAGATGGACGCCTTCTTTGCTGAGCACGGCGTCTTTCACCAGGTCTCCGCTCCTGCCACCCCACAGCAGAACGGTGTCTCCGAGCGCTGGAACCGCACCATGGAGGATGCGGTCCGCGCCATGCGGTCTGAGTGCGGTCTCCCGGAGTCCTTCGCCTTCGAGGGTTTCTCCTACATGACCTGGGTCTGGAANGCCTCCGTGTGGTACACCGAGGACCAGCAGGGGTCCAAGGTCTCCCCTCGGGGTCGCTTGTGTGCCTTCATCGGCATCTCCCCGCGGTCGAAGGCCTGGCACTTCTGGGACCCCACTCGCCGTCGTGTCATAGAGTCTCGTGACGCGCTGTTTTTTGAGTCACTCACTTACCGTGATCTGACTTCCATCACAGCCCTTTCTGCCACCCACGTCCCGTCCTGTGAGGGTTCTCGGCGGATGGGGGAGATTTCTCCACAGGCTGATGGGTCCGCTCGAGCCCCCTCTCCGTCTCCAGCACTTGACGACCCGGCTATTATTGCCGTTGGCCCAGAGGCCTCGCCTGTGCCGCCCACTTCACACCCTCCAGGCACCACGGCCCTCGCGCCTTCTCCTGCTAGCACTCCTGCTCAGGTGTCTGACCCAGTCCAGCCCACGCCTGTCCCTGCCAGCACCCCTGCTCAGGTGTCTGACCCGGTCCAGCCCACGCCTGTCCCTGCCAGCACCCCTGCTCAGGTGTCTGACCCAGTTCAGCCCACGCCTGTCCCCGCTTCGACTGACACTCTTTCAGTGTCCGGGCCGGCCTTACCCGCTGGCACCCCCAGCTCTGGGTCCCCCACACACGCGTCTCCTCGCACGGCATCCCCGGCTGCCTCGTCTCAGTCCTCACCTGCTGCGGTTGTCCCTGACCCTGTGGATGTGCCCGTCTCTACGCCTGCTCCGCGTCCCTCGACCTCCAGTTACTCTCGTGAGCCCGGTGGTCGCCTTCGACCACTGGATTCCGGAGCTCAGCGAGTGTCGGGTCCCGGACCCAGGCGCTCCACTCGCAGCATCGCGAGCGCTGATCCAGGCACAAAGGCCCTAGGCCTGAGTGCCCGCACTGAGCTTTCAGAGGTACACCCAGCGTGCCCCATCGGGCACGATCTGGTCACTCGCGAGTTCCATATCGCCTGTGACGCAGCAGCTGACCTCGTGACTGTCAGGCCTGACACTGTGGCGTCTGCACTTGCCACGCAGAGTTCCCCCTCTCTAGCCCCTGACCCGGGCACATTGAGNCGGGCCGGCCTTACCCGCTGGCACCCCCAGCTCTGGGTCCCCCACACACGCGTCTCCTCGCACGGCATCCCCGGCTGCCTCGTCTCAGTCCTCACCTGCTGCGGTTGTCCCTGACCCTGTGGACGTGCCCGTCTCTGCGCCTGCTGCGCGTCCCTCGACCTCCGGTTACTCTCGTGAGCCCGGTGGTCGCCTTCGACCACTGGATTCCGGAGCTCAGCGAGTGTCGGGTCCCGGACCCAGGCGCTCCACTCGCAGCATCGCGAGCGGTGATCCAGGCACAAAGGCCCTAGGCCTGAGTGCCCGCACTGAGCTTTCAGAGGTACACCCAGCGTGCCCCATCGGGCACGATCTGGTCACTCGCGAGTTCCATATCGCCTGTGACGCAGCAGCTGACCTCGTGACTGTCAGGCCTGACACTGTGGCGTCTGCACTTGCCACGCAGAGTTCCCCCTCTCTAGCCCCTGACCCGGGCACATTGAGGGAGGCTCTCTCATCGCAGGATTCTGATGCCTGGCGAGCTGCTTGCGAGGATGAGCTTCGCGCTATCCGAGAGCACAGAGTCTATGAGCTGGTCGATCTTCCCCCCGGGAGGAAGGCGATTCAGGTCAAGTGGGTCTTTCACAATAAAGTGAAGCCTGATGGCTCACTGGAAGGCTACAAGGCCCGCTTGGTCGTCAAGGGGTTCTCTCAGATTGACGGAGTTGACTACACTGACACCTTTGCCCCTGTCGGCCGCATGACCTCAGCTCGAGCTCTGTTCGGTGTAGTGGCTCAGCATGACTGGGAACTACACCAGATGGATGTTAACAACGCGTTCCTCCATGGCTCTCTGGACGAGGAGATCTACGTGGCTCAGCCACCAGGCTTTGAGGACGGTGACAAGGTCTGGCGCTTGCGCAAGTCCTTGTACGGCCTCAAGCAGTCTCCACGGTGTTGGAACCGGGAGATCACAGGCACCTTGACTCGTGCAGGATACGTACAGAGCGAGGCTGACCCCTCGCTGTTCATCCTACCGACACCCGAGCGCCTCACCGCCATCCTGGTCTATGTTGATGACCTTCTGATCGCGTCTCCGTCCCTGGAGGCCGTAAAGGAGGCCAAGGCTGTCTTGCAGACCGCCTACAGGATGAAGGACCTCGGTCCTGCATCGGTGTTTCTCGGTATGGAGATTGTACGTGATCGCAGACATCGGACACTGCTGCTGCATCAGGCCCGATATGCACGAGTCGTGGGGGAGCGCTTTAGCGATCTCCTTGGTGCAGTGCCCACTGCTTCCACACCCATCACACCTGATGGGCAGGATGCCCTGAAGGTGGATGACCCTACACAGCTGGGGGAGACAGTGGACGTGACCTTGTACCTCCGTCTTATCGGATCTCTGATGTACCTGGCCACGACCACGCGTCCCGACATCGCGTTCGCCGTCAACCTCCTCGCTCAGTTCTCGCAGGCTCCACGTGCGAGAGCTCTTCACGCGGCTGTGCGAGTGGTACGGTACGTGGTTTCCACGCCGTATCTCGGACTCTGCTTTCGTCGGCAGTGTTCGGTGGTCCTTGACGGCTACACTGACAGCGACTGGGCTTGGAGTCCTGACGGGCGCAGTCGCACTGGCTACGTGTTTCTGCTCGGTGGTACCGCTTTGTCTTGGCGAAGCGGGAAACAGGGCTGCATCGCACGTAGCTCGTCGGAGGCAGAGTATGTGGCTTTGGGGGCAGGGGCTGCTGAGGCAGTTTGGCTGCAGCNTGTGCCTTCTACGTCTTGCAGGCGCCTTTCGGCGGACTGGGCATGAGACCCATTTGCATGTTTTTGCATTATATACTCGCTGTCAGTCGATGGATGCATGCATGTGACCAGTCGTTGCGTGCGTCTTTCGATTCTGCACGTCTAGGTTCAGACGGCGTAGGATTCTGACATGTGTGCGCAGAGTTACGGCCAAAACAGTGGTTTTGGGCCGGTTTTAGGACAGCTCTTGGACTGCCGCGTGCGACACCCGCCGTGCGCCGCGGTAGGTATTTATGCCCTGGACCTGTCAATTGTCATTTCTCTCTGCATTTACTAAGCTATTGAAGCTTATGAGACTTTGCGCGTCTCCCTAGCCTGATCCTTGCTGTTTCTTGCACCTGCCTGCTTGCTAGTGCGTCAGCTGACTGGACAGTGTCGCCACGTCAGCAGCAGCAAGGCTAGGAAGCTTCCTAGCAGTTTCTCAAAGAGAATGTACCCTAAGGGTATGTTTGGCATGCCACGATTGACTCGCACTGTCCTCGAACTTCGAGACTTGGACAGCTGTCGTGCGTCTGACTAGCTGTACGACTGTATTCGGTAGTCCGCCAATGTTGGACAATCGGAAGTTTGAAAGTTGCGGATTCTTCACTGCGGTCATTGTTTTGAGATAGGCCACCCAAGTCGAGTTCGTTTAACTTCGAAGTCAGTGCCAACTACTCGTGGCATGCCAAACTCACCTTAAGTAACTGGGCAACATCAATGTGCATGGGTGAGCAGGTATTTTCTGTTCTCTTCATTTTTCAGTTCTCTCATTTGCAACATTCCAGGTCTCGAAGTCCTCTCCATTTGTGTTGTGTCAATTTTCTCTAAGAAATACACTATCAGAGCAAATCAAACCAGCAGAGACATCATAGGAAGTGATCTGAGATGCCGGTATTGAGGCAGGCAAGATGCAATGCGCATTCAGATGCATAGTTTTCTGATCCTTCAGTTGTAGTCCCCAAAAATATCCTGAAATTGGTACCCTCCTTTACATGTTCAGTTTCTGCACTCATTTGTCGACTTCATCAGACAGAGCAATGAAATGTTTCCGTCTCTAACTGCCGTTTACTGATCTTCACCCTGCACTGCAGCTGATCACAACCCGCTGTTTGAAGAGTCACATGCTTCCCTCCAACATGCTTGCAAGAGTGAATGCAAAGGTGTTAGGCATGAGAGCTGCCAAAAAGGTGCATGAACTGTCAAACAGGAATCGTACATTGTTGGGAATGGATCCCTTCTCGTCAATCGCCTCCATGTCCATCTCTCCTTCACCAATGCCACAACAGAATACTTCACGTCCATTCTGGGACCTAGTGGGGACTGTACAGCATCGTGACAGCATATGCACAGCTTGAGGCAGCTTCTGCTGACAGCTCAATGATGCCTCGTGTGGTAAGGATACACACAGGCTGCCTTGGTGCAGAGTGCACTGCCACATCCAGGCGCCCAATCTGCATGCCTTGCATGCCCGAGGGGTTCAGAGAGTGAAAATGCTCATGGCATGCTTCAGGCGGACCTGGACCACTCCCACAGGTGACAACCAACCAGCACTTGGGACACTGGAAGGACTGGCTCACCATGAGTTGGGAGGGTTCTGCAACACGTGAGAGTCGATACTTGACGCCCAGTGCAACAAAACGCGTCTGGTACGTCCTGACTCCATGGTATTGAGACGCTTGTGTCTGCAATACCCCCTGCATGTANGACAGCTCAATGATGCCTTGTGTGGTAAGGATACACACAGGCTGCCTTGGTGCAGAGTGCACTGCCACATCCAGGCGCCCAATCTGCATTGCCTTGCATGCCCGAGGGGTTCAGAAAGTGAAAATGCTCATGGCATGCTTCAGGCGGACCTGGACCACTCCCAGAGGTGAAAACCAACCAGCACTTGGGACACTGGAAGGACTGGCTCACCATGAGTTGGGAGGGTTCTGCAACACGTGAGAGTCGATACTTGACGCCCAGTGCAACAAAACGTCTGGTACGTCCTGACTCCATGGTATTGAGACGCTTGTGTCTGCAATACCCCCTGCATGTACAAGACGGAATCACAAGACATACCAGACAGGTAAGCCACATGCGGACCCATGCAGGATGCAAGGGTACTGCAGGGCCAAGGCAGCAAGAGAGCCAAGAGGGTTGGCATCAATTGCAGACGTCGGCCTCAAATCCTGCCCAAACACCGCTGTTGTCGCCCTCCATTTCCTGAAGCTCGTCTGAGCTTCCACTCATGCGCCGCCGTAGTTCCTCCAGTTCTTGTTGAACCAGAAATAGTTTCTGCATGGATAACAGGAAGGGTGACGACTGTAAGTGGAC
>SZWC01000166.1:145214-172448 GCA_023375785.1 Penium margaritaceum | reverse complement strand
GATGTCGACAACGTAGGGCAAGTCAGTGAGCTCTGTTTGTGTTCGTTACCAGAGACTTGAAGACACTGCCATGGCGAGAGGGCCAGCAGCCTCTGCTGTGGCTGCAGTTCGTCCAAACCCAGCCACCGGTATGGCAGCCGTGCAGCCCCTCCAAGGTGACCTGCTGACCAGGGCCCTGTCCAAGTTTTTCAGACCTACTCCAACTGCCGCCGGCTACCCGGGGTTCTATTGTGGTGCTTGCGGCAACTCCTTTTCCGGTGGGAGTGACCGCATGAGGGGCCACTACGGAGCTGCAGTGAGCAACATCGCGAAGTGCAGGGTGGCCCCTCCAGCTGCCCGTGCGCTTCTTGGACTGCCTGCCCTGGCACTTCCCGACGGGTTCACCGGAGCAGACCCGAAGCTGTTCAATGGAGAGGGTGAAGCCTGGGGAACCAGGGACCGCCCGGTCAACTGGGCGCAACTGACTGCTGAACGCCAGCGCAAGGCGCTGAGAGATGCAGCCGGGGTAGGTGATAGCGACGACGAGGCAGCAGATGGCGCTTGCACCACCGCTGACCGTGCAGTTTCTCCAGCCATGTCCCTCCTCCGTGGAGGCCCTGCAGTCTCTCTTGCATCCCTCAACAGCAGCAGGCAGACGAGCATGCGTGACCATCTTGACAACAAGGCGAACAGGGAGTGCCAGAAGTCTCTCGTCAAGGTCATGGCGTGTGGGGCACTCCCAATCAGCTTCTGTCGCTGGCGCACCATGCTCGAGCTGATTGACAACGCCCGGCGCACCAACCCATCGTTCCGGCTCCCATCCCGTGAGACGGTTACTGACACCCTCCTTCCCGAGCTAGACAAGGAGCTGTCTGAATTGGAGCAGCCCCTTCGTGATGGGTGGGAGATCTTTGGGTGCACTTTGGGTGTGGATGAATGGTCGGACATCCAGATCCGCCCCATATACTCTGCAATGGCAACAAATGCTGAGGGTACTTCGCACCTGTTCTCTCGTGATGCGTCTGGGTTGGTGCGGGATGCAAACCATGTCGCAGCTGTGATTGACCTGGCCATTGCTGAAGTGGGTGCTGCAAATGTCGTGATGGTTATCACGGATAATGCTTCCACCAACAACAAGGCATTCAAGGCATTGCGTGTGAAGTACCCCAATATTTTTTTCACGGGGTGTGTTGCTCACAGTCTGGACCTTGTTCTGAAAGACATTGGGAAGACGGAGTGGGGAACCAATGTCATTGGGAGGGCAGAGAAGATTGTCAGTTTCTTCAGGAACAAGGACGTGCTGCGGTCATGGATGAAGCAGGAGAGCGGTGGCAAGGTGTTNGTCTGAATTGGAGCAGCCCCTTCGTGATGGGTGGGAGATCTTTGGGTGCACTTTGGGTGTGGATGAATGGTCGGACATCCAGATCCGCCCCATATACTCTGCAATGGCAACAAATGCTGAGGGTACTTCGCACCTGTTCTCTCGTGATGCGTCTGGGTTGGTGCGGGATGCAAACCATGTCGCAGCTGTGATTGACCTGGCCATTGCTGAAGTGGGTGCTGCAAATGTCGTGATGGTTATCACGGATAATGCTTCCACCAACAACAAGGCATTCAAGGCATTGCGTGTGAAGTACCCCAATATTTTTTTCACGGGGTGTGTTGCTCACAGTCTGGACCTTGTTCTGAAAGACATTGGGAAGACGGAGTGGGGAACCAATGTCATTGGGAGGGCAGAGAGGATTGTCAGTTTCTTCAGGAACAAGGACGTGCTGCGGTCATGGATGAAGCAGGAGAGCGGTGGCAAGGTGTTGCTTCCAAGTTGTGCAACCCGCTTTGCATCTGTTCATCGCATGCTCAAGCGCCTTGTGGTGATGCAGCCAGCTCTGGAGAAGATGGTGGATAGCACCAAGTGGCAGGAGGTGGGAGGAGCAGGCCGTGACGCTGGATTCCGCGCTCGCAAGAAGGAGGTTCGCAGGCTGGTGCGCCAGCGTGTTTTCTGGGTACAGGTGAAAGCTCTTGCAAAGCTGATGGGGCCTCTTGTCTTGGCCTTACGCAAAGCTGACGCTGCTAGTGGCACCTCGGGCATCATCTACGAGGCTTTGCTTGATGCCACGGAGCAGCTGCAAGCCTTGGGTGTTGCACGTGGCCGCCGTCGTGCAGCTTGCAACCCTGCATGGGTCAAGTTTGCCATGGAACGTCTTTCGGACAGGTGGACAAGGCAGATGAACTGCCCTNTGTTTTCAGCAAGCATGAGCTCATTCAGACAGCTCGCAGGAACAGGCTCAACACTTCAACCCTTGAAATGCTGGTGAGGGTGAACGTGCGACTGACCCGACTTTACGGCAAGGTGAAGGGACCAAAGCTGGCAGACGTGGTCAAGGGCTCTGCTGGAGAGGACGAAGCAGAAAGTGGGAGCGACGTGGATGGGGAGTTGGAGGAAGGAGACCAGGAAGATGTTTGGGACCTTGACATTGCAAGAGCACAGGATAGTGGAGATGAGCTGGAGGCAGCAGCAGGGGCAGGAACCAATGGTGCTGCACGCGGTGATGGGGAGGATGAAGCGGTTTTGGGCGGTGATGATTCTGACACAGACGAAGAGGATCAGCTAGATGAGGAGATTGAAGAGCTCAATGAAGGTGGGAGCGATGACGGTGGGGATGGTGGGAATGAAGAGGAGGAAGAGGCAGCTGGAACTCCAGCCGTGGAGGAAGTTGCTAGGATTCTACGACGGGGTGTGAGGAAGCGCAAGGACTTGGAAGCNAGGAGCTGCTATCCGAACATCTACAACAGGTTCCCGGTCTGTTTCTGGAACAGCCCGCTCACAGGATGCAGCAGGTGCACGTACTCAAGCTGCTGCAACACGCTCAGTTACATCTGCAGCAGCAGCTGCTTCCGCAGCAGCACCTGCTACTGCTGTTGCCACGGGCCAAGCTGCTTCTCCAAGCCGCAACATGAGGGCACGCCGTGGCTAGGACTTATGCATTCAATCTGTTTGGTCATGTTTTCTTCCTTCCACTTTTGTGACTCAGATACAAAGCTTATCTTGACTTTTCACACAGCCAATGGTGTAACCTGCATTTTAAATGAATTTTCATTGCCATCTCTTGTCTATATTGTTCCACTAGTATCTTTTGTCTCTTCCCACTTCAGTAAGGAATGATGTGAGGAAAGTGGTGAAGTGCAAAACATGAAGTAATGTAGTGAATTGCTGAACACATA
Source organism: Penium margaritaceum (assembly GCA_023375785.1). NCBI lineage: Eukaryota > Viridiplantae > Streptophyta > Zygnematophyceae > Desmidiales > Peniaceae > Penium > Penium margaritaceum. Next base: position 169,247 of record SZWC01000166.1, on the reverse strand, counting down.
GTAAACACAGTGGTAGATTACACAACACCTAAATTCAGTGAAGTTGTAAATTTTGGTACAAAGGCCTGATTTAAGTTGGTCCACAATGTTGCATTGCCTCTCCCACTGTTTTCTGGCAAAAATGACATGACCGNGTGGCACCTCGGGCATCATCTACGAGGCTTTGCTTGATGCCACGGAGCAGCTGCAAGCCTTGGGTGTTGCACGTGGCCGCCGTCGTGCAGCTTGCAACCCTGCATGGATCAAGTTTGCCATGGAACGTCTTTCGGACAGGTGGACAAGGCAGATGAACTGCCTTATTTTTGCAGCAGCCCGGCGGATCCATCCGCAGCACTTCGGCCATAAGTTCGATGCTGATGAGAAGACTGTTGAGGCGTGGAATCAAGTTGTCAATGCACTTGTGCCTGAAAGTGAGCAGGTGCTGCTGGAGGAGCAGCTGGATGCGTTTTCAAGTGGCCGCCTGACGGTGNATTGCTGAACACATAGTAAACACAGTGGTAGATTACACAACACCTAAATTCAGTGAAGTTGTAAATTTTGGTACAAAGGCCTGATTTAAGTTGGTCCACAATGTTGCATTGCCTCTCCCACTGTTTTCTGGCAAAAATGACATGACCGACTTCCGACTTGGCTCAGCAATGGGCGACTTTCGACTTTAGACTTCCGACTTGGGCACCGACTTGGACTTGGAGAAGGCAACATGGGGGTCAGTACTATCGGAAAACATCCGGCAGCATTTCCCCTCGCCTAGTGGCCGTTGGAAAAATCTGACGCCGCCAACAGGCGGGTCAATGCTGTCGGAAAATATCCGGCAGCATTTCCCCTGCACTAGCGCGTATGGAGGTTCGCCGGTGTTGTCTGGCACATGTACGTCAGTCTTCTGCTGCTGCTGCTACGCTCTGGCTCTGATACCAAAATGGAAACGCTAGGCAGCAAGTTGGGGCACCAGCGTTGTTGATGTAGCGTGCAGGCTTCCACGCTCGTTGCTTAAGTCTGCTGCCCCCTCAGTCTGCTGCTCTAGAGGCTAAGTCTGGAAGCTCTGGGTTTGTTACTGAGAAATGCTCGTGCCAGTGTTAGCGCCAGAAAGTAGCTGGAAACTGAAAGTGACTGCCTAAAAATGAAGAATGAGCAACAATGGGAGACCCCTCCAAGTTCTAGCTCCCCCCACTAGTGTATAACTTGTTACTCAGCTAACCAGCCAATTAGAAAATAGTTAGGGCGGAATGACGATATACTCATCGTTCGGAACAATAAGCCTGATCCCCCCCTCGCTCGGAACAATAAGCCTGATCCGCCCCTCCGTCGGAACAATAAGCCTGATTCGCCCCTTCGACATGGACACGAGTTTGCAGGCGTAAAAAATAAATAATATACCCCTCTCGTTTGTCAAAAGATAGCATGTCGACGTCGCATGGATGCGGCGTCGACATGCTGACGTCATATTTTTTGACCCAATGATCACAAACTCGTTAGTAAAAGGGTTTGTGATTTTTCGTAAGTGGTTTGAAAGAAGTTTGCTTGGGGGGTCCGAGACTCCCCATGAGTTAAAAGGGGGACCTGCTGGGCCCCGCTGCCGCGGGGCCCAGCAGGTGACCACGCAAAAATAATCCCTAAAACCCCGGGTGTAATTAGGGGGTGGGTTTTTCATTTGTTTGCACATCAAACGCGGGTATAAAGTTGAGAAAAATGTAAAATAAAACAAAACATGGATTTTCGACTCCCCATTCATGGAGGGGGGATTCCTACGAACGCCCGTCCGCCGGAATCCCCGGCGAAGTCCCCCCCCCCCCCCCTCCCCCACCACCCCCCCACCATAGTCACCCCCGCCTCCCGGCAGCCCACCGGCCGCCCGGCCCTCAATTGCGAGGGCCTCGATCGGCGGGCAGGTGGGTTGACAGGGGGGCGGGGGGGGGATTTGACGAAGTGCCGACCGACAGACGTCGGCCGGCAATCTCCACCCCTCCCCCCCCCCCCCCCCCCCCCCCCCCCTCGACACTATCGCGGCCCTCCATCGCGACGGCCGCGATGGAGGGCATGCCCGCTTTCGCCATGCTTAACCAGCGACATGCGTCGCTGTTTGAGCATGGTGAAAGCTGGGGGGCGGATGGGGCTTATTTTTGCCGGACAGGGGCGAATGGGGCTTATTGTTCCGACGAAGGGGTATATGAGGCTTATTGTTCCGACGGAGGGGTATATGAGGGTCATGGGTAACAAAACAGGGGGGAATCGGCATTTTTGCCGAAATAGTTATAGACTTATTTTTTGGCAGGCATGGTTTTCTCGGTGAGCCCTACCAGACGCCCGACAGCCCAAAACCCGGGCATCGTCCAGTTTGCCTGAAAACCGGACCATACCATAATACCGACGCTGTGAACGCAGTCGTGCGGTCAGAATCATCTAGAAAAATAGCAGCAAAGAGTTATGGCTATCCGAACCAAGGCAGTGCCTACGACAGTCAATGATGCCGAACAGTACCACACAGCAAGAGACATGGACCCTAGGCAGAGCATGATGCTGTAGACGCAATGGCACAGTCAGAAACAGCGCTGGGTGCATGTAGAAAGCATCTGCGGTGGCAGTGACCGCCGGCAGCCCGACCGCCAAGGAGGCCTGCCGATGGAGCTGAGCACGTCACCAGAGGGAGGAGGCTCAAAGGAACTGCGAGTAGGCCTCAGCGTGCGTCGGCTCCACCGAACGACTCTCCAACAGCGCTGAGTCTCGCCGTCAGTCATCTGCACGCCGATGTACACAAGCCGGGAGGACACAACAGAGTACAATTAGAGATGCACGAAAACCAACATGCTCTTGTTTCCGCATGCGTATACATGCACCCAAAAGTTCCGACATGGGGCATTGCACTGCGCCTTCTGGTGTTCATGAAACACCCGGACATCCAATGCATATTATGCCTAGAAAATTCCACCTATTCACCATTCGCATTTGACTCACCTACATTGGATTACTCTAATACATCAAGATTGATCCAACATCTACACTTGGAGTCATCTTATACGTGGATGTCATCGTTGTGTTCAGCCTTTCAAATTCAAGTACCAACTCTCTTCAACCTTTGAGATGAAAGACATGGATCCTACGACCTAGGGATTCAGATATGAAATGCAAAGCCGATCACCCAAAGGTCACATCAACTAATTGTTTAATGCTTAACGTGTTGCAAAGAAGTTCATACCAGAAAATCTTGCAGCTACCCATGGTTCCACATCATAGTCTCATCAAACCTCTCACACCAACTGACAAAGAGGGTTATCCAACCATGGTTATATCCTGTAATGGGCCAAAAACTTGCAGCTCCTGCTCTGAAGTCGTCGTCGCAGTTCGCAGAATGGAGTTCTCAGTCCGCGTTAGGGGTTTTCCCCCTCGCAGAATTGAGGAGCAATTGTCATCAACGACCCAGAGCAGGGAGACACGAATATTTTGAGTCTCCGGAGGCCCATTTCTGTTTTTACCTCACCCCCTCATTTTGGGTTTAAAACGAGGATATATTACCTCAAACTCGTGAGTGTGCATGAGTTTTCCGGTTTAGAAACTCACAGTTCATCCTAAACAAACTCGAGTTTCTATTTTGACGCGTCGGCACGAAATCGTCGCGTGTGAGACACGATTGGCGATCTTGTGCCAACTTTCTCGTGCGCTTCTCGCTCCTTGCTCTCGCTCTATCCCTCTTGCTCGCTTGTTCTCGCGAGCGAGGAGGGCGAGCAAGGAAAAAGGCATGAGGCCACAGGCCTCGGTCCTCGAGACCTCACGGCCCCTTGGCCACCGATCGAGCCACCAGTTTGATCAGCGGCTACTGGCTCGCCGGCGAGTGGCCGGCCGGTCACTTGACCGGCCGCCGGCCACCCAACTGGCCGGTAGCCAGCGGGTGGCTGGCTACCGGCCAACCCTCGCAATTGCGAGGGGTGGCTCCCGGCCACCCCCTCGCTATCGCGAGGTGGGAGGGCCGAACCGGCCCTCCCGCTACATTCCTCCCCACTTATTATGAACCGTCCCGGTTCATGACGAACAAGTGAGAATACCCGATACGGATTTGTCAACATTGTGAAAGAAAATTAATAATTTCAATCACCAGCTGAACATGAACACGTGCATGGCACTTGGACCTAAGCTGCAGGTTGTCGGTCAGCACGGCTAGCGGCCTCCCCCATTTAGGCTAGAGCGTCCGCGCGACAACCATGTTTACGTCCCCAACCTCCTATGGTCGTTGTCCATGAATGCTGCCTCATGGGAATTTTGTTCACTTTTTCCGCGTTCAGGTGGTACCTCCTGCCACGCGTCGATCTATGCGAGCTTCAAGCTCGCTCGAGTACTCGTTGACCACCCCTGTGGGGGCAACCGAGATTCGGGCTCCCATGAGTTATGCTCAGGTCCACAACCGGCCCAATGAACGAGGTACTCCCTGACAACGCACGATCAAAGAGTACAATCTCAGTGCTGGAGTAGGTGAAGGACCTCGTATTTGCCGTCGGCAGCAAGGACTGCTGGCAGTAGCTGAACGGTTCCGTCTACCGTGTATAGAGCCAGCAAGCTCACATGAAACACGTCATGTATCTTCATACTCGGTGAAAGTAGCATTCAAAATGCCACTGGCCTGATGCGTGCCACAATGGGAAACGATCCAATCCACTTTGATAGAAGTTTTCTTGCCCCTGGCGACTTCAGCCAAAGGTTTTTAGTACTAAGCAACACTTTGTTACCGATGTCATACGAGACCTCCGGGCGACCTTTCTCGGCATATGCCTTTTGTTGCTGCCGAACTGCTTGAAGGTGACCCTTCGCCTTGTGAAACAAGGAGTCGATGCGCTCGGCAAAAGCTTGAGTAGAATGAACTTGCCCTTCTGTACTCCCACTCTTCACCAATGAAGAGGTTACTACTAGATGTCGTTCACTATTCAATACAAACGGTATGAACTGTGTGGACTCGTTCACAGAGTTCACCGCAAACTCTACCAGTGCTCAAAATTCGTTCCAATCATGCATGGCAGGGTCCACGTACATGTGGAGCATCTGCTCCAGAGTACGATTCATGCACTCTGTTTGTCCATCAGTTTAAGGGTGAAACGCCATTGACATTTACGACTTGTTGCCAAAGTAATCATGTATCTTTTGCCAGAACTTACTAGCAGATTTTCGATCTTGATGGAAGATAATGTGCAACGGCAAGCCGTGGTACTTTACAAAATCCTCAAAGAAAAGACGGACGGTCTCCTCCACGTTCATATCAGTTGTTGTAGGAATGATGTGTGTCATCTACGTCAGAAGATCCACAAGCACTAGTATTGCATCATGGCCACGAGCCGTGTCCGAAAGACCAGTAATGAAGTCCATGCTGACGTACTCCCATGGAGTCCTAGGAATGGGAAGCTATTGGAGGAGTCCAGCAGGCTTCTTGTTACTGGCCTTATTCCGAAGACATGGGTCACATGTCATGCAATACTTACGGACATCAATACTCCATCCTGGCCATCAATAGTGGTCCGAGAGTGCATGTCCGGTCTTTCGAGGTCCCACATGACCTGCGACTGGTGGGTCGTGTAACTGTGAGATAATCTTTGCTCGATGGCCTCCTGAGTTTGGCACAACAACTTGTTCTCCGTGCCAGAAGGTTCCTGCGGCCTCTACCAATCCGATATTCCCATGTGAACAAGAATCGGCTCAGGTATTCACTCCAACGCGCCTGTCGTCTTGACATGTTCGATTGCATTTGGAAAAACACCAATGGATTATGGTCGATCACGACCGTCACACCCCCTTCAGTACCCTAGAGGTAGCAACGCCACGTCTTGAAAGCGTGTACGATCGCAAGGAGCGCTTGATCCCCAGTTGTATACCGCGTTTCCACAGGGATAAACTTTTGGCTCTCATACGCAACAAGGTGACTGTTCTACACGAGGACGGCTCCGAGTCCTACTACCGACACATCACATCGAACCACCCACGATTGCGATGCATCCAAAAGAGCTAGGATGGGCACTGTGGATAGAAGCTCTTTGACTTTGAGAAAAGCGTTCTCGCAATCAGATGTCCATTCCCAGCGCACATCTTTTTGCATGAGCCTGGTTAGCGGTGCTACCATGGTTGAATACCCTTGCATAAACCGTCGAAAGTAGTTTTCAAGGCCGAGGAAAGACCGAATCTGCTCAACATTTTCCGGGCATGGCCAGTCTACAACGGCTTGGACTTTTCGTGGGTCGACACGGATGCCGTCCTTGGCGACGATGTGTCCAAGGTATTCGAACTCATCTTGTGCAAACTTGCACTTGCTCACTTTCGCATAGAAATTCTATTCCCGAACGATTGCGAGGACTTTGCACAGATGTTCTATGTGCTCTTTAATTGAGTTAGAGAAAACCAGGATGTCATCCAGGTAAACCAAGACAAACTGACCAAGTTACTTGGCGAACGTTCGGTTCATCTCTCCTTGGAAGGTTGCCGGGGCATTTGTAAGCCCGAAGTACAACACTCATAACTGATAGTGTCCGATGTGCGTTCGAAATGCGGTTTTGGACACATCATCTTCCGTGATGCGGATTTGATGGTACCCTTAAGATAAATCCAAGGACGAAAATATTTTTGCCCCTTGGAGTTGGTCAGAAAGGTTCCCAATCCGCGGCAATGGGAATCGATTTTTCACCGTCAGCTTGCTCAACGCTTGGTAATCCACGCACATGATTAAACCACCTTCCTTTTTCTTTTTAAAAAGGATTGGCGTTTCGCCAATCCTTTTTGTGTCAATCCTTTTTTTTACCGTACGGTGACCTACTTGGCTCGATCCATCCTTTTACAAGGTACTCTTTGATTTGGTATTTGGCCTCTCGCCTTTCTGATGGACTAAGGCGATACATGGGTCTAAACTGAGGAGTCGCCTCCGGTTGTAACCGAATCATGTGGCCCATGTGTCGTTCTGGTGGAAGTCCGGCCGATGGGTCTTGGAATACATCTTAGAACTCCGCCAATAGAGATTTGATCTCTTGTGTCGTGTCTTCCTTCACGTCATCCTCCACTTTCTACAGATGAGCCAAGAAGTATCGACAACCTTGTCGAATACTCCTCTTGACCTGCATCGCAGACAAGCTGGCATGGACTTTAAGTCGAGTCGGTGACCGGGAATCAGCGTAAAGCGACGTTGTCCCTTTCGGAGTATGAAGCACCTTAATTTGAAGCATATCAGAGCTTTGTTTTTGCGGAGCTAGGGATCGCCTAGCACCATGTCAAACGGGTCAAGAAGGTTGAGTATCTTCAACGTGACACTCTGTGTGTAACCTTGAATACAATTTTTTGTCTTACAGGTGCCGATTACAGGTACAATACGGTTATCACCGACAAGAACTGCGCCATCTGATGGCTCGTACTTTAGGCCCACCTCTCGGGAAAAGCCAAGGCTAACAAAGGAGTTGCCTCCTCCAGTATCAGCCAGTACGTTCACGAGAGCATCAGCTAGGTGTCCCTTGAACTGTATCGTCATATTGCCTCCACTCTTCCGACTGAACAGGCTCGACGACGGTAAGCCGAGTTTGTGATAAACACGAAATCTGTACGACGGTTTTGTAACTCCCATGATTCACCCACTCGAGTCCACATCTTGTGGGTACGTGTGAATTCTTCTAGCACCTTCCAGGCTTTAAATTTGACCGGGTCGAAATCGTCGACTAAAGGTACTGTGAACGTGATTGAACTCATTGCTTTGAGGGCGTTTGCTTCAATCACTGTGTCACACAACTCTTGCATTGTGGTCGGTGTCGCCACCACTAAGCATGTACGATCATGCATCTCGTCCGGAGATGCAAGGTTTAGTGGACAATGTCGGTGAGCAAGTGTAGAGTGGGGTTCAACAAGAGGAAGGAAAACAACGGAGAAAATTGAACTCGTCAACAACTCAAATTTTTTAACATCCTCATCTGAAAACATGAACCCACACTCGTGATCCAGTTTTACCCCTGAGTGTTCCCCACTAATGTCACTCAGGGGTGGGGAAAACCCGCCCCACAGCCTTGTCCGTTACCACGGCCGGGCCCATTGCCGCGACCGCGACCCTGTCCACGGCCCTGTACGCGGCCTCCTGCTACACCATCCCCACGAGGTGTTGCTGCTGCAGCTAATGCCGCGGCCTCTTTTCCACCACCAACAGCCTCAGGGCACTGAGCCTTAAAGTGGCCCGGCTACATGCACTTGTGGCAGAGCCCGTCACGGAAGGCTGCGTTACGATGCTCACGCGCCGCCTACAGCTCGTCATTCTCGCGCTTGTTGTTGGGGCCCTTGTATCCACCAGCCGTCTTGGCTGGAGGGTTTACGGGCTGCTTACTCTTGGCCCCGCCTCGCTGTCCAGCTGACCCACCAGCCCCTGCGGCTTCCATGCGCATTTTGCGGCCTTGCTGTGCACGCGCGTTCAGCCGTGCATCAGAGTAGTGCTTCGGGTTCTCCGAATACACTTCGCTCATGTAGTCAAGCAACGCCCTCCAACTTGTCCAAGCTTGGCCAGTGGCTGTCGTGGTGGTCTTGTCCTTCAGCTTCTCATTGGCGAGCCCATCACGCAAGTACTCCAGCAGCATGCACTCCGGGTACTTGAAGGTCTGAGTCCCGTCGTCCACGGTGAATCTTTCGGCTTCCTCCACGAATGCTGTGAACTCGCTCAAGTAGGATTCGAGTGAGCTGCCCAGCTGCCTGAAGTCCTTGATCTTGTGGAAGGCACGCTGCGCCTCCTCACGTTGGGTGTACTTCTTACACATGATCGCGCAAAAGGCCTCCCACGGCATGGGCTGCCACTCGAGGTGCGGCTGCTGCGCACTCCACTCCTTGACCACATACTTGAAGAGTTTGTCTTCAAGCCACGTTGTGGCAAGGTTGCCCCTCTGGCTGAGTGGAGCCTTGTGCACATGTAGAACGTGCTCCATGCGATTCAGCCTGTCGGTCAGCTTCACGCCCTTTCGGAAAATCTCCACCCTTTGGAGGAAGGACGTGTTCATGACCGGTCCCGAATTCGTCGAGGTAGGCAAGTCATCGCTGCCACCGCCAATGGCATCCGCAACTACGACACGCTGTACTTGCTACTACATCCGCACCTGGGTCACGCTCTTCAATGCCTTGTTGAGGACATTGTATCGGCGGCTTGCCTCATGGACGGCTAGGTGCTATAGCTAGCGATCACGGTCGAGGTCCGTGATGCTCTGCCCGACGTGGGCCAGCAGGTTGGCGAAAGCAAACTTGAGCTCTGAGGTCGTCAGAGCATCAACGATAGCCTCCAGGGCCTCGTGTTGTCTGCGCGCCCTTACCCACTACAGGAGGGTACGGTTCGCGTACACGCCTCCAAGGAGTCTCACCTTTTGGAGGAGAGTGTCGTCAGCGACGACGCTCGAGTGGGCGCTGCCCTGTCCCATTGCGGCCACATCGTAGGAAGGGGGGTCCGCCCCCATTCCTCCATGTGGTGCCATACCTCCACCGTCAGTGGTGATCTTGAGTCGGCCCGTTGTCTCAGCAGCAAACTACGCGAGCCTACGACGGTCATGGCGAATTACCTTTGCGACGACGTCGTCTGATTCGTTCTCGCAGGAACTTCCCGTGGGACTGCTTTCAACACCCTTGCTGCTCTCGGCAGTCTCGCTGCCTTCGGCAGCTTCAGGCGATGCGACGAGCACCTTACCCTTCTCGAGCAATCGGCTCAATTTCGCCGCACGACGATGGCGATGGTTGTGATCCTCATCGCCTTTGCCAACGTCAGCGTCGTGCTCTTCGTCGGGGTTCCCATCCGGGACATCCTCCTCCATCACGTCGTCCGTCGCATGGGGATCGCCCGTGTGCACGTCGACGTGATTGTCGAGCACTTTTTTTGCCTCCGCAAACTTCTTGGTGTCGTCCAGGTTTGTGTTGGTTGCCTTAGGCGGTCCGGTTGCTTTAGGCGGTACGGTTGCCTTAGGCGATACAGTTGCCTTTGGGTTGGCAACCATGCTCGCGGCGACGGCTCCCAAAATTTGGAGGTCGCCGAGGGCATGTGGTGAGAACGTCACCACCTTGCCCTTGTTGGGCACTTGCCATTTTGTCGCTCATACAACTAGCACGTGAAGATCGTTGTGAGGATCACCCCACAACTTTAAGGAAGAATTACCTCAAACAAACTCCTTGCTCTCATGATCAGTGCGGCAATTATAAATTCAAGCTCTACTTTCCTAGGCCGCCACGTCAGCACAAGGTCATGGTTTTTGGAACTAGACTTCCTAAGTCGTGACTCACAGCAATTGGCAAGGGCTACTACCTAGGAAAACAGAAAACTACAAGACAAGGAAATGACAAGGGACGTGAGTTTCGCTCACAAAACAAGAGCAAAGAGTGCAAAGAGGAATTCAAAAAAATCCTAGCAAGTCTTTGACTCTTTCTTCTATCTCCTTGTCTTCCTCTTGTCTTCTTGTCTTCCTTGGCCTTCTCTTCATGCTCCTTGATGCCTCTGGTGTTCTTGGGCTGCGTCTCCCTTGAGCCGGTGGTGTTGGAGTACCGTCAAAAACCTTCAAGGTGTCACCCTCCTTCCTTTTAGGGTGCTCTCAGGTCGTGAGAGTCCCTAAGCTTGGGAAAGGGTGCTGTCCTAATTTTTGGATGAGGGATGGAGGAAGGAGCCTTGTACATGGGGAAGATTTGGTGGTTTTGGAGGGTGGAAACTCCCAACCCCGTCCCAAAAAGATTCTCCTGGCCCCCTGGAGGTGAGTAGGGACTGGAGGAAAGAGTATCCACCAAGTAGAGCTCTTTTCAAGCTCTCTAACGTACTTTGCGGTGCTTCAATCCGTGAAGTGTAGATGATGTAGTCCCTTCTGGCATTATATAGGATGTAGCCGCCGTTTCCGTCAAACCTTTGGTCGCGAGGGTCGTCTGGCTCTGAGAACCAGTGTAACAGGCCAGAACCTGCAGCTCCTACCCTGAAGTCGTCATCGGAGTTCGTAGAACATTCTCAGTCTGCGTCAGGGGTTTTCCCCCTCGCAGAACTAAGGAGCAATCGTCATCAACGACCCAGAGCAGGGAGACTCGAATACTTCGTGTCTCCAGAGGCCCATTTTTGTTTTTACCTAACCTCCTCATTCTGGGTCCGAAATGAGGGAATATTACCTCGAACTTGTGAGTTTGTACGAGTTTTCCAGTTTAGAAACTTGCACTTCTTCATAAACAAAATCGAGTTTCTGTTTTGACGCGTCAGCATAAAATCATCGCGTGCGAGGCACAATTGGCGATTTCGCGCCGACTTTCTCATGTGCACCTCGCTCTTTGCCCTCGCTCTATCCCTCGTGCTTGCTTGTTCTCGCAAACAAGGAGGACGAGCGAGGGCGAGGGCACAAGGCCACAGGCCTCGGCCCTCGAGGCCTCATGGCCTCTTGGCCGCCGATCGAGCCACCAGCTCAATCGGCTGCTGCTGGCTCGCCGGTGGGTGGCTGGTCGGTCACTTGACCGGCCGCCGGCCACCCAGCCGCCCGGCTGGGTGGGTAGCCAGCGGGTGGCTGGCCACCGGCCAACCCTCGCAATAGCGAGGAGTGGCTCGCGGCCACCCCCTCGCTATCGCGAGGTGGGAGGGCCGAACCGGCCCTCCCTCTACATATCCATAGTGTATGCTTCTGTTGGCACTAGACCTGACTTGTACTAGGCAGTTGGAATTCTGTGCCAGTGCTGTAAGGTTCTAACAAAAGACCACGTTGTGGCCACCATACACAATCATACACCTCAGCCATAAAAAATTGCTACAAACGCACACAAGGTCCATTTCTTATTCGTTATTGTGACGCTTATCTCTATGGTGGTCAAGTAACCGGTAAGTCTACTTCTAGTTACACGCTTCTCATTCATAACGATCCTCAGAACAAGCTCTCCAAGAAATAGTCCATGGTGGTCTTATCCTTGACAGACGCAAGCTACATCTCTGAATCTGAGTACACTAGGAAGGTCATATGGCTCAGGAAGCTCCTGGGAGAACCGGGATTTTAGCACATGAACCCCACTCCCATTATGTGTGAAAATCAAGTTGTCACTTTCCTTGCTAAGGACCCAGTACTTCATGAAATAAAGAGCATGTCAAGAGACGGTGACACTATGTCAAAGACGTAGTTGTTGAAGGTGAAGTCGAGGTGGAGTATGTGCCTACACAACAATAGCTGGCAAACATCTTCACCAAGTTCCTGGATACCAAGGAGCATGCTCTTCTCTTCCACCTGATACGTCTCCACCTTGATTGATCTCACCATCCGGACCTCACAAGGTCTAGGAAAAGGGAAGGAGAATCCTTGATTTATTGTCAATTGTTTTGGCACCTTTGTGAGCCAGTGGCATGAGGCACCAGCCCTAACGGCTCAAAGAGGACTGTTAATCTCTCATTCTACATATTTCTCCTTGTGGGTGGTCGTGAGTGCGTAGGGCATGCTAGCGCAGGGAGTGGTGGCAACGCACTATGATGTCTCACGATCCTTCCACCGTGGATGAGTGGTCGCCTCCATCCTGCTGGCGTGGCCCCTGTCCATCACTCAACAGCTGGCTCATTCTATGCTATCCTCACACTACTTGCACTAACCAGACCTACTTTTGTCCTCAGTCTTTTTCCTAGTTCAAACGTGCACAACTGCGTCTTGAACCTAGATAGGTCCTTGATAGGGATGCAAAGCTATTTGTACTTGGGTGTGTTGGACAGGGTGTGGACTAGCCAGCCCTCTTGCACAGTATGAGGGTGATTTGCCCTCGCTTCTCCCTTGCGTGCTGGCAAGCTTAGCTCGCCAGCCTGCTAGATGGGTATCAAATAGGGAGACACCCGATCAAGGTTCTCCTTGCCTTGATCCAACATTTGTAGCTTTTGCGCGGATCTCAATGCCCGCCATGACTAATCCAGCCCTAGCGTAGTCATTTCTTAACGGAATCTTGCTAGACAAGTTACGTTGAACTTTTGTTGTTCTCATGGTACTAGAGCCGGGTTATACGTTAGACGGTGGTGAATCAGGTTGGCATCAGGAAAAAATGTGGGTGGCCGAGTGACATGCGCCATTAGAGCCACAGGACTACTGTAAAAGCAAGCCGAGCAAGCCTCTAGGAGCGTCAAACTCCCTCCACTAGGCCGTGCACTAAGGGTGGAGGCAATGGAAGCGAGGGAAGTGAAGCTAGAGGAAGAAGTAGGCAAGGACGAGAGAGCCCAAGAGCCGTCGCCTCTCATGCAGGACAACAACAGGATCTTTTGGCCTTGAGAGTAGTTTTGTAGGTCAAAGAAGGCTTTGCATGCCTATAGAGACCAAGGCAGGCTGTCCCTCTCGAGCTTATGGCTCCCCACGGAAATTTGGGCTCAAAATGGGCCCGGCAAAATGCTGCCAAAAATTTCTTTGATAGCAATGAGATGGGAGAAGTTCTCTTGCAAGCTTCATCGCCTGTCCTTTGTTTGAACAAAGCCATGAGTGCAATACCATCCATGTCAGGAGGGGGTGGAGCAAACGTCGGTACAACCAAAGGCGTTGGTGCTGCCGTCGGCACCACCTCTACAACAATGACGTGGGATGGCCTGAGCAAGGTGTTGTCGCACAAGAACTTGACACCGCCTCTCATCGGCATGCACAAATTCCTCTCTTGGAAGAATGTCTTCCTCTCTTGGGCGACAGCGCATGGTCTTGAAGAATATTACCTAGCTTCACGGCCGGACAACACCGACACGCGGGTTCTCCTAACAGCATTCAATGCTCTGATCCGCACCCTTCCTAAGGACTAGTAGTACTCCATCTGTAATTTCCACTTTTTGGGGAAAAGGAGGCAATCTCGAGAACCCTCATAGCATAGAACCTAGAACCCATGATGCATAGAAACACCTTACCACACGGAGGGAAGAGAAGGGGGTGGCTCTTGTCATCTCCCTATGCGAGAAGCTCTGCAACCTCTGTCCTAAGCCTAGTACACCAGTTGCCAAATACTAGGATGCTGCCATGGACGTTTGCCTGTGCATCCTTGGCAGCGGCGCCTCCTACACCATCCTTGAGTGGCTGGATCAGGTTCTCCTTCACCTTGGAGAACCATACAAGGACTTTTGGCATGGGCTACTTGGGAAGATGAAGGATGCTGACATCAAGAATACGGACTTTGTAGAGGTGTTAAAGGGGCTACGGAACTGTGAAGAGATTGTGAGAGGCAAGGAATGCAAAGACAAGGGTATAACAGCAAGCACATTTGTGCATCATGGAGGAGGCACTCCTCTTCCTTCACACCATCATCCGGGTAGAGGAGGCGGGGGAGGCTATGGAGGTGGAAGAGGCCGAGGTGGAAAAGGTGCCGGGGGAGATTGTGGAGGCAGAGGAGGCCGATGTGGACAAGGTGGCGGGGGATGCGGATGTGGTCAATGAGCCGAATATTGTACCTGCAACTACAGGAAACAGTTGGGCCACTATTGGTGCGCCTCTATGGCCCTTCAGCGAATCATAACTCCATCCGCGTAGCAAACACGCCTGGTAGTGGGACAATCCCCGACACCGATCCTTTATCATGGTCATCATTTTCACCCTCCAGCATGGAGGGTGAAAATGGAGTTATCCTATGGCAGGGCCTCGTGTCCTGGCACCCTGTAGGACAGCCACATTTGGTCCACCACAACTACACTCTATTATGTACCTGCCAGCCTAGCTCCATCTCCACCTATGTATGAAGGACCAATCTTCATGCCCCCGTACGTCAATGAACCAGTCCTTGTTCTAGCATGGAAGCAAAGGATGTACATCAAGACAACCGGGCAACATAAGCTTGTAGTACTACCATTGTAACGAGGTGCCCTATTTTTCCGGCAAACTCGGGGTCTCACCCGGAGTTTTGGGAACACTCGGGGCATTTTTTGTTCTTCGGAAATACGTCGGGGTGTCCGGCTCATCCCCGACGGCTCGCAACAGCGAGGAGGAGGAGGAGGAGTGAGCGAGGAGTGCACGAGCGAGTACCGGCGTGGAGCTCACACTGGCGCCAGGGGGCTGTTTTGTGCAAACACCCATGCAGCATTCCAAACACGCCACACGAGGGTGGCTGTTGCCCCCTCAGTGACTAGCATATGGGGCACGCTATCCGCTGAGGGGTTCTCTTCGCCGGCAGCTCCCGGCAACGCACACAGTCAACAGCGACAGAAAACACGGTGGCTGCGACCACGCGACGGTCACAACACTCCCGATGGCGTGCACAACATGGCGACCGCATCCACCGCCGAGAGGCGTCGAGCTAACGCAGCGGCTCACTGAGAGACAAGACTGAATATCAATCTCGATAATCGATGGCCAAGGACTTCTCGCACAAGGCACTAGGTGCAAGTAGAGCACCGAGTTTGGGTACAAGTAGGGCACCAAGTACAGGTGCAAGAAGCTTGTTGTAGCAAGATAGGAAAGCAGTAGGCTGAGGCCTGGGCTAGCCGGCCGGACAGTATATACACCCTGTACTCAGTTCAGTCTAAGTAACTTGTGATTTTCCAGCTCTAGTTTCCAGACTTCTCCAAGTCTATCTTTCCTCTGCGACTGTGCTCTCTACACACTAAAGCTTAATCTCCAAAGAGCACACAATCTCACATCTGGTAGTACAGCCAGAGCCACGTGTTGGGCAGAAGCGCTGCGGAAGCTCCACAAACTTCAAGGAGCGAAGGCACGGAGTACGCCTGACAACGTCGAGGCTGATCGAGAGGGAGATTAATGGACCAGACTTCGAAGCAAATGCACGAGCCAACCTTTGGAATTTTTCTAATTATTTCCAGAGCATCCACATTGCCTATTATGTGCACACGGGAGATGACGGATGACTCCTACGCACATTGAAGACATTAGATTTTCATCCCGGATTGCCGAATTGCTGCCGAATTTATTTTTATTGCTACCGAAACGCTGCCAAATTTTGTCGAAGGATCTCCAGTAGCTAAAAGTCATCACGAGCCATGGAGCAGGCCTTACAATAGATCGTAGAGCACCTGGGAGCCCTCAAGCTGGAGAATGAGTAGCTTAATCGGTAGATGGTTGACCTGGGGGATGGGACTGACGCTGGACAGATTCGAGCGGCCCGGTCAAGGAGTCCGCCAAGACCAAAGCCAAAGGCTCCATAATCATTCAATCCCATAGTCAAGGGTGCGAGCGTATTGACCCGATTGTTCGCAATGAACAGCTACTTTGGGATTCTGGGTCACCCTCCAAAAGACAATACTGTGCGTGTGTCATTTACAGTGACACTGCTATGTGGGGCAGCATTGGACTGGTGGAGGCAGCTGAATATGATGGCCACTCGAGGTGGAGGTGGGAATGCAGCTATGCAACATGCCGTGTTGTGGCAGCCAGGGGCGGGGCAAGCTGAAGCTCGCGTGCCGACGACGGGAGCAGTTTGAGCAATCCATCAGAGATCGGTTCGACCTCGTGAATACCTCCATGGTCGCATGCAACAAGCTGAAACAGCTAAAGTAGATCGTCTTAGTGCAGGAGTACACACACCGTTTCTTGGCGTTTTGCTCGGAGTTTGACGACATGAGCGAGCCGGAGATGGCAGACAAGTACCATGATGACTTGAAGGTGGAAATCCAATGCACACTGGCACTAAGTGGCATCACAGAGTTCCAGGCGATGGTAGCCACTACTGAGTGTGTGGACGCGCTACGCTACCATCGAGGGGGTTTTCGTGAGAAGCAGGAGAATTTTGAACGTCGAGTACAACACCAACAAAACGATATACATATACATATACACATACATACACATACACATACACATACACATACACATACACATACACATACACATACACATACACATACACATACACATACACATACACATACACATACACATATACGTATACATATACATATACATATACATATACATATATATATACATATACATATACATATACATATATATATACATATACATATACATATACATATATATATACATATACATATACATATACATATATATATACATATACATATACATATACATATATATATACATATACATATACATATACATATATATATACATATACATATACATATACATATATATATACATATACATATACATATACATATATATATACATATACATATACATATACATATATATATACATATACATATACATATACATATATATATACATATACATATACATATACATATATATATACATATACATATACATATACATATATATATACATATACATATACATATACATATATATATACATATACATATACATATACATATATATATACATATACATATACATATACATATATATATACATATACATATACATATACATATATATATACATATACATATACATATACATATATATATACATATACATATACATATACATATATATATACATATACATATACATATACATATATATATACATATACATATACATATACATATATATATACATATACATATACATATACATATATATATACATATACATATACATATACATATATATATACATATACATATACATATACATATATATATACATATACATATACATATACATATATATATACATATACATATACATATACATATATATATACATATACATATACATATACATATATATATACATATACATATACATATACATATATATATACATATACATATACATATACATATATATATACATATACATATACATATACATATATATATACATATACATATACATATACATATATATATACATATACATATACATATACATATATATATACATATACATATACATATACATATATATATACATATACATATACATATACATATATATATACATATACATATACATATACATATATATATACATATACATATACATATACATATATATATACATATACATATACATATACATATATATATACATATACATATACATATACATATATATATACATATACATATACATATACATATATATATACATATACATATACATATACATATATATATACATATACATATACATATACATATATATATACATATACATATACATATACATATATATATACATATACATATACATATACATATATATATACATATACATATACATATACATATATATATACATATACATATACATATACATATATATATACATATACATATACATATACATATATATATACATATACATATACATATACATATATATATACATATACATATACATATACATATATATATACATATACATATACATATACATATATATATACATATACATATACATATACATATATATATACATATACATATACATATACATATATATATACATATACATATACATATACATATATATATACATATACATATACATATACATATATATATACATATACATATACATATACATATATATATACATATACATATACATATACATATATATATACATATACATATACATATACATATATATATACATATACATATACATATACATATATATATACATATACATATACATATACATATATATATACATATACATATACATATACATATATATATACATATACATATACATATACATATATATATACATATACATATACATATACATATATATATACATATACATATACATATACATATATATATACATATACATATACATATACATATATATATACATATACATATACATATACATATATATATACATATACATATACATATACATATATATATACATATACATATACATATACATATATATATACATATACATATACATATACATATATATATACATATACATATACATATACATATATATATACATATACATATACATATACATATATATATACATATACATATACATATACATATATATATACATATACATATACATATACATATATATATACATATACATATACATATACATATATATATACATATACATATACATATACATATATATATACATATACATATACATATACATATATATATACATATACATATACATATACATATATATATACATATACATATACATATACATATATATATACATATACATATACATATACATATATATATACATATACATATACATATACATATATATATACATATACATATACATATACATATATATATACATATACATATACATATACATATATATATACATATACATATACATATACATATATATATACATATACATATACATATACATATATATATACATATACATATACATATACATATATATATACATATACATATACATATACATATATTTATACATATACATATACATATACGTATACATATACATATACATATACATATACATATACATATACATATACATATACATATACATATACATATACATATACATATACATATACATATACATATACATATATTTATACATATACATATACATGTACGTATACATATACATATATAGATTCATATACATATTGTTTGACATATGAATGCATGTTATATGCAAAGTTACGTTTCATTATGCTTTTCAAGATACAGATAAGTTATTTAATTCATTTAAAAGTACATTAAATGTATTTATGCAGGACAATGTGTCCTTAAAATCAAAACCGGGTATTCTTGTATAAGCATGCGTGCGTATGCTTGGAAATGTAGATATGATAATACATGGCGCTTTATGTTTCGATTGACGCTTTTAGGTGGATGTACGTGCGCGTATTTGCAATCGACCAGACATGTACGCGCGCTGTTTTTCCGACCGGTTTGTTGTTCTTCGACGGTTTTTCAAACGGTTTCTGCAATGCTAGAGGGTGGCCCATAGCCTGGTCTGTAGTTTCTCATCGTCAATCTATCCTTCAACCTCGGGGAGTTTGGCCTTCGGTGAACTACCGAGGTTCGGATTAGTATTGTTTTTTCGGAACGCGACTGAACCTCGAGGGTGCCAGCATCTATCTGGTTCTAGTCACTTGCGACGATTAAACCTTCAAAAGTTTGTGATGAAAAGGTAACATGCAATCCGATCTGGTTGATCGGCGACATTTTAGGATTAAAATGTCTCTCGCTTTTCGGCTATGGTCTGGCAAGGATGAAACAAGCTCGAGTCTGGAACATTCACCATTGCTATTTCGGCTTGTTGTGGGCATAGGGTCTATGTCATGTCGTGTAAAATTCGGTGAAAATTTTCACGACACATTTTTAGTTCCTAGATAGTGAGAGCACATGTTTTGGTAGATATTACATTAACAAGGAGAAGTTTGTTCATCTTTGCAATTGTTAAAATTGGCCGATCCGTTAATCATTTTCTTGGTGGAATTTGTGATTCATAATTGCATGACCCCACTATGCTTCATTTTTTCCAATGGGTGCCTTCCAGCTGTTCAATATGGGAATTAAAGGTACCTAGTCTTACTCTAGCAAGTCGACCCAACAGACACTAGTGACAAGGTGAACAGTCAGAACATGGTTCGCGTAAAAAACATTTCTAAGTCAAAATTATTGCAGGAAATCCTTCAAAGTTTTGGAAAAAAAAAATCGTTTCAAGAAGACCACAATGAAATCACAAAATGAGTCTGGGGGTCAAACCATGCGTTTTTCTTGACTTGGAGGTAGACCACCCGCCTCAGTTGGTCGCAACGAGGGTAAAAAACAACAGATCAGGAGATCCGGGTTCTACACTTCACCAATGAAACAACCGTGATGGAGAAAGTCCGGACTACTCATACATGAGAAGACGGCCACGAGGCATGAGTCAACCCGGATGGTAGTCCAGACGGTCCACCGGGAATGCCATGAGCATTGACTCATGCCTCGTGGTCATCCGGTTCCAGCGTGACATGGGACCACGTTCCTAAAAGCAGCTCAGCACGGCATAAAAGACCACAAATTCGCGATTCGGAAGTCCGAGCCGCGAATCTGTGGTTAATCGGCCGCTTCTCGCCCAAAAGCGGCAGTTCGTGCTGCTTCCACTTTTTATCTCACTCGCTCTGCCAGCACTTCTGGCAGCAGATACGACGGTCGCAACAGCATCAGAAGAGGCAGCAGAAGCAGCAGCAGCAACCACCAGCAGCGGCAGCAACAGGAGCAACAGCGCGCGGGTGCATGCCTGCTTATATTCCGTGAGTGCAATGCGTGCGTGCCGTGCGTGCGTGCGTGCGTGCGTGCGTGCGTGCGTGCGTGCGTGCGTGCGTGTGTGCGTGCGTGTGTGCGTGCGTGCGTGCGTGCGTGCTCGTGCGTGCCGTGCGTGCGTGCGTGCGTGCGTGCTCGTGCGTGCCGTGCGTGCGTGCGTGCGTGCGTGCTCGTGCGTGCCGTGCGTGCGTGCGTGCGTGCGTGCTCGTGCGTGCCGTGCGTGCGTGCGTGCGTGCGTGCTCGTGCGTGCCGTGCGTGCGTGCGTGCGTGCGTGCTCGTGCGTGCCGTGCGTGCGTGCGTGCGTGCGTGCTCGTGCGTGCCGTGCGTGCGTGCGTGCGTGCGTGCTCGTGCGTGCCGTGCGTGCGTGCGTGCGTGCGTGCTCGTGCGTGCCGTGCGTGCGTGCGTGCGTGCGTGCTCGTGCGTGCCGTGCGTGCGTGCGTGCGTGCGTGCTCGTGCGTGCCGTGCGTGCGTGCGTGCGTGCGTGCTCGTGCGTGCCGTGCGTGCGTGCGTGCGTGCGTGCTCGTGCGTGCCGTGCGTGCGTGCGTGCGTGCGTGCTCGTGCGTGCCGTGCGTGCGTGCGTGCGTGCGTGCTCGTGCGTGCCGTGCGTGCGTGCGTGCGTGCGTGCTCGTGCGTGCCGTGCGTGCGTGCGTGCGTGCGTGCTCGTGCGTGCCGTGCGTGCGTGCGTGCGTGCGTGTGTGTGTGTGTGTGTGTGTGTGTGTGTGTGTGTGTGTGTGTGTGTGTGTAAGGAATGGCAAACGAGACTTTGGAGTCGCACATCTGTAGTTAATTATCCTGGCCTTTGCGGCGCGAGAGTCTAAAAACTTGTCCGGCTAATCCGGACGAGAGTACGGATACCCGACTAAACAGTGATCCTTTTGTTGAAAATCACCTCAAAACTGTCTTTCGCGTCATCCGTCGGTGATTTTCCAGAACAGACTGCCTGCAACTCCCACTGGTCATCGCTGTTGGATGATTCATCTGTCGGCGAAAGGGAAAAACGTCAGCCAAAAAAGAAACGCTCTGTGAAGTTGGCACGAAACTTCTTCATGATCGAAACCCCCCTAGTTCTTTCATGGATCTGGTCTGCGAACCCAAGTTTGTATGTGCAATGATTCTCGCGTGGGTGACAAGGCCCCTGCCAGCGTTACAAATACAGTGCCACGGTGGCAGATAAGGTATGAGGAGAGTGCTCCAAACCCTCGCGACTCCGCTATCATTAATTCACAGTTGGATGCTTCTTGAACAATACTTCTCTCTCAAACCCCAGTTTGCTCATAGGGAACTTTCGTCAAACGCCAAGATTGTTCATCGTAAATAGATGGGACCTTCCAGCCGGGGTTATGACCAGGAAACGTCTGCACATTTCGACTTCAGTCATTGCGCAAGTTTCAGGAATTTTGTACTCCCGCTTAAACTTTTTCTTGTGCAGCAGTTTGTAAGTCGTGTAGGACGAGGATTGTTTCTGTGGATGATAATATTGCTTACCCTCGGGTTCGAACAGGGGAGCTTGCATTCTTGACGCCAATTTGAACAGAGTGTCTGTCAATACGCCGTTCCCAACTGTTCATCCGGGATTCTAAAATCCCGCTATTCTACCGTACCTGGCGACCGTACTCTCGGTACAGTCTCGACGCGCTTCCAGACCTCCAATTTCTCTCGCAACGCAAGTCTCGTTTGCCATTCCTTATGTGTGTGTGTGTGTGTGTGTGTGTGTGTGTGTGTGTGTGTGTGTGTGTGTGTGTGTGTGCGTGCGTGCGTGTGTGCACACGCGCGCGCGTGCGTACGTTCATGCATGCGTGCGTGCCCGTATGTGCAACTGTGCGTGCGTGTGTGTGTGCGTGCATGCAACTGTGTGTGCGTGCGTGCGCTCGCGCGTGTGTGCGTGCAACTGTGCATGTGACTGTGCATGCGTGTGTGCAACTGTGCTTGTGTGCGTACGACTGTGCGTGCATGCGTGACTGTGCATTTGTTCGACTGTGCATGCGTGCATGCGACTGGGAGAGCGTGCATGCGACTGTGCATGCGTGCTTGCGACTGTGCATGCGTGCGTGCGACTGTGCGTACTTGTGTGCGTGTGTGTGTGTGGGTGTGGGTGTGTGTGTGTATGTGTGTGTGTGTGTGTGTGTGTGTGTGTGTGTGTGTGTGTGTGTGTGCGTGCGTGCGTGCGTGCGTGCGTGCGTGCGTGCGCGCGTGCGTGTACGCGTGCGTGCGTGCGCGCGTGCATGCGCGCGTGCGTGCACGCGTGCGTGTACGCGTGCGTGCGTGCGCGCGTGCATGCGCGCGTGCGTGCACGCGTGCGTGTACGCGTGCGTGCGTGCGCGCGTGCATGCGCGCGTGCGTGCACGCGTGCGTGTACGCGTGCGTGCGTGCGCGCGTGCATGCGCGCGTGCGTGCACGCGTGCGTGTACGCGTGCGTGCGTGCGCGCGTGCATGCGCGCGTGCGTGCACGCGTGCGTGTACGCGTGCGTGCGTGCGCGCGTGCATGCGCGCGTGCGTGCACGCGTGCGTGTACGCGTGCGTGCGTGCGCGCGTGCATGCGCGCGTGCGTGCACGCGTGCGTGTACGCGTGCGTGCGTGCGCGCGTGCATGCGCGCGTGCGTGCACGCGTGCGTGTACGCGTGCGTGCGTGCGCGCGTGCATGCGCGCGTGCGTGCACGCGTGCGTGTACGCGTGCGTGCGTGCGCGCGTGCATGCGCGCGTGCGTGCACGCGTGCGTGTACGCGTGCGTGCGTGCGCGCGTGCATGCGCGCGTGCGTGCACGCGTGCGTGTACGCGTGCGTGCGTGCGCGCGTGCATGCGCGCGTGCGTGCACGCGTGCGTGTACGCGTGCGTGCGTGCGCGCGTGCATGCGCGCGTGCGTGCACGCGTGCGTGTACGCGTGCGTGCGTGCGCGCGTG
>SZWC01000166.1:137714-142714 GCA_023375785.1 Penium margaritaceum | reverse complement strand
TTGCGTTGCTGCGTGCATGCGACTCTCCCTGCATGCAACTTTGCGTGCGAGCCTTGGTGTGGGCTGCCTGCGTTTGTGCGCTTGTAATCTCGCATGCTTACATGTGTGCACAATGTCCGCATGTGTGCATGCACCGTGTGCGGACATGAGTGCGTATGCCTACATGAATCTGTGTGTGTGCTTGACGGTGTGTGCGTGTGCGTGCATGCATGCACCCATGCTGTATATGGCATAAGGTGTGATTTGTTCAAACATGACGTATTTTTGATTTTCATCCTCTTCTGTTGGGGTTTCATTTGTGGCAGGAAGCATGTGGCCAAGAGTACAAATACAAAGCTGAAGTGGTCATAAAGGGTGACAACCAAGACGGAAGGCCAAAAAGAGAACCAATGCTACATCCAACTCTAGGGCCGAGACAAAGACCAAGATGAAGACCATGAGCGCGACAAAATCAAGACAAAGACCAAGTCGATGTGATTGTGTGAATGTCGGTAGTGTATCCTTATGGGTGAGAGTGTGCATGTATCATACTATATCGTGACAGTCGTCTATGTTCGGAGCACGCTTCCTCAATAGGGTAGAGGAATGCCACCATCTACGTATGCTCTCGAAGCATTCTTGTGATGTGTTTTTTAAAGAATTTGTTGTAGGGTGATGGCGTGAAACATGGAGGGATCCTGCGTTGTGATGATAGGAAACATAATCTTACCATGCATCCAACGTCGGAGAATCTGCTGTCATATTGTGTATATTTTTCTCTCCCAATCACAATGACACAAGAAAGGAATTTGCATATTTCACATCGCCACCAATTTCAAACACTTCAGGGTGAGTCTCGCATTTTGGTCGAGCTCCTGAGGTGGGAGGAAATGGGACGTAAAGAGAAAATGAAAGATTTTGAATGCGAAGTGGAACATTGCTTTTTCTAAAAGTAGGAAATCTATGCCCAAAATATATGGGTTATATCTATTACTAACATTTCCAGGGTGAGTCTCGCATTTTGGTCGAGCTCCTGGGGTGAAAGTAATAGAATAATGGTAGATTGAATAATTTTTTTAAAAAGTGGATGCCGTACGGAAAACAATAGGGATACTTCGTAACCCAAAAAGGCAGCACACTTTACCCACTTTTTATTAGGTGACTCTGATACCCACTTTGGACATCCGCTCGTCACTAAACGTGAGGAACGGATGTCCAAGGCTCGTGCTCCTAAACATCGCGAATCCTGCATAATGGGACCCACATCATCCCTGTCACAAGTGACATTGGCCTTTGAGGACCTATAATCTTTCGTTTTGAAAAGTACTTATGTTCCTTCGTTTACAAATCGTTCCACCATGCCATAAGAAACCACCATCGACTGTTCGACGACAATCGATTTGCTCATAATACGCGTCATTGTCGAGAGACTATTCTATTTGAGAAAAATAGACACCACGATCTTTATTCGCCATATAGATCTAACGGTTGGGGTTTGTCATATCCCCCGATGGAAACATTGGAGTTTTCTCTCCGAATATGTGTAGAGCTCTCGAGACAAAAAGATGTGTGCGAGCTCGTCTCCCTAGCTTCTTTCGTTCCATATCTCGCGCAATACGAGACATGGAACTAAGGAAAAAGCTTGCTTCAGAAGTGCGAATGACGGAACCCTGCAAGCAAAACAAGTCTCCATTTCATGAACGTCTATCGCACTATGCATCGCACGCCGGAAGAACGGAAGCAAGATCGACGAGGTCGTCCTCGTATATTTTTTCAAAAGAGTCAAAACCGTGCCAGTTAAGTCGACCGAACGGTCGAGAAAACCCTCGAGCTGTTAGATGGTATGATCCTATGAACCACGACTAAGACAGTTTACAAGAGAGATGTTTGTGTCGTTCACATATGCAATACTTATGTACGAGTCATGTTCTTTATTATTTCTACGGAGAACTACTATATTCCTGTATGTACGACATGTTTTGTGATTAATCAATGTATGTTAAGGTTGACGAACTACCGTCGGATAGGACAATCTAATGTCTCAAGTATTAGCAAAGAAAGGTGTCTTTCGAGCGAAGTCGCTACAACGATAAAAATAGGACCTTGCCAAACGCTAGATGTCGACACTTGAAGAAAAGGGGCCGACGCCGTTGGCCTCGCTTCCATCGTTCCGACGTGCGATGTCGCGTGCAACGTGCAGTATTGTTTTTTTCGTGTAGTGTGCAAAAAAGTGAGTGGACCACCACTCGACCATACTCGAGCACGGCTGCCCATGTCGGCGGGCGAACCCCACCTGCTGAATGCAAGAACGAGCTCAACGATGCGAAATAGGCACGTTGTGGAGAAGACATCGGAAGGAAACTTCGAAATAAGCACAAAAGCCAAAACTGGCTAAGAAAGGTGACCATATTGTTCAATATTTTGGCAAAAATATGGAAACATCACATTTGTACTGATGTATCCGCCCTCGCAACCCATGTAAACTACAAGAAAACAAAATCGTGTTGAATCCGTAGAATCCTAAAATATAATTTCTATAATGTCCACTATTTCAAGAACATGCATATAATACCGGAGTTCTAGTCATGACTTTTTAGAAATGGGTACTTCAGTCACGGTTAGTCGGTATTCGCGTTTTGTGGACAATGCGGCCACCAGTTAAAACGAGTGGGTAGCCTAGTCGTTTTCTGTACAAAGTGGGTATTTGGGAAGCACGAGGCTTGGAAGGTGGGTATAAGGGAATTAATCTGGATTTAGAAAGATACATATCGCATCTTTGCCGTCGATCTTCGAAGCCCCCAAATTCCTCGCCGGAAATTCTTGATTTGACCACTCACGACGCGACTCCACACGCGTTGCTCAACAATCGACGTGACAACCCCGACTATGTCTCATTTGTCACTCAACGATTTTATACACATGCTAGATCATTTTGACACTTTTCATCAAAGTAAAGTTACCGCCAATGACAAATTGCTCATTTTTCCCTAATTCTCAAGCCGTGTTGTGCCTCGCAACTTCTACTTGTTCACCATCTACACCCCGTTCGGCATGACAACAACATGACATTCATTTGTATGTTTTTGGGTTCCTGGCGTATTGTTTGTGGGAATTTGGCATATTATATATTTATTTACGGAGTTTTCATGTACGTTAGTTTCTCTAAGATACTATCAGATGGGAAATTTATAGCGTGGCATTGTCATATGCATTACCTTGTGCGCAAAGGTGGGAAATCAATCGTTTTATTCCGAAAAGTGGGTATGTAGCGTGGCAGTGCCACACCAACCGGTCGAAGGAGCCACGTGGCTCGAGCAGGGTAACCTGGGACTGTGGGCAGTGAGACGGGATGGGTTGAGGATCGGAGACCCTCAAGCATCGCAGTTTTGGCCTAGTCGGCCAAGGATTCTGTCGAATCCGTTACATTGGTATTGGAGCTCCAGGGCTCGAATCCCGGGATTACCAGAGATGCTGAGGCGGCTCTCACTCCTAGTGGGGGGGAGTGTAGTGTGGCAGTGCCACGCCGATCGGTCGAAGGAGCCACGTGGCTCGAGCGGGGTAATCTGGGATTGTGGGCGGTGAGACGGGATGGGCTGAAGGTCGGAGACCCTCAAGCACCTCGGTTTTGGCCTTGTGCGGCTGGTAAACGCTGGATTCCAACACCAGCGTCTTCCAGCGGTATGAGAAGCTGCCAAACACCTTCCTGTCAGCATACGCTGAGATCCATTGTTGGTTCTTCTATTTTTCAAGTTTTAAGTTGATTTTTTAAAATTGTGCCATCGCTTGCACGGTTGGACAGCAAAAGCGGATTTGGAACTCTGGGTTTACTATCTTCAACGGTGTCCATGAAAGTCAATTGCGACAAGATCGATGTCCGTCCGCGATTGTCGCCGGAGGGCGACGACGTTGAACGAGGGCGCAGATTGAAGGCGAAGTGAATCAAACACTCGCAACGGAAGCCAAAAATCGCGGATCGATTGTTGAGCGTTCGTTTGCAGCTGTCGAGCGTCTCTTGGGAGTGCGTTGAGGGTTCGGATGTTGTGGCGTTTGTTCATGAAATGCATGGGCATGCCGTATCCTACTCCGCAATGACATGGCTGCGACTTACTTGACGATCCAATGGACGCGGATCTGGCATACCAGGGGGTTGTGATGTGGACAATCGCATGCGATGATGTGCATTGGGCATGCTGTCGGTTTCCCAACTGTTTTTGGAATTTCCACCAATAAATTTGCTAAAACAGAGGAGAAGAATGGAAAATGACTGCATACACGTGTGATTTTCGCCAAACCACTAGACCAGCCGAACAATCCAGCCTCGCTACGGAAAACGCCGCCCAACATAGGATTCCAGCGTTTACCAGCCGCACCCGTAGTCGGCCAAGGATTCCGTCGAATCCGTGGCGCCCTTCCTGGAACGTGGGGGGGAGCCCCTAGCGCAGGCTCGGCCGAGCGCTTCTTGCAAGACGAGGGCAGAAGCAACCCGGGGCGCCGCGTCTGCGAGCCCGCCTGCAGCCCGCCTGCAGCCCGCCCCTTCCGTGAGTCCATGAGTGCTTCCACGAGGCGGCGGCAGAAACTAGCGGGCCCTCCGTTGCGACCGTTGTCGGTAGCGCTAGCCACTTGAGAGCGATCGAATCTCGCAGGTGCAGGTCTGGTTTCGGCCCCATGGCCGCCAGCACAACCACCAGAAACGTCACAGCAGCAGGTTGGCGGCTGGCCTCCGCGGCTGTGGCGGTCGTTGCCGTTTGCTGCGCCCTCCTGGCGTCGGTGCTGCTGCCTCGTCCCCCCAGCCCCGGCCCCAGCTTCCAGCCGGCTGCTTGGACGCCACCCGCGCCACCCGGCCTCGACAGCGGGCCGTTCAAACTCAATTCGGCTCTGCAGGTTTGCAACTGGTGTCTCAAGCCCTTGTTGGTCTTGTGCGTTTTGTTGTCTTCTTTTTTTATCTTTGCTGTTTTTGTCTGCACCGTGTGCCCCATGTTGTTGACAGCGGAGACAAGAGAACCAGCCCCTCCCTCCCCCCC
>SZWC01000166.1:112848-123258 GCA_023375785.1 Penium margaritaceum | reverse complement strand
GGGGGGGTGGGTTGGGCACAATGTGCTGTGCAAGGCATCACCTTTCTGGTAGTGCATTGTGTCCAGCAGCATGGAGGGGAGTGGCATTAGGCCACAAGACGCCTGATCCATAGCCAGAACTCGTGATCTCGGGGTGATCTGTCTCAAGAAATTCCGTCCGGTCCCCATTCCCATTTCAACAAGGATGTGCACTGTGCCAAGCAAGTCCAGTACTGGCTCTGGATGCCGTAGTCTGTCGCACGCCAACCTCATGAACTGTCTTATGCTCATCACCAATGCATGCCTTGCAATGCAGCACCGCAGTGTATCCAGATGGTCATCACATTAACCACGAGATGCTCATTTCACCCCTATGCTTGTGTTTTCTAAGTTAATTTCCAAAGTAGCATGAATTCTCAACGAAAGCTAATCTGTAGTGTACACATCTTGCCATCCATTGGATGGGATTTTGCGGTGGAACCTCCCTAGCTCATGTTGGCTGGTCCATGGGTGCAGCACGACCACGCCCGACTAGTCTGTGGGGGAACTGAGAGAGTCCCTAAGCAACAATCTGCGTGAGAGGGTACACTGCATAGAACACAACGTGACAGACGGTGCTTGAGATGGCGGATAGGGCAGGGGACCAAACGTTGTGAGGGAGCGAGGAGATGAGATGGGACAAAAGACTCACAGTTTGGGAAAAGTAATGTGGTGATGGCAAAACACGTCTAAGTGTCCGACCAAGGGAGGTCAGTCAACACAACGTGTTGCCCATCGGGGAGAGGGGCAGGAGCGCGCGAGCATCGAGCTCGCTCTCTCTTAAGTCCTCACCTCCACCATGTGACAACCTTGGGTGTCAAACGTCTCCCCCCCCTCACCCCTTTGCTATTTTCTCTTTATTTTCTCAGTTCACGCGATGGGAGCAGCGTCTCTTCTCGCTCAGTCACCTGCATCAATAATGTGTGAGGTGTGCAACGAGGCCAGAGGTCACACCATGTTTGAGGCACAGAACCAACACTCCTCCATGACCCACATCCAAAACACAATGCACACTCACACGGACGTTACAACAAAACCGTACACGAGTATGCATAGGAACGAGGACTAAACCGGGAGCACCACGAGGACACAACAAGCCGACGGCATGGACTGCAGCCTTCAAGACGTTGCTGCTGAACGCCTTCGTGAGGAAGTCAGCTCTCTGTTGTAGAGTGTTGACCCAGACGATTTGGACATCACGTGCAGCCACTCTATCGCACATGAAATGATGTTCAACATTGATATGCTTAGTGCGAGTGTTGTGCATGCCATCGTGCTCAGCTAAGCAATGGTGCTTTGATTGTTGCAGCACAGTGTGATGCAGCGAATCGGGATACACAGTTGCTGGAAGAGGCGACAGAGCCAAATGCTCTCACACGTGCCTGCCCCAAGTGCAACATACCCAGCCTCACTAGAGATGCGAGCAACACAACCGTGTTTACCACTATCTCACGACATTGCGGTTCTACCAAGGAGAAAGATGTAACCAGTGCGACTGCGAGCGTCAACATCATGGGCCCAATCTCTGTCTGTGTATCCATCAACCACGATTGACGGTTGTACCCGATAGCAAAGACCGGTACAAGCAGTGGACACGTCGTATCTGATGGTACGCAATGCAGCCTCCAATTGTCGTGCTTGTGGACAGTATGAGAACCGCGCCATGAAATTCACAACAAAGACAACATCCGTCCTGGTCGTCGTCGCCACGTACACGAGGGAGCCAATCACGCGGAGGTAGTCCGTCATATCGAATGGCTCCCCAAGTTTCGACACATCGAGTGTCTTTAGCAGCCTCTGCCCAACTGGGGTCATGGGCATGGACGTTGTGGGCACTGTCTCGAGGAGGGAGGCGAAGCGCTCTCCTACGCTGCGCACGTAGGCGGACTGGTGAACGTGGAGTTCACGGCGAGAGCAGTCTCGCTCCAGCTCCATGCCCAGGAAGACACGAGTCGGTCCCAAGTCCTTAATCTTGTATGTGGAGTGTAGGAGTGCCTTCACCAATCTCATAGCCTCCTCACTGGGAGACGCTATCAGCAGATCATCCACATAGACAAGGACAACGATGAAAGGGGCTGACAGAGGAGTGAAAAATAGAGAGGGATCAACAGTGATGCATTGGTAGCCGCCCTTCTGAAGTGTGGATGTGATCTCCTGGTTCCAGCACTGGTGGGAGTGTTTCTGGCCATAGAGGGCCTTCTGCAGTCGCCAAACTCTAATGGTGTCATCGGAGAATCCAGGGGGCTGGACCATGTCAATCTCCGCGTCCAACTGTCAATGCAAGAAAGCATTGTTGACGTCCATCAGGTCTAGCTCCCAATCATGTTAGGCGACAAGGCTTATCAAGGCTCGAGTTATGGTATAATGGCCAACTGATGCGAATGTCTCATCAAAGTCGACGCCAAGAACTTGGGAGAATCCCTTGGCCGTGACACGAGCCTTGTACTTGTCAAGCGTCCCATCGGGCTTGTACTTGCCCGTGAAGACTTATTGCGCATCAATGGCTTTGTGTCATGGTGGCAGTTCAACTAGCTCGTACACAGCATGGCCGTCAAGAGCCTTCACCTCATCGTGCATCGCGGCTTCCCGCTCTTGTGCATCAGGAGCCATACGTGCCTGACGTGCCGTGGTAGGCTCAGGTGATAGGGATACGGTGCCAGAGGTCGCATGCCACTCAGCAACGGTGTTAGTGGCAGTAGCAACTACTGTATGCGTGTGCTCGGAGATGAGCAGGGCACATCTTAGGGTAGAGGTGGGATGAACAACACATGTAGCTAGCCCAAGTGCATCCATGCCCGTCGGCACAATGGGGGACTCAGCCGTCTGTAACAGAGAAGGATGAATGGACGTCGCAGGGACACTGGAGGTTGCGGTACGGAAGTTCACGGCGGCGCCCGCCACGAATGAAGGGTGAGACAGGTGCTGGTCAAGTGGGCTCTGCTGACAGAGGAGGGTCAGCCATAGCAGGAGGAGTTGGACCAGAAGACGATGGAGTAGCAGGTGGCAATGTAGACGTAGACGCGAGGGGAGGCGAGGATGTGACCGGGGAGACCAGCGTGCTCGACGAGCTGGACGAAGAGAACGAAAGGGACAACGAGGAAGGTGTAGGCATCAAGCTTGGCGACTTAGGGAGAGTCGAGGGTATAGGCTACGAGGTCACGGCTCGAGGGAATGTAGATAGAATAGGACCGACTTCCCCCACCAGTCGAGAGAGTGGGAGAAGGCAGGTAATGGGCGAGTGACGACTAAGGTCATGAAAAACGACCGAATTGAAGAAAAACACATCACGTGATTCACAAACCCGCTAGCGCACGGGGTCCCTAAACCGCCAGGCTTTCGACTAATAGGAGACGTCCAAGAAAGAGCACAGACGACCCCAAGGAGAGAGCTTGATGCCGCGCACATCATCAAGTATCCAGACGAAGCAATGCTATCCCAGACCCGAGCGAGAAGAAGGTCGGCACGAGTGCCGGAGAAGCACTCAAAAGGGGTGATGGAACGAGGGAGAGGGCCATGGGGAATGTGATTCTAGACCCAGGTCATGTAGCTCATAGCCTCGAAGGCAAAGGGCAAGGGAATACGAGACTCAAATAGGAGAGTCCAGATACCATCGCACAGAGGTACAGTTCCAGCGTCCGGAGACCCCATTATGTTGGGATGTCTAGGGAGCACAAGTCTCCAGACAAACCCCCTTAGAGGCGAGAAAACAGGCGGTAGGGCCAAGGAACTTATCGTCGTGGTTATTGCGGAAGACACATAGGGACCACTGACAGGCGCGCTCAGCCTAGGTAATCCATGACTCATTGGTGGGACATACATCACTTTTGTGATGGAGAGCGAAGACCCAACGAAATCGCGAATAATCATCAGTGAGGCATAAGAAATAGAGTCTGACATTACCAAGGAGGTTATAGGGGAGGGGACCCATGATATGAGCATGCACATGGTCAAGGGGATGACTAGATTGAGATTCAGGATTAGAGAAGGAAGGAAGATGCATTTTCCCCTGGGCACAGTCAAGGCAATCAGTAGTGTAGGGAGCAGGGAAGGTAGGAGGGGACAAGCCCAAAGCCGGCTGAAGATAGAGCATGCTAGAGATGGCATCGGTACGGAAATGTGCAAGACGCCAATGCAACAGTTGGACAAGGTCAGGAGAGAGAAGGAGCGACATGGACAAGAGCATTTCCGATAGAACCGGTAGAAGGGGAGAACAGGGGTACACGATACAACTTGTCACATTTAACCCCGAGCAAGACAATGCAACCAATGGGACGCAGATGCGCCGTGCCAACACCGCAACTAGCAAAGAAGTCCATAATTTGATTGTCCACGGAGGGTACCGGCAGCAGTCTGAGCTTCAGGGAAGGAACGTACCAAACGTCTGAAGGTATAGAGCTCCAGAGGAACCGACAACGCCCTAAACGGGGAGCAACTACCCAGACCTCGCAGAAACAAAGCGAACAGGCCCAGCAAGGCCGAGGGAGACGAACGAGGAGGGCGCGGATGTCATGTGGTGGTTGGCTTCAGAATCCAAGATCCAGAAGCCACCCGACAGATGGATGGTGGGGAGGTCACAGTGCCAACAGGGAGGACAGGACGAGGCGACGAAGCGCATGCAGCACGACACGCGGGAGGATGATAGACTGCCTATGCTCAATCCACGGAACAGAGACAACGACCCAAGCATGTGACCGGGGGGATGACCACGAAGCACAAAGTCTGATTGAGACGTGGGAAAGCTGGCCAACGGAGCAACACCCTCACCTCCCTGACCGCAAAGGCACAGAAGCTGAAGAAGAGATTACTCCAGCTGACTCTCGCCGTCACCCGAGACAGACATTGCCGGAGCCGGGGCCAAAGCACCCGTAGGAGGAGGGAACCATGACAGAACGGCGTAGGCCAAGGAGGGAGGCGCTATGTAAGGCAGTGCACCATAAGGAGGAGGCCAGCCCCATGGGTACGGGACCAGAGGAGGTCCGGAAGGAAGCACAACAGTGGATGAGGCGTGGGCACATGACGTGGCAGTCGATGAGGAGGAGGGGGCAGCTGCACTGGAGGAGGATGAGGATACCCTACTGCTTCATGATTTCGACTTTTAAAATAATTTTCGGGGTGTAGTCGTGATTCGCCCTCTTTTTTAACTATTTTTTGGTATTCGTTTTGGACGAAATTAGTTCAGTACGCTGTCTTTATTTTGTTCTTTTCTGCATGCAAGCGGCCTTTTACATGTTTTGGAGCGACCGATTTCCGGTGTTGGTGCCCTGTCGATACCGGAAATCGAGCGATCGCGTGACCCTCGGAGGTCGACGCGATCGCACTTTGGATTTCGTGCGGCAGCCAGGGTTGAAAGAGAACGGGGAAATTCATAAATTGTATTCGTTTTCCACACAAGAATATTCTCTTTGTAGCCAAATAAAAGAAATCGTCGTCCCCAAATAATTTTTTAATATCAAAATCAAGAAGCAGTAGGGTATTGCAGAGGTGGCGGATGTTCCTGCCCAGTGTGCACACATGGCACGGCCAAGGCGCAAAGCACCTGGAGGAGCATGGTATGCACATGTGGAGTGTTCGGCAGACCCACAGTTCCAGTACACAATAGCACTGGGGACACAAGAAGAGGAGGCGGCTGCCTTCTCTTTGCCCTTGCCCTTGCCCTTGTCGCGACCACGACCCTGGGAGGCGAGGGCAATGGCTGTAGAGGATGTGGAAGAAGAGGATGCAGTAGTGGTTGTGGAGGATGACGAAGGTGAGGGGACTGTGGTGAGCACCATGACACATGTGACAGAAGAGCGACAAAGCCGCTTGTTCTGGAGAATTTTCCACTTGGCAAAAAGGCACTCAACAGTGAAGTCCCACAGCGCGCCTACCCTAGGGAGAGACTTGGCGGGCCCAGGCTAGAAGGCAAGGCGTTGGAGCTCATTGGCTTTGACGTCGCAAAGAATATCACAAAGCTCCGGAATGAGCCTGTTGACCATGGTAAGTTCAGCGGACAGCTGGCCAGGTGCAGCGTCACCGAGGTCACGAAGGATGTTGAGACCACAAGCCCAGTAGGCGTCAGAGGTTTTGTTGGCACACATGAAGAGGGTTTTGAACTGCAGAGTCAGGGAACTCTGTGCAGCCTGGTCGGTGATGATTGTGCAACGGTGCAGCATGGCGTAAGCACCAATTGGTTGGTAGCAGTAGTGGCAGCAATAGCGGTGCCAGTAGTAGCGGCAGCAGACAAGGCACCAGAGCGAGTACCAGTAGTGGAGCCAGATGCAATAGAGACAGACACTACCGATAGACGCTTGAGGACAATGGCAGGAACTTCATTAGCGAAGGCTTTTCAATTTTCCTCTTACATCTTGAGGCTATCCTCAGCCTCACATTGTGCCTCAAGAGCGCGATTAAGCTGGCACTGGAGGTCTGCAATGACAGGCTCATCGTCACCAGGCATGGTGACGAGCGAGGGGCTCTGCGGAAAAAAATTGGCAGAGTTTGCTCCGCCTGAGTGGGCTTGGAAAAATGGATAGTGCCGTACGCACTTGTACAGAGTGCTGCAAGACAGTTTTCAACCCCAGGCCCAGCAAGAAGATACAGCAGAAAGAACAAGATCAGCCAAGAAGCAGAACAGCAAGTGCCACCAAATTCGAACGTCAAGCTGCAAGAGAACGAAGAAAGGAAAGAAGGGGTGGAACGGCAGCAATGGCGGCAGCAGAGAGTACTGACATAGTGGCAGTATTTGGGACGATAAAGGCAAGAGCGTCGGCTATTGACGATGCACCTATGGTGACGATGGCAACAACAACGGAAATAGCACCTGTGACTAGACTGATGGCAACTGATGAAGTAGACATAGCTGACACAACTGTAGAGGTTGTGGAGGTGCGAATGGATGCGGCGGCGGTGGCTGCCGCTGTGGCAATAGCCTTTGTGCTAGAAGCGATGGCGGCTGGGGTAGCAAAAAGCTGTGTGCCAATGTTTGCGGCTGCAGCTATAATGGGGCTGACGTCAAGAGCGGCCTCAGTGTATGCTTTGGTGGCACGCCCCTCTGAGGTTCAAGGTAGGGGCCCACGACGTCCTAGCCGCCGCAGCAAAGGTCGCCGCTGATGCTACGGCTGCATCAATGACGAGAGAAGTCGCGTGTACTGTAGAAGACAACAGCAAGACAACATCTCTATAGAGACCGGCCAAAAGGTCGGCAGCAGTAGCGTCCACTACGACAAAGTCATCCTCCCCCGAGTCTTGAGGAGAGTGAGAGGAGTTTCTTACCAAAGCACGTCACGGTGAAGAGGAGCCGAGCGACACGGGTGCTCCTCCACTGGCTGTGCCACGGCGTCGTTTCTGACGAGTTGCGCTGGGCGCCGTGTAGTTGGATCCAATGGGGGCCATAGCCAGAGCCTCGTTGTGCACCAGCGTGACTCCCTCTGCCACCGAGGTGGCTGGAACCTTATGGGAGTGACGGCGGTCTGTCGGCTGCCTAGGGCCGCAGCTGTCAGCATTCTTGCTGTTGCAGCGGCAACTTTAAGGCTGAATGGTGAATGTGGCTGCTCTTGCTCTTTTCGATGCTGCTGCTACAACGGCTACTGTAGTTGCCGTGGCTGCTGTTGCTGCAAATGCGACTGCTGCTACATCTGACACGTCTATAGTTGCAGTTGATGCTCCTATTGCCAAGGCCTCAGCTGCAGCTGATCCTACTCCTGTTCCGAGGCTGCCACAATAGCTGTTACTGTGGGTGCTGAGACAACAGTGGCAGCTAAGGCAGCAACTGCTGCTGCGACTGTTGGTGCTGTGGGTATAGTTGCCGAAAGCACGGCTAAAGTTGCCGCTGCTGCAATTACAGAAGCTGCTGCAGTTGCCGAAGTTTTTGTCTAAGATACAGCTGCTACTACTGCAGTTGCCAAAGCTACAGTTGCTGCAGCTGCTGTTGTTAGTGCCAAGGCTGCAGCTGTAGTGGCTGCTGCTCCTGTTCTGAGGCTACCACATCAGTGGTTGCTGCGGCTGCTGAGACCACAACGGCAGCTAATGCGGCTGCTGCTGTGGCTGTTGATGCTGCAGCTGCAGCTGCAGTAGTATTGTTGATCCCGAAAGAGCACCTACAGCCATCTAAAAGATGGCTGTAGGTGTTGCTACTGTCATGGCAGCAGCTGCGGCCGATGTTGCTGCTGCAGCTGGTTTTGTTGTCGCTACTGTGCTTGAGAGGGACAACGGTGGCGGCTGAAGACAACGGCTGGAGCAGTCAGCAGGTGCAATGGTGATGTGGGTGAGGTAGGTACACCGAAACCCGCGGGTATGACAACACACACATGTGCAGCAGTGTAGCCACAAGTGGAATCCAAGACGTGGGCTACGATGGCCGGGTGAAGTGGCTGGAGCAGAGAGTCCTAGCCACAACCGCTGAGAAGAGAGCGGCGGCGGGGGTAGCGGCGGCGATGATGGTTGCCTTCTCCCACGGCCAGGACCTCGTGTTCAAGAGTAAACACGGATCAATTTCTCACTACGGTGCTCTGATACTAGTAGGGAACCAAACGTAGTGAGGGAGCAATGAGACAAGATGGCGAAAGACCCACATTTTGGGGAAAGTGATGTGGTGATGGCAAAACACGCCAAGTGTCGGACCAAGAGAGGTCAGTCACACAACAACAACGTGCTGCCCGTCGGAGAGAGGGACAAGAGCGAGCGAGCAGCGAGCTCGCTCACGCTCGTATCCTCGCCTCCACCAGGCGGTAGCCTTGGGTGCCGAACCTGTCTTTCCCCCCCTTTTGATGTTTTCTCCTGTTTTTCTCGCTTCACACCGCAGTGCACCAACCACGGGTATAAACCCGGGTGACCTCGCTCTAGCATCAAGTTGGGAAGAGTTAGCACCACCATCAAGCTAGTGAGATCATACATGATGTCGTTACGCCCATGGATCACGACCACGTCTCAGTGACGATGAACACGCCGGGAGTAGAGTCTCTTCTTGCTCAGTCACCTGCATCCACGATGAGTGAGGTGTGCAATGAGTTCAGAGGTCACAACGTGTCTGAGACACAGTTACAACAGAGAGATGGCGAAGAAATGCTTTAAACTGTAAGAGTTAGTTTGAACAATGAGCGAGAGAGAGAGGGATATCCCCTCCACCGTCGGTCAGGCTAGCGCACGTACAGGTACGCACGGCGCAACAGCTGGCCTATGGGAAAGTCCAAGAAAATATATACGAGCTACCAAACAATGACTGGACAGATCCTGGCAATAGTACGAGTCACACGGGTGGCCGAATGACAAACCGAAGGAAGCAGCGGAAGCGGAAAAACTAGTTCTACAGGTTCTACGCTGACAAAGAATAGAAGTGATGTTGTTGAGAAGGTGACCCTCAGAAACTAACCACCGAGAAAAGTCTTGTGTGCACATAGGGGTGTGCAAGATGGAGCTGAGACCATCAAAGTAGCCGTAGACCACTGTAGCCTACCTGCATGTAACTATTGCCAAGTCCACAGGTCACCAAGACGGACATAGCAACTAAGCCTAACTTTGCATCCTCTACTCCCTGCTGCCACATCTTTTGCCCTGGTACACCTAGTGCAGGGGCTGCTCTTGAGGCTGTATTGGAGGTTGCAGGGCAGTTTGAAGAGCAAATGGAGAAAACTTAAGAGCATGCCACTTCTATGTTTCAAGCCACACCCACCCTTTCCCCATCGTCAGAATTGTCCACATCGCCCTTTTGACAAGAGCAAATTGCGTGTTCTTGTGTGCACAAAGAGGGTTCCATGCAGGCTGCATTAGTTGCATCGCTATCATGGCAGGCACCGGTGCCCTGAACACCCTTTGAACTCGAGTAAGGAGCCGCGTGAACGTGGGCCCCCCATGTGTTGTGTGGACCTCGACCTGACGCCACGTCATGGGAGATGCATGGCGAGGTCCATGCTCTCTTGTGAGCATCTACAGCATCCTGCATGTGGCTCATGCTACGTGCCTGTACAGCTGCATGTAGATGGTAGCACCCTGTTGGTCGATACCCGGACACTTGGTGTGTTGCACCATTGTCACGAGGAGACCATGTGATCGTGTGACTTGGTGTGTGGCTATACTGTGTGTGGCATGTGCATGCGAGCTGTTGGTCGAGACCCGGACACGTGGTGCGTTACACCCGTGTTACGAGGAGATCCTCCCATGATCATGTGTTTGGATGATGATACTATTGTGTTGGATTGCTTGTAGCGGTCGAGACCCGGGCCCTGGTACCGCCAGTGTCACAAGGAGACCATCTTGTCCTCTGACATGTGTATGATGTGCATTACACTGGTTTGTGTGCGTGTACATCACTCCTCTCATGGTCGAGACCCAGACATTTGGTGGGCTGTGCCAGTGTCCAGGGAGACCCTAGATGGATAGCAGATGTGTGTGTGTGTGTGTGTGTGTGTGTGTGTGAGT
>SZWC01000166.1:18058-66703 GCA_023375785.1 Penium margaritaceum | reverse complement strand
CACCATGGATGGCGCCAGTGTCGCCAGCGCCCTGCCGGGTGGCGACCGCCCTGGATGCAGTCCCGCCCCTCTTCTCCTCCACCCGTTCCGGAGATGTTGCCGGCCGACGCCGTAGCACCCCTTAGCGGAGCTGTGGCAGTGCTGTACGCGGAGCTTCAGGGGTTAAAGCGCATGGTCCAGCAGCTCACAGACTATGTGGTCTCTGAGCGGCCTGTCACCACCATGCCGCTGCCGACTCCTCCCTCATCGGCCTCGTCCTCGCCCCCGTCTGAGACGTCACCTGACGATACCGTGGCGGCCGACCTCCAGTCTACGTCTAACACCCTCCGCTCTGTCCTGGAGTCAGTCGGAGTCCTTCCCACCTCTGACTCCTCCCCTTCTGCGGGTGTCCCTTCGCCTCGCGCTACTCGCGCCCGCGCACGCCGCGCGCGGCAGCAGATGGCACGTTCGGCTGGACCTGCCCAGACAGCAGCAGCAGCCGTACCAGTGGCAGATGTCCTCACGGAGCCGACACTCTCGTCCCCGGTCACGGGGTTGGTGCGTCGCCCCCTCTCAGCTTCTGCCGGTATGTCGGCCGTGGGGGGTATGGAGTGTCTACCGACGACCACCGGAGAGCTCAGGAGAGATACGACGTGTGGTGCTGAACGCCGGGGCATCCTCTGTGAGGAGGACGAGTCATCCGAGGAGTGGTCCGACGCGGAGTCAGAGACAGACGCGTGGTCTGATGCGGAGTCAGAGTCAGCCGTTCTTGCGGAGCCGACTCTCTCGTCCCCGGTCGCAGAGGTGGTGTGCCACCCCCTCTCCGCTTCTGCCGGTGTTTCGGTCGTGGTGGGGATGGAGTGTTCGCCGACGACCACCGGAGAGCACAGGAGCGATGTGACGGCTGGCGCTACAGGACGGGGCTCCCTCTATGCAGAGGAGGAGTTGGAGGCGGACGAGTGGTCAGCCGCGGAGTCCGAGTCAGGCGCGGAGATGGAAATGGAGTTGGCGACTACAGCTGACGTTGTAGCAGCGGAGGTGCCAGCTGACCCCCTTGGAGCAGACGTCCGGGTAATGAGTGTGTCGGCAGCCACCGACGTCGTGATAGCAGCAACGACGGCAGCTGCAGCGATAGACGGGACGCCGACAGCGGATGCCCCGGATGGTGCAGACACCACGTTGGTCGGACGTCTGGCTGGTACGTCCGCTATGACCAGGGCCACTGCCCCAGCTGTCACGGAGGGTGCTGAGCGAGCTGCGGACCTATGGCTCATTGCTGCTCTGACTGGCATCGCTGACACCATGGCAGTTCCAGCCAACGTCCCAGCTACACTCCTCCATGCTGCGGGTCCCGTCCCTGAGCGCCTGCGTCTCGCAGTCGACGAGCGGGAGGTAGACGTGGCTCGAGCGGAGGTACACATGCGGGGTCTCACAGCTGAGCTCCTGGAGGCCAGCAGCCGTTGTTACACTGCAGATGTTCGAGCACGGCAGGCTGCTGAGGAGTGCATAGAGGATGTGCACACACGTCTTGAGGCTGCGGACTGGTCTCTACAGGATGCACGTCGGCGACGGGCGGACACTCAGCAGCAGGTGGACGATTGGTTGCGGGCCAGCGGCTCGACGGAGCCTCAGGGCGTCCAGGCTCCTAGTGACAGCGACGACGCTACAGAGGTAGAGACTCCGACGGATGCCGACGCCCGGCCAGCCGACGCCCGAGTGCCCGGTGTGTCCGCAGCAAGCGGTGCCTCCGTAGCCGCACCCTCTGCCGGTGCAGATGCTGCAGGTGCAGACACGCTGAGTGGTACCGACCCTCTGCTAGCAGCCGGTGGCCAGACGGCAGCTGAGGCGACAGTTAACGAGGAGAGCTTCCTGTGCGACGAGGAGGCGAGGATGCAGGAGGCAGTGGCTCACGCCGACGCGCACTTGACGGCGGTCCACCGTCAGGTTCATTCCGCGACTGACCGCCTACACGCCGTAGATGCAGCTGGCCGGCCCGCTGCCGCAGCAGAGCTCGACGAACTGTACTCGCGTCTCGACGCTGCGTTGTCCGTGTGGCAGCATGCGACCCAGCAGCTGGCGCGCATATGGGAGGCGATGCAGTTGGAGGAGGCCGTCCACTCTTCCCTTGTCGCAACACCAGGTGATGACACCAGCGTCGACTACAGTGACGACGACGACAGCAGTGACGACGATGTGGGGTGAGGCCACGTGCGCACACTTGACCTTCCTGTTGATGTACTGCAGGGGTTGTTGCCAAGGGAGATTTGCTCTCCCCTTCAGTTGACTTGTTGTGAGCAGCTATCAGGCTTGCTCGCGCTGTCAGGCTCTGCAGCCCAGGGGGGGTGTTGGTGTGTGGGCCTTGGCCTGACGCCTCCCTCTGCACAGCATTGCTGCTCGGTGGTTGACAGGGGTCACAGTGGTGAGGGTCGAGACCCGCATACTTGGTGGGACCCACCGGTGTGACGAGGAGACCTACCCCCTGAGATGCCATCTCCCTGTGGTGCAGGTGTGGATGTAGGTATCGCGTTGTCAGGCTCTACAGCCCAGGGGGGGTGTTGGTGTGTGGGCTTTGGCCTGACACCCCTGTGAGGACAGCGTGGTTTGTTTGAGTCTAGGCACGATGATGTTGGTCGAGGTTGTGCTGGTCGAGACCCGTGCACCTGGTGTGTCGCACCGGTGTGACGTGGAGACCCAGAGCCTTGAACCCGTGTGTGTGTGCGCCTGTGACGTGTTGCCCGGTGCTTCGTCATGTACCTTGCTCGTCGGTCGAGACCCGGGCACCCGGAGACGTGTTCCGGTGCCACGAGGAGACCTTCCTTGCATGATACGGACGCGTCCGCCTCGTTGCGCTAGTCGTTCTGGTTCAAACGGCGCGTCTTTCTGACGCCTGTGCAGAAAGTTACGGCCGGGCGAGTGTTTTCCACCTCGGCGGGCCACTCTGGCAGTTTGCGCAGATTTGGCACGGTGTGCCTCGTGTGGAGCCAAACGCGCCCCTAAATGCGCTGCCTGCACACCAGGCTGCCCCAGCTATTTAGTTGCTTTGGCTCATTGTTGTAACTAACTCTGCAATTACTTTCAGATTCCAGCACTTGTGGTTCACTCCATCTGTGTTCCAACCCTAACCACTACATGCCCTGCCTTGTGACTCGCGCGTCAGCTGGCCAGGCCAGTGCCTCGTCAGTGAACAGCAACTAGTCCAGCAAGCTACGTGGCGTGGGAAGTGTTCAGGAATCTTGGCAGCTTGCTCCGGCAGGTGCGGGTGATGTGCCCAATGTTCCACAATTGTAGCAAGTTTGCGTGTCTCCCTGGTCGACCGTGTCTACTTCCATTAGAGTCGAGGAGTCTGCTGACTGGTTCTTTCCATTTCTACAATAATTGTGGTTAGGAGGTCGCCATTCGTAGGATTCCTAGATCCAAGCATTGTAGTTGGCACTGTCGATCCTTTCTGTCGCTGCGATCATCCGTGGTAAGTTGTTTTTGGATGTAAAAAATAATGATTGCTCACTGGATATCTCGTTTGAGGCCATTGTTGTAGTGAAAACAGCTGCATCGAGGGCGATGTCTGCTCCGGTGATGATCTCGTGGAATCTCCGTGTGTACCCTGCCACGCTGGACTGCTGACGGAGACGTTGGAGCTTGTACCCTCCGTTAAACTTCTCGTTCAGATGTCCAAAGCGTGCGAGCATCGCGCGCGATAATTCATTCCAGTCCATTGGTGGCATCAACACGTCTTGCCACTGTGGGTTGATTTGCTCCAAAGATAGAACGCTTGCGGTTGGTGATACGAGACGGGCGCCGTTGGCCGTTGATGATGTTCCGCCGGCCTCCTCCTGCCGTTGGATGGTCTTTAGATCGGACCACCAACTTAACTCCGTGGCACGCAAAAGCGTGGCCGTGAGGTCAATCATCTTTTGATAATCGTTGACCCCAGCAGCGGTGAAGTACACCTCCAAGTTCGTCAGCCACATCCGAACCGTCGGTCCTTTTGATTTCGGAGGATCAAACGGCTCTGGTGGAGCCGGACAAATTTTTGGTTTACTCAAGAGTTGGGAA
This sequence comes from Penium margaritaceum, assembly GCA_023375785.1. Taxonomy (NCBI): domain Eukaryota; kingdom Viridiplantae; phylum Streptophyta; class Zygnematophyceae; order Desmidiales; family Peniaceae; genus Penium; species Penium margaritaceum. The sequence goes on along the minus strand of SZWC01000166.1, from coordinate 62,671 downwards.
TCTCTCTCGACAAGCATTGCTTCAGGTGCGCTCGCGTTGTGAAGAGCTTCCATCACGACGTTGAGCTGTTGGAGCAGGTGGTTGTTGATCCCCTTGAGCGTGGAGATCTTGTTCGCCATTTGGGTTCCCGCAACTACTACCATCATTTTGTAAAAGACTACGCATGAGTGTCAGTGCCTCTCTCCAATATCATTTAAAAACTAAATAAGTGGAATTTGAGGAGTAGCAAACAACAAGCGTTCAAATATTTGAGGAATGCTCTGACCTCGGTGCCAGCCTTACGATTGCCAGATCCAGTGGTAGACTACATCGACGTGTCCGATGCGTCCAATCGAGCCATAGGAGACGTTCTCCTCCAAGACTACGGTAGTGGAGAACAACCGGTCACATACATGTTGTAAAAACTACGCAGGCCAGAACTCAACTACACGGTGCACAATAAATAAATGCTCATAGTTATGTTGAAGGCATGATGGTGCTACCTAGAATTCCGGTGGTGCATCGTCCACACCGACCATCACGCATTGAAAGATCTCAAGACTCCACCAAATCTGAGCCATCAACACATTCGATAGATGGAGTTCCTCAAAGTCCAATTTCGACTATGAAATCGAGTACCCGCCTGGAGAACCTAATCTGGCAAATACTCTGAATCAGCGACCAGGTCTAGTGTCCAAAATCAGCACGCTACTTGTAGAAAAAGACCCGTACCTCAGAAGAATATTTGCAAAGGGTCACAAGGGGTTCATCGGGTATGATTAGACCAAGTTCTGGTTCGATGATCCATACTTGCGATAGCGATTCACTCGGAAAGTCACCGTTCCACCAAACAAGGAGCTACAGGAGATGCTATTGGAAGAATGCCACGACACCAATCTAGGTGGACATTTTACGAGGACAAGACGTTCAAGACACTGGCAAAATACTATTGGTGGGACAAGATGCAGACCAACGTGTCAAACTTTTCCAAACTGTGTGATACCTGTCAGAGACAAAATCTCGTCGCACGAGGCCACCCGGTCTCCTCCAACCCCTACCTGTTCTGACGGAACCGTGGGTCAACATCAGCATGGACTTCATGATGAAATTTCCCGTCACTCTCAAGGGATATGATGCCATGCTTGTCGTGGTGGACAGATTTTCAACGATGTCACACTTCATCCCGACAACAACCACTGTCACTGTAGTAGGAACAATGCGGTATTTTTTAAATCAGATCTTACGCATGTACGGCAAACAGACACTCGAGTAGCTTCTCCGCATATCATGCAAGCTACACCGCACCAGTTGGAAAGCCAAGTTGCCAACTGCCGAACTTGCATAAACCTCCACCACTTCTTCTTTAGTCGGAAAAATCCCTTTCAAAATGGTATATAGTAAAATTCCCACAACACGGGCTGGATTACAAAGTCAAATCAACATCCCCGCGGTCGACATCCACCATGGGGACTTTGCAAGCGTTTGGGAGGAAGCATGACAGACCCTTGCAATGACTCAAACAGCTATGAAGCAAGCGGCCAACCAACATCGCAGCGATGACGTGTTCAGCACTGGCAATCAGGTCCTCCTCAACTCAACAAACATCAAACTAAGAGGACAGGAATTTGCAAAGCTCAAGATGCCATGGTTGGGTCCATCTAAGATCCAACGATATCACCTGCAAAACAGCATGGGAATCTATCCTATCTTCCACATCAGCAAGCTCAAGCACTACCGAGAGTCCAACACAAACGTTTCCGGAAGAGACGATGCACCTCCAACTCTTGTATAAGCGGGCGAAGTTATGGAGTACGTGATTGAAGACATCCTCAGACGTCGACGCCGTAGAAAACAACCAAGTATCTGGTCAAGTGGCACGGCTACAACACTGCGCAAAACATATGGGAGCCCAACTACAATCTCTAAAATATCAATCATTTAATTGAAAACTACTACAGTCGTCATCAGTCTACGTCTGCTGAAACGCTAGGACGTCACGACAAAAAGGGAAGGAAGTGTTACGTCCCTGACGTACACCAGTCCCTAACCTTAGCGAGTGGGTATTTTCGTCATTACATTCATGGCCCACCGCGCATCGATCTCCGGATTTTTCTGCCATTCGGCCAAGGGCATGTTGGCCGATTGTCCCGACCTCCGGTGTTCCGTTCCAGAATTTTCCGACAACTTCAACCACCTTCCAAAAGGGAGGACAGAAGTATCACGAACTAAAACAATGTTTGGATATTATTTGGAAAAATTATCGATTGTGTTATACTGTTACAAAGAAGTGCCTCGATATTCTTGAAGCCCCCCGACTTCTTAGCGGAGCTTCTCAAAGCAACCACTCATGGCGTAACCTCGCGCGAGATGCTGAGCTCGGGCACCGAGCACCCGAAATTGGCATTGTATGCCTCATTCTCATTCTTGGCATTGTATGTACGTGCTCAACTCACTCGAAAATTATTATCAAAGTACACCTACTGCCTAACACAAATTGTCCAGTTTATCCAAATCCTCGAAACGCCTTTTATCCCGGTGAGCCATCCACGTTTGGCCCGGCATAACATGCACACCCTCTCCATCGAACGAAATACTTGCCACATTCCTAATGTACACGAGTTCCTAAAATTTTTGATTAGGCATTTCTATCCTCACATTCATGGCCCACTGCATGCCTGTTATGACGAGCGAAACGTGGGTGGTTCACAGGGATAAGGTGCGGAGTGATAGACAGTCTGAGGAATTTGGAGAAATAGATATTTTGTATTCAGAAGTGTACTTCGATGACAAGTGTAGAACTTGTCAAGCCTATACATACAAGGACACAATACTGTTACATCCTTGACATACACGAGTTGCTCTATTGTTGGAGGAACAATACAGCAACTATGCAACAGATTCAGCCACCTCTAGTGCCACTTCAGAGCTTAGCGAGAGAGATGTCGTCTCTCTTGAGGAGAAGACTACTCAACTAGCCATTAGACCTACAGTTGTGACTGAACAGATACACCTCTCAACTGTGTGACAGAAACTTGAAGATGCTCAACCTGCAAGCCTAGACGCCTCGTTGGCCTTCATCGGGAGCGCTATCATACTTTACAAGTTCGAGGAGAGCAACCTTGATCTCACACTCACATATTTCCAAGTTGTGTAGGATCATTCAAGGGTGTTGCAAGCAACAAAGGAGGATGTTAAAGCTTTTGTTTGTGTAGTAGAGACATTCTTTGATACAGCTAGAGAGGAACTGACAGTTGCACGTGTTGAGGCTACTATTACGTCACTCACACTATCGCAGGTCAGCACCACTACCTCTTTCATCGGCAACTCAGCAAACCGACCTTACAGACGTAATGAGTCCATAAACCCCAGGTCTGGTATGGTTCACCGAGATAACCCAAAATGTTTAACATCTATGGAGTTTCCTTATTGGCTGGTATACTTCATAACAAGCCACACCGAGGTGAGGGCGACCACGCCTCGTTCTTATTGTGAACTCGGTTATTACTCACTTTCAGATACAGTTCTGGCGCTAAGACCTGACTGCAAGTTTTCCCTCTAACAGCTGAGTGGCCAGCACTCGTGAGGCATTAAGTCTGGACGTGGCAGGCCACGTATTTCCATTTACATGCTTGAGGCAGCAGATAATAATATTGTCAAGACTATCACATCATCGTTTCTGTTTTGGTATGAGAGTCATAGCAGAGCAGATGACAAAGGCTGAGCAGCAATAACGGCGTACAAGTGGCAGTCAACATTGGCGGACGCCCATATTCGACAGTGCAAGAGAACATCTACCAGATTCTTCCCGGAAAACTTTGACTTGCCTGATGGCAGTTTCAGAACTCTCCTTACGTGGGGCAAAATGCTGCCATTTTTTTTGGTGCCATTGATCCAACAACACTGTTAGTGTAGGCGGTTACCCGCCTGACACAAAGCCGCACAACAATAATGGCGGAACCAACCCACATGGCAACAGCACTGCCATGCAGCAGAGAAGTTTCCCCACTGCTTCCTCATTTTTCTTGTTTGATCTCCTCCTCCATGTGTATTGGATGTACCCTTTCTGCCGAGTCAAGCCACATCAATAGCTGTAGAATTTTTGCGTCCATACAGGGAAACCATAGAATAGAGCAAAAACATATTGAAGACTCACACTCGCTCACTTTCTCACTACTTGTTACACGGCAAAGGCAGTAGGATCAGCAGCAATTGTACAAAAACTAGAGAAACACGTAGTAGCAGATGCAGAAGCACGACATCAGCAACCATTGTAATTGTAGGAGTAGCAGCAATGGTAGTATTAACATGAGAAGTAACAGCGGTAGCAGCAACAGCCACAACAGCTTGTAGTGATCGCACCGACAGCACACATGAGCAGCAATAGTAGTAGCATTGGGCAGAACGACAGCAGCTCTGCGGTGACTGTAACGACAATCACTACAATATAAGCACCTCGGCGGTTGTCGTGTAAGCTACACGAAAGCTGAGCATGCTTTTGCGCAGCTCTTACGGACTGCTAGTCACCAATCATGAACGAAAAAAGAGTGGACATATCACCGAATTTTTGCAATGGGGTACCCAATTACTAGTGGAACATTTAAACAGAAATCAGAAAAAGGATTTTTTTGTCTCGTTTTAGTTCCTCCAAATACTTGGTCAATGTTTTTTTGACAGATTCCCCAGTTCCCTAGTAGCAAGCACAATTGTAGTGACAACGTCCACCGCCTACTACCATGGCCCAACCTGGTAACGTTAGTGCAACACAATCCACCTCTGCCAGTGCAACGCCAGCATCTCACCCTGTTTTCGTTCTACAAAAGTAGGTTGACAACTTGTGCAAACTCATAACCAAATTACGGTTTGCTCAGACAGACAGACCAATTCAGCCGCATATCCTTAGCCAGCCTGGTCCCATGGTCTCTGCTGTAACCCAGACAGTACCTCAGTAGCTCAGTAACAATACAAATTGTAGTAGTAATATCAGTTTGTAACTAATTCTCCAGGGTCTCCAGGCAGTCCAGCCAACATTGAGTGAAGGCCAAAGGATTTGGAGACACCAACACCACATCCTGAGGTGGGACAGTTTGCATCTTGAGAGCTGTTGTTTTGCCTCTGGGCTTAGGGTGAGGGTCTCTGGTCCTACTACATCCAAAAGCACAACTCCTCCATCTTTGATGAGTTGTTTGATGCAAATCATGCAGCTAGGACCTTTATCTTTATCGCAACGGCAGATTATCCTACTGACATCACGCCCTTCATCGGCTATCCTACTGCCTGCACCAATCTTAACCCCCATGAGGGCTCGATTACCCTCATAGGTCCCTACAATGCATATAACCAAGCCATCAGTAGTCACCTTTTGAGGATCTCCGGCCACCTTAAGATGGGTGACTCCGAGTCTGACATCGCCTATTGGCACCATGCGTGGGATCTTTGTGCCGGCTTAGAAATGCTGGTCCACCTCCGCTAGCCGCCCTCCTCACCATCAAGAATGGTGAAACTCCCGACTTCGACCTCAAGAATCTGGAGGTCATGGCGTTCCAGGGCACTCTTATGTCCTAGTTCTGTTCCTGGTTCTTGATTAGGAGGAGGTGATTCGGGAGACCCGCCAATAGCGTGGAGATAAGCATTGGTCGTCGTCAACTTGACCTCTCTTACCCATCTGTTGTTCTGGACCCCTGGTACCACCGGACCCATACGTGGTACAGGCCGTGGCAAGGGGAGATGTATGAAGAAGAAAAGGGCAAGACCCACTATCTTTTCAATAGTAATTCCTCCTGTGGCAACATTCTCATCTACCACAATGATGGCCAGCCGGGTCATGGCTGGTATACCTACCCATCACCCACTAATGAGTCTCATGCCCTCAGTACCATGCATCACGATGGTGAGCAGTGCATTGTGGTACCGTTGCAGCCACCAGTGCCTCTCTTGTCGGTGCTTCCTCCACTTCCTTAGTGGCCGTCTCCTCCATCGCCACCGCAGCAGTTGTGACTAGGCCCCCAACTTAACCCATGCATTTTGTTGGGTTTGTTGTTGCATGGAGTCCTTATCCGGTGTATTTGCAGCCATAATTGCATCTTAGAACATCTCAGCGTCTCCCTCTAGCATGGCCACGCTGCAGTACCTCCCAACGTTCGGGCCCTTAGCTCGCTAGCGCCAACTGGAGTAGTTTATTGTACACTGTCTTGGCATCCCCCCTCGTCAACCCTACGGAAGTACAAGTTGTACGCCTGTTCTTTGGGAGGTCACAATTAGTTCTCAGAAGGAGAGTACTCTCTCTAGTGACCCCACTATTGATGGTCGTTTTGTTCCTACTCCCATCTTGATGATCTTGCCTGGCTTGAAAATTGGCAGGCACACTTTGCATCTGAGTCTCGTGTGCAGGGTCCATTTCATGCATCATGTCAGTTTTTTTCAATGCAACATTACCACGTCTGTTTGTGATCCTGATGGCACTTGAATCATCAAATCCAATGCTACGCATCACATGATGTCTTGTTACTAGGTTATATATGCTTGGTCCAGTTGGTGATTTCCATAGTGTTTGGAATTGGTCTTGTCAGATGCTTCCTGTTCGTGGTATTGGTTTTGTCTGTTTTTTGGGTACATATGACGATGTCTATGTCACCGATGTGTTGTATCTGCCTGGCCTTGAGCTCAACCTTCTATCCGTCACTGATGTTGACTGCATGAGTATGGATGTTTTGCACTATAGTGAAGTTGGCACAGTCACTCTTGGTCTGTCTGGTCATGTCATGTTGCATGCAAATTCTTAAGATAACTTGTGTTACTTCACTCATTTTTTTTCATTTCCTCACCCTTGCCTTCAGACGGGACAAATGTCTTTGTCACAAACAATCTTCCCTTGTAGCATAATCACCTCCTACAATGTCACCCGTGCCACGTACACAACTCTAATAATCACAAAAATCTCCTTACGCAGCCTGTCCTTGGCCTCAACCCAACCATCATTCAGTTGGCTTGCAAAAATAAATTCATCTATTACACCCAGGGATAGATGCACAGGTCCTCTTATCCTCTCTTCTTTTCTGGACTCCCACCCGCTTCAGTTATTCCATCATGAAGTCATGAGTCCCTTACTTGTAAAGTCTATTTGAGAGTGTGGTCTTTGTATGCGCATCCTCACTGAAAAAAAACTCTCATTTTTCTTGTTTGTTCTTTCTCTGACAGAAGAACGACGCATCGACTGTGATTTGTGATTAGCTCCTCACCGTATAGTGAAAGTGTGGCTTTCTCCTTTGCCGCTTCTGTTCTGAACGAGGTGGTGTGTTTACAAGGGATGTAGGTATTTCCTCGGGAGCTGGGGCGTTTGAAATGAGACCTCTGTGCCCTACGCTCTGGGGTAGAACTTTATTTTCTAGCAATGTAACCACACCATGGCTGATGCGTCCGTGCCATTCACGTTGAGTCAGGTCTGTTGAAGGGCTTCGCCTTCAAGGCCATGTCGTACATAGCCTGGATTTGGAAAAGAGTTCCCCATGGTCCCTTGCCTCTTTCCGTCACCCCCTACCAGTCTTGGTACAAATACTGTGTTGATCTTCTTCCTATGCATGTCTGGGGTTGCGTTGCCAACATTTGACTTTTGGAGTACCGACGAGACGGAAAACTAGCTCCCCATGGTTCTCTATGTACCTTTATTGGGGTGTCTCATAAGTCAAAGGCTTGTTTATTCTTGGACCCTGTTCGGCACCTCATCATCAAGTTGCATGACACATTATTCTTTTAGGAGCTTGATCTGCCTTTTTTTATTGTTCCTTGGCCCTTTCCGGGCCAATTTCCACCATTGTATGGAGAAGAATCTACACCGGTACGCAGCTTTGCTCCCTTTACATCTGTGTCCAGAGTCCCTGGATCTACCACATCGCCTATGAACCCATAGACACCACACACCCCTGCCATACCAGTATCTGAGTCTGTTCTTCCGGCTGCTAACTGCACATCTAAGTCCATCTCTTTGGCCGCTGACTCCACCGACCAGGTGACTGAGCCAAGTCCTCTGGCCACTTACTCTGCAACCCATAAAATGGAGTCCTTCACTACGGTCGTTGACTCAGTCGACCAGTCAAGCAGTACTCCAGCTCCTTAGTTGATCACTCCAGTAGAGCAACCCGTCATTTCCTTACCTCCTTGAGCCCGGCGCATCCATTCGTCTAGAGATTGTCTGAAATACCCACGTACTCCTAGTAGTTTCCCTCATTCACGCACCCTAGAACCCCCACTAGGCATGCATCTTACAATCATCCGGTTGCCCCGGGCAACTTTCCTTGGTCCTACGTCCTCTTTTCACATTGTGGTGAGTAGAGATCCTGATATAAAGGCCTTGGGTCTGACTGCCTTTGTCGTCGTCACAACGGATCTTCATGTAGGATCCGCATTAAAATCTGCCCTGATTTCTCAAGAGCATCAATGTGTTGTCTTTGTCTCGTTGTCTTGTGCTCTACTGGACCTCGTCTGTTGAAAGCCAGGCCGTCTCTGCAGACAGCCAACCCATAGAGCCTCCATGAGGTGAGGGCCACACCTGACGCTGCCAAGTGCAATGTTTCTTGCAAGGAGGAGCTGGCTGCCATGAATGAGAGGGATAGAGATCAGCTGGACCCACTTCTTCACCCTAGTCAGAACTTGCCTTGTCACCATGCTCGTGTATGTGGATGATCTGTTCACCACGTCGCTTGTTCTTGTCACTGTCCAACAAGGGAAGGATGTGTTGTAGTGCACTGACAAGAGGAAAGATCTTGGGCATGCACAGATGTTTCCAGGTATGGAGATAAAGTGGGACCATGTCCACGGCATTCTACTTGTGCGTCAGGCGTCCTACGTGCAGACGTTAGCTGAGCGCTTTGTAGACCTCTTGCCCACTATGCCTAGTATTTCAAAAACCATGACACTAGACGACCAAATCAATCTCAAAGCTTCTGATCTTGACACAATTGGTGTGGGTATGGACGTAACTACTTTTCTCCATGTCACTAGGTCACTCATGTTCCTTGCTACCACCACACGGCCAGATATTGCCTTTGATGTGAATGTGCTAGCCTAATTCTCCCGATCCCCATACTAGTTGCACCTAGATATAAACTTTTGTGTGGTATGGTACGTTTTCTTTATCCCAAGTCGTGGACAGAAGTTCTGTCACCAGCCGTTTGTTTTCACCAAGGACTATATCAACAGTGATTGGGTGGGAGCATAGACGGTAGGATTCGCTCTGGATGGATCCTTCTTAACAATGGCATGCCTGTCTTGTGGCAGAATGGGAAGTACGGTGCATCGCATGCAGTATTGCTAGGTAAAGTACATGGCATTGGGTATCGGTGCATGCGAGAGTGTGTGGCTCTTTTATCTACCCATCATGCTACAATATGAAAATGAAATTACCATGGCCATTACACACAACAATAGGATTCATCATACATGCACAAAGTACATCAATGCAAAGTATCACTATTTGCACTATTTGTACATGATGACAACATCCAGATTGTGAGGGTCGATACTGTATGATAACTAGGTGAATTCTAGACCAAGATGGTCAAAGACACATTGTTAAATAAATTCAGTAGTCTAGTTGTTTTGCATCCGTGAGTGCATAGTTGTACATATGTGAGTTCCTTTCCCTCGTCTTGTTACCTCTACACTTTAGCCCTTTGTAAGCTAATCATCGCACCTGTGTGGCTCTGCAAGACTATGGGGGCATGAGGGTATGGTATGTATTGTGGATGTATGATCTCTGCATGTCCATGTATATTGGCATCCAGGAGTCACGGGGGGGTGTTTTGAAAGCTTTATGCAGAATTTTACCAACTTTTTTAGAAAATTCCCTTATCGCAGCTACCATCTTGGCACTGACATTGATCCATGGTTGCGTTCTAGGCCGCCACAATAGCAATATCAAATTCAGCCATAACACTTGTGGTGACGTTTGGGACGGCCGCATATCAGCAGCCAATATTTTTTCACCGCAAAGTGCTCTTGCATTATCATTTGTGTGCATGGTAGGGAGATGATCGTCACATGGGTATCTCGGCTACTCCACCTAAACCACATCGGGTAAAAACATACTTCATAATTTCCAATGTAGTGCTTCTTTGTAGATAAAGTTACCATGAACCTTCATCTACTTCGAATAATATGTCAGATAGTGATTTTAGTTTGAGCGAGTGTCGTATGGATATTCAATCAGACTTTTATACTATTTTTAATATCTTCATGCATATATGTATCCCTGATGTATACAACACTCGCGTGTAGTTTTGAGTGGTGATTGTTCATAAACTTCTCACGTGATATCAGTTATATTAGAAGAAAGTTGAGACCAACCTCTTCCTTGTTAGAACGCAAAAGTAAGGTGGCTTAGTGGATAAATAAAGGAATCACTTGACCACCAAGGAATTCTTACAGGTCAAGGGTGTCATTTGCTCTGGCACCTTTGCTACTATCCATTTGGATGACCACAAAAGAATGACTACTTGTCCTTATTTACCGGTATTACTTTATAATGAACTATTTTTATGCAAAAAAAAAATATGATGTATAGAGTGAGTTGGATGCATCAATATTTTAGGGTTGTGTATTAGGACCATCCTTGGACATCATCTTTCATGTAAAGAACCTCATTATTGAGCCTTTAGACTCGGAAACTGGGCAAGATGTTAAGGTTATGCTGTATATTGCTTATAGAATAAAGGACTTGGGGGTGACTGGTACTTTTCTGGGATGCGGGGATAACAAGTGATTGTGGGAGATGCACATCTGTTTGTTACGGTCCCCATAGCATCCTAACACGGAGGTTGTCCTCAGGTAGAGGACATAGTACATGTCATCATATGTCTGTGACACATTACCTCATTTATGTACTCAGTCATGACCACCCTTCTTGACATTGTTTTTGTTATCAGCCTACTTGCACAAATGTTGTGGAGTCTATATATGATCACCATAAAGGCTGATTTGCATCTGGCTAGGCAATTGTTTTCCACTGCATGTTTCATGTTTTTTTGCCAATAGTGCTCATGCTATGTGGTTTTTCATGACTATGCCAATGACGAAATTTCTTATAGCCCGATAGGAGGAGCCTAACAGAAGATATGTTCGCACAGGGTAACATTGTTTTCTTTTGGCATAGTTGTAAGCATCCACTTTTTTGTCGATGGTTGAGTATGCGGAACATGATACAGGTGGTGTAGCGGTTTTAAAACTCAGGTACTCATTCCATTATCTGCATTTTATTGCCATGGTTCAATGATGTGATGACCAATCTGCTCTTTCCATGAATTTTAGCATTGAAGTGAACACATAGAGCACATTGTTATTAAGATTCACTTAGACCTCGTGTACAGACTATTGATCTCCATCATGTGGGTCGCCATGGACGTGCAACGGGCTGAATTCCTAACGAATGCAATCTACTATGTTAGACTGAGTCCAGCATCTGCCAATTTATGAGCATGGGGTTACTCGACTGGTCATTGGAAATGTATTTTGTCCGAACTTGTGACTGCACTTATATGGAACTGACTTGTATTAGGTCATGGGGATGTCGGTTTAAGTGACTTCTACGTCAACTTTTCCATGGCTCAAGGTGGCCTATCGGCTTGTTTATGTCCCTTTATATATTGGTGATGGTCATGCAGTTTGACCAGACACAATGATGACTGGTGATGCGCTCGGCTAAAGTACCCAAGCTTCTACCAAATATTGTGCTGCCTATGTTGCCTGCTTGTGACATGTGCAATCTTTAGGATTTTTTGTGTGAACTACCTATTGGCATTCTCTAACATATTTTGCACATTCTATGTTGAAACTATTATGGGGTGGAATCCTTGGCTGACTAGGAAAAAACCAAAAATGCTTGGGTTTTTCTGACCCTTAGGCTATCCAGTTTGAGTGTCCATAGGCCATGGACACGCACTCGAGCCATGTGGCATGTGCAACGCTACATGCATCTTTGACTTGTGGACTGGAGACGGATCTTGTTGTTTGTCATTCCACTATTTTTGGCTTAACTTTCTACATCCGTAGGTCCATACAACATTTTACTTAGACTAGTGTATGCAGACTTACACCAGTGGACATCAGTTTTTTACGTAGGGGATAGCTTACTGTCATTGGCTCTCCGCACATCCATACAGTAGCAAGAGCTACTTTTGGATTTTATCGGTCTGTTTTCAACTGTATCCATTCTGTAATTGTTGAGGATTTGGGCATTTCTTGCATAGGTATACTCTTGTCATCGGTACACGTGTTGAATTTCCTTGCACCCAATGGATACGATTGTGTCGCCTTTAGTAGTTGTTAGAGGAAACTTCCATGCACTTTCTTAGTCTTCTCATTCCAACCCATTCCTACACTCCCACTTCCTCCCAGCTCTGTCACCACTCCCCTTCATCCCATTGTTTCTATTCTCTTTCCTCTCCCTCCTCTCCATATCTACCCTTTCCATTGGTCCCCTCCTCCGGCTATCAATTACTCACACATCTCTGCATGTCAAACAACTCGTTTCTCATACGACCATATCTCCTTTGTTGTCCATTTGTGTCAGATCATTCCTCGACATTCTCAAGGCCTCTACCAAAGCCCGTCTGCTCCATTTCTCCTCGCATTATCACCAGCAGTCACCTTCGTGTAATCTCTCTAGGCTACAAAATTTATCACCCCTCTACAACACATGGACTCCTAACGTCCATTACGACTAACCTATCCACCACGTTGTAGAGTGGTCTTATGCATAAAAATGGATTTTGTTGTGTCCTGCCATTATGCAGGACTTTTTGCCTCCTCCCATACTATGGCAAGTTCGTCTGGCAGTTAGAGCTAGGGATTCCTTTGTTCGGAAGCCAAAAATTATTTTTGCAATGAATTGGACAAGAATATTGGCCATTTGGGATAAAGCCGTGACTTTGGCCCAATGGTCCAATCTTCCTATCCAATTTGTTACATTGGTGCCAAATCGCTAGGATTTTAGTCCCTCTCTGGAAGCTGAGGCTGGTCTACTCCTAGGTGGAAGGAGTATAGCAGGGGACGGCCTCGCCACGTGGCTTCAATGGGTCCTTGGCTTGTGAGCGCTTGGACTAGATGATTTGAGGGTTGCAGATCCTCAATGACCGTAGTTTTGGCCTCGTGGGCCAATCTTCTTCTCCAATTTGTTACAATATGTGTCGATCTTTTCTCTTCTTTGTATAATCACATATTGCTTTGACATTCCGCTTTAAGCAATAAGATCCACCTTTGAAGTTGTTTCACGATTGTTGTGCAAGTAAGACCGATATTTTCTTTCAAGACACTCCTTGAATGTCTTTTATGCAAGCATTTCTTCCATTGTTTCATCATTTTAAGCTTAAGTAGTTGTCACACGAGCTAAGATCCATGCACCAATTGGATGTTGCTTGATGTGTTGCAGAACACATCATGCATGCCACCATAAGCATGATGTGTTGTGTACCGGGTAGACCAATCTGGAAGCCGTATCACCTCCTCCATCTCTAATTGTGTAAAACATTATTGTATACATAGACATAACGAGGCACGCATTAGTGCAATGGTTGTGTTCATGGTGTGAAGCATGTTGTAGCCATTGGTGTTTTTAGTGTGGCACGTAAAGCAGAGTGGTTCGAGGTACAGAAATTCAAATTACGCATCTTATCTCTGTCAGTTGTTGATGGACTTGGAGGTACAGCTTGAACGTTTCGCAAAACAATGTTGATCATCGCCCTTGCGAGACACTTGCTCGACTTACCTTCTTTTTTGTTCGGCTGTGAACCATCCTTCCTATTTGTTACTTTTTTTCTGTAGGTCACCAGTTGGTATTTCCTCCTCCCAGATTTCCTGGATCTTGACTATCCCTCACTCAACGATGGTCGCCGTCAAATCTCACACCCTGGTCTTCGCGTCCAGGAGAAGATTGGTTCAAAGATCTCCCCACTGTTTTTGTCCGATCCATCTGCCAAGTTTCCCACCAACGGTCCTAGCTTGGATTCTTCCTTTTACACAACCGAGTCCTCTTCCTTCCGTGGGAGTAGAATGAAGAAGGGATTCGTTTTCAGTGCCATTATGTGTTGCATGCAGCACTCAATCCCTCTTCATTTTTGTCAGACGAATGAAATGTACATTATAATAATATGATTGACTCCACAGCATCCAATGCATTATCGCATTGCATTGTATTTGTAAAGATAAGAACTCAAGGCCCGTTTACTTCTCATCACCACCACAAGACAATTGAACATTGGTTCTATCCGTATCCAGGTACCTCGTTTCACATATCAAATTCATGCCCCCTTAAAACCTTCAGACACCGACTACCATGGAAAACTATCGACTCTTTGGCCCGGTGCAGCGGGAGGGCCGGTTTGACACTCCCACCTCGCGGTAGCGAGGGGGTGGTTGCGAGCCACCCCTCGCTATTGCGAGGGTTGACCGATGGCCAGCCACCTGCTGGAAACCGGCCGGCCGGCAGCTGGTCAAGTGACCGGACGGCCACCCTCCGGCGAGCCACCAGCCACAGATCGAGCTGGTGGCTCGATCGGCGGCTAGGAGGCCACAAGTCCTCAAGAGTCGAGACCTGTGGCCTTGTGCCTTCACCCTCGTCCACCCTCATTGCTGGCGAGAGTAAGCGAGGACGAGGTATAAAGCAAGAGCGAGAGCCAGGGGTGCACGAGAGATGTCGGCACGAAATCGCCGATCCTGCCTTGCACACGACGATTTCACACCGACGCGTAAAAAAACAAAAGTCGGGTTCGTTTAGGTCGAACTACAAGTTTCAAAACCGGAAAACCCGCGTGAAGTCACGAGTTCGAGGTCATACCATACTCGTTTTGGACCCACAATAAGGGGGAGAGGTAGAAACAGAAATATGCCCCTGGACACTTGATAATCAATTCTCCTTGCACAGGTCATTGATGACGATTGCCCCCAAGAGTGATGTGGAGAGGAAAATCCCTCGAGCGAGCTCTGAATGCCATTCCGTGAACTCTGGTGATGACCTAAGTGCAGTTCTGTTATAGTGGACGACCTTCACGACCAATTGTGAGACGGTTTCAGTAGCAATGAGAGATAAAAAAAATGCCGCAAGCAGCTGGAGCAACAGCAGAAATGCCAAAGGGAGATACGGCATCAAAAGTAATCTGTTTCAAGCTCTGAAAAGTACGTTAGAAAGTACTTCAGGAGCTCTACTTTGACCTCCCAATTCCTTCTTCACTCCAAGGGACTGGATGGATATTTCTTGGACTGGATGGGGAGTGCCTACCTCCAAAACCACCAGTTTGTGTTCATTTCCAAGGTTCCCTCTCCTCCTATTCAACCAGAAATTGGGACAATGTCCTTGTCCAAGACTAGGGACTCTCATGGCTTGAGAGAAAAAGAGGAGGAAATTGACACTTTGATAGTTTTTTGAGGCTGTCCCATGGCCATGGAGCACAAGTAGGATGCCTTCAAAGAGGCCTTAGGCACTCAAAGAGAATGCAAGAAGAGGCCAAGGATGACCACAAGGCAAGAAGAAAAAGAAGAAGATAAGAATAGTGAGGAGGGAGTGTGTAGAGATGCAAACTCTTAGTTAGATTTGACCACCCCCATTCCCACCTTTTTTAGCGGTGCTCGAATTATTGTAGTTTCTTGATCTTGTCCTTTCTTTGTTTTTTTTTTGTTTACTTCTTAGCTAGCCAAGTTCCATGAGTCATGGCTTAGGGTGTTGGATAGAATCCACGTAATTGTATCGACTCTGGCGGATTGAAAATTAGTATTTTTCTACCACGTTGTTTTGCCAATCGTGGCGGCCTAGGAAAGTAGATGTAAAATACAGAATTATATCACCAATCGTGAAGGCAAGGAGACTTCAGGAGCCACCACCTCCTTAAAGTTGTGGGGTGATCACAACGGTCTTCATGTACTAGTTACACGGGCGATGA
The DNA here is from genome assembly GCA_023375785.1 of Penium margaritaceum. Taxonomy (NCBI): domain Eukaryota; kingdom Viridiplantae; phylum Streptophyta; class Zygnematophyceae; order Desmidiales; family Peniaceae; genus Penium; species Penium margaritaceum. Next base: position 46,772 of record SZWC01000166.1, on the reverse strand, counting down.
AATGGCAAGTGCTGGACCGTCCAAGACCAACAAGGGCAAGGTGGTGACGACCTCACCACACGCCCTCGGTGTAATTTAAATTTTAGGAGCCACAACTGCAAGGACGGTTGCCAAACCAAAGGCAACCATACCGTCAAAGGCAACCCTCACTACACTCGGCAACATCGAGAAGCGAAGAAAGCTCCCTCGCTACTAACAAGGCAAGCTGTTGATGCGACGACCTCGACAAGGTATTGCAGAGTGTGACTTAGGTACAGATGTAAGAGTGATCGCAGCGGGCCAGACGTGCTGATGCCACCGCCAGTGGCAATGAGGACTTACCTATCTCGATGACTTTGGAGTAGGTCATGAACATGTCTTTCCTCCACATTGTGGAGATCTTACAGAAGGGCGTGAAACTGATCCATTGGATGAATCATAGGGAGCACGTTCTGCGTGTCCATAAGGTGCCACTCAGTCAGTGGAACGACCTCTCCACGATGCAATTTGATGACAAGCTCTTCAAGTACGTGGTCAAGGAATGGGGTGTACAGCAACTACACCTTGACTTGAAGCCCTTGCCGTGGGAGGCCTTCTATGCTATTATGCTTAAGAAGTGCACCAAGGATGAGGAGATACATCACACCATGTACAAGATCAAGGACTTCATGTAGCTAGATAGCTCGCTCAAGGCCTACTTGAGCAAGTTCACCGTACTCGTGGAGGAAACCAAAAGCTTCACCGAGGACGATGGGATCCAAATCTTCAAGTACCCAGAGTATTTAATGTTTGAGTACTCGTGTGATGGTCTGGCGGACAAGAAGTTGAAGGACAAGACCACAGTGACGACAACCCGCCAAGCTTGGACAAGCTAGAGGGCATTGTGCGACTACATGAGCAAAGTGTATTCGGCGAACCCGAAGCACTACTCTGATGCACGGCTGAACATACGTGCCCAGCAAGGCCGCGACATGCGCATAGACACTACAAGGCCTGATGTGTTAGTCAGACAGCGCGGAAGGGCCAAGGAAAACTTCCAATCATACCTCAACAATTTTGTCAAGGTGTACCTCAACGACGTTCTGGTGTACAACCGAATCCCGGAGGAGTATGTTGGACATCTTCAAAGGTTTCTCAAAGTTTTACAAAGAGAATATTTTCAGAAAACTCTCGAAGTGCGACTTTGGTCGCCGTTCGACCGAGGTTTTGGGCCACGTCATCAATGGTGGACGGATCACCATGGATCTGAAAAAAATGGCAGCAGTCGCCAATTGGCCAACACCGACCAACGTTCGAGATATTCAACTTTTCCTCGGCTTCTGCAATCACTACTGGCGATTCGTACAAAATTACGCTCGGATCTCAACGCCTCTTTTCGACCTCACTCGAAAAGATAATGAGTGGTTGCAGGGAGAGCAAACACAAAACGTCCACCACTTTGTGGAACGCTCTGACCTCGGCGCCAGCCCTACGATTAGCCAATCTAACGGTCGACCACGTCGTCGCCACGGATGCGTTAGACCGAGCCATTGGCGCGGTCCTCCTATAAGACCACAGCAACAACGAGCAGCCGGTCAACTACATGTCTAAAAAACTGCAATGACCGGAACTCAACTATGCTGCACACGAGAAAGAAACAATGGCGATCGAACATGCATTCAAGACATGGCAGTGTTACTTGGAGTGCCGCCAATGCATCGTACGCACCGACCGCCATGCGTTGATTTATCTGAAAACGCAACCAAATCTCAGTCGACTTGAAACTCGATGTATGGAGTTCCTTGAATCTAGGTTCGACTACGATATCAAGTACCGGCCAGGCACTCAGCCACCGACCAGATTTATTGATTGAGATGGCAACACTACAGCTGTAGTGAGACCCATATATCCAGCGGCTGTTTGCACGAGGCTACGACCAGCAAGGCAGATACGACAAGGCACAATTCTGGTACAAAGCACCCTTTTGGTGACGGCGATTCACTCGCCAACTGGTCGTTCCCCCGAACGACGAACTTCGCCATATGTTGCTCAAAGAATGCCGCGACACAGGAATAGGTGGACACTTTGGAGAGGACAAAACACCGAAGAAGCTGACAAAGAACTATTGGTGGGATAAGATGCAATCCGACGTGGCCAACTTCTGCAAATCATGTGACACATATTAGCGACAAAAGTCATGCGACACATCATGTGCTACTGGACTTCTGCATCCGCTCCCTATTCTCATGGAACTATGGACCGATATCTCCATGGACTCCGCACGGAATTACCAGTCACCCCCGAGGGATATGACGCCATCCTCGTGGTCATCGATAGGTTTTCCAGAATGTCCCGCTTCATTCCGACAAGGACCACCGTCACCGCAGAGGGAACAACATGGTTGTTTCTAAAAAATATTGTGTGGCTACACTGTGTATCATGAAATATCACGAGCGATAGAAATGGTCGATTCACCAACTGTTTTTGGCACGAACTGATGACTCGCTACGGCAGTAGAATTCAACATTCGACGGTGTTTCATCCTCAAACTGAAAGTCAAACGGAGCAGACAAACCAGATGCTCAGACCGATTCTCCGAATACTATCCAAACCTCACAGGACGGATTGGGCACAAAAACCTCCGACCGCCAAAATCACATATATTTCAGCAGTTTCCATCGTAACCGATACGCCTCCGTTTCAAGTGGTGTATGGAAAAACTTCCCGCCACACCAGCCGGACTACACAGCCAGAGCAACATTCCCATGGTTGACGTCGAGCGTCGTGACTTCTCCACCATCTGGGAGGAAACACAACAGACACTCACACAGACACAAACATTGATGAAGCAAGCAGCTGACCGAAATCGTAACGACGACGTATTCGTCGCTGGCAACAAAGTCTTATCATCTCAGCAAACATCAAACTCCACGGAGCTGACTATTCAAAGCCCATACCCCGATGGTTGGGACCGTTTGAGATCGAGCCCATGCAAACCCCCGTTGTTGCCCGGCTCAAACCCCCCGACACTATGCAATTTCATTAGGTGTTCCATGTCAGCAGGCTCAAGTAGTACCGAGACCCCGGAGAGAACTTCCTCGGCAGATATGTCCCTCATTCCGCCTCCCGTTCAAGTAGACCAAGACACAGAGTACGTCATCGAGAACACCCTTGGCCATTGACGACGAGGTAAAATGACAAAATATCTCACCAAGTGGCACGGCTATGACGCTGCGCATAATAGTTGGGAACCCTATGACAACCTTCGAGACGTCAATGACCTAGTCGACGGCTATCACCGTCGTCACCAGGCCGCATCTATATGTGCACTGGGACATCGTGGCTAAAAAGGGGAGAATTAGTATGTACCAGATGTACACGATTCCCTCATCTTTGTGAGTGGACATTTATGGTATCACACAAACAGCCCATCGCATCGCAAGACCGTGATATTGACTCCGACGGTCGAGGACAAATCGGCCAACGGACCCCGCCCTCAGTGAATCCTCCCAAAAATTCTGACAACTTAGACCACTCTTGCGAATCTACGACAGAAGTATCACGACCTTTTGGTCAACTTCTCGACGCACTGAGACGAATATGGATATATAAATATTCATCTCGCATCTTCACCGTCGATTCGCAGATGCCTAATTTCTCGGCAGACCTTCTTGATGCAACTTCACACACGTTGCTCGACAATCGACCCAACGACCCCAACTATGCCTCATTTATAACTATACACTTGTATATACATGTTCGATCATTCCTTCACTTGTCATCAAAGTACATGTACGGATAATGATAAATTGCTCAAGTATTCCAAATTCAAAGTTGTGTTCTGCCTCACAAATTCTACTTGTTCACCATCTACAGTCTATTCGGCATAACATACAGGTCGCTCAAGGGATTTTCCCCTCTATGCTACTCTTAGGGAAAATAGTCATCAACAACACATGCAGGGGGACTTGAATATTTCAAGTCTATGGAGGCCTGTTTTGTTTTCACCTTGCCCCCTCATTCTGGGTCCGAAACAAGGGGGTATTACCTCAAAGTCCTGAATTCACACGAGTTTTACGGTTTCAAAAGTCGTCGTTTGACCTAAACAAACCTGAGTTTTCTTTCTGATGCAATGGCATAGAATGGTTTTGTGCGAGGCACGATTGGCAATTTCACATCAACATCTCTCATACACCCATCGCTCTTGCTCTCGCTCTATCCCTTGTCCTTGCTTTGCAAGCGGGACAGGCGAGTGAGGGCGAGGGAACGAGGCCATAGGCCTTGACCTTTGAGGCCTCATGGCCCCCTGGCCGCCAATCAAGCCACCAGCTCGATCGACAGCTTGTGGCTCGCCGGCGGGTGGCCGGCCGGTGACTTGACCGGCCGGAGGCCACCCAACAGGCCGGTAGCCAGCAGGTCGCTGGCCAGTGGCCAACCCTCGCAATAGCAAGGGGTGGCTTGGAGTCCATCCCTCTCTATCGCATGGTGGGAGGGCTGAACAGGCCCTCTTGCTACATTCCTCCCCACTTATTATGAATCGTCCCCGTTCATGACCAACAAGTGAGAGTGCGAGATAGTAAGTTGTCAACATTGTGAAAGAAAAAAAAATGACCAGCTAAACATGAACATGTGCACTGCACTTGGACCTAAGCTGCAACTTGTCGTTCTGCACGGCTAGCGGCCTCCCTCCTTTAGGCTAGAGCGTCCATGCGACAACCATGTTGGATATCCCCAACCTCCTATGGTCGTTGTCCATAAATGCCATCCTGCGGGGATGTTGTTCGCTTTTTTCATGTTCAGGTGGTACCCCTTACCTTGCGTTGATCAGTACGAGCTGCCAGCTCACTCCAGTACTCGTTGACCACCCCTGTGGGCAACCGAGATTCGGGCTCGCATGAGTTATGTTCAGGTCCACAACCTTTCCTCCTGTACTCCCTCTCCTCACCAATGAACTGGACACCATTGGATGCAGACCGCTATTAAACACAAACTATGTGAACTATGTTGACGCGTTCACCAAGTTGTTCACTACAAACTCAGTTAGTGTTAGATATTTTTCCTAGTCATTCATGACAGGGTCCACATACATACGGAGCATCTGCTCCAGAGTATGATTCATGCACTTTGTTTGTCCGTCAGTTTAAGGGTGAAATGTTGTCAACATTTGTGACTCACTGTCGAAGTACTCGTGTATCTTTTGCCAGAACGTACTAGCAAAGATTCCACCTCGATCAGAGATAATGTGCAACAGTAAACTGTGGTACTTTACGACACCCTCAAAGAAGAGACGAGCGTTCTCCTCTGCGTTCACATCAATGATTGTAGGAATGAAATGTGTCATCTTCGCCAGAAGTTCTACAATCACTAGTATTCCATCGTGGTCACGGGCCGTGTTCGAAAGACCAGTAATGAAGTCCATGGTAACACACTCCCATGGAGACCCACGAGTAGGAAGTTGTTGGAGGATTCCAGCAGGCTTCTTGTTACTAGCCTTATTTTGAAGACATGGGTCGTATGTCATGCAATACTTACGGACATCAACACTCCATCCTTGCCACCAATAGTGCTCCAAGAGCGCCTATCTGTTCTTTCGAGGTCCAACATGACCTACGACCGACGGGTCATGGAATTGGGAGATAATCTTGGCTCGAAGGTCTCCCGAGTTTGGCACAACAACTTATGTTTCGTGCCAAGTTATTCTTGCGATCTCCACCAATCCGTACTTGTCTAGTTTCCGAGGGTCTTGAAATCAAGAATCTACATAGTATCCCATCCAGATCTTGATTAAAAAACCATTCTAGTGGATAATCTCTGGAGGTGGTTGTCTTAAAGGTGCAGGGAGATCTAATGTTTGTCCTATTGCTATCGCAATGGCCATAATTGCCATAACAATAGGACAAACATCTAGGATAGATGGTTGCTTTAATTTCCATGGTCTTTCGACTTAGTGGATTGGCCACGTTGATGCTTCCTAGCCGATATTCCCATGTGAACGAGAACCTGCTCATGTATTTGCTCCAACACGCCCGACGTCTTGATAGGTTCGGTTGCATTTGTAAAAATACCAAGGGGTTATGGTCGTTTACAACCAAAACCCAAACACCCCTGAGTGCCCTTGAGGTAGTAACGCCAAATCTTGAAAGCGTGTACCACCGCAAGGAGCTCTTGATCCACAGTCATGTATTGCGTCCCCACAGGAATGAGTTTCCGGCTCTCATACACAATAGGATGACCATTCTGCATGAGAACTGCTCCAAGTCCTACTACCGACGCGTCACATCGTACCTCCTACGATTGCGATGGGTCTAGAAGGGCTAAGATAGGCACTGTGGATAGGAGCTCGTGACTTTGACAGAGGTATTCTCATACATGTGCTCTTCCATGGATTTGGAGAAAACTAGGATGATGTCTAGGTAAACCAGGAAAAAATGGTCGAGTTGCTTGGCAAATGTTTCGTTCATTCTCTTTGGAATGTTGAAGAGGAATTCATTATCCTGAAGCATAAAACTCAAAACTCATAGTGCCTCACGGCATTCGAAGTGCTGTTCTGAGGACGTCATCTTCCATACTGCGGACTTGATGGTACCCTAGAGACATATCGAAGGACGAAAAGACTCTTGTCCCTTGGAGTTGGTCAAACAGGTCCTCAATCCGTGGTAGGGAGAATCGATTCTTCACCGTCAGCTTGTTCAGCGTCTAGTAGTCCACGCACATGTGCAAACCACTGTTCTTTTTGTTTGTAAAAACGATTGGCGCACCACACGGCGAGCTACTTGGCTTGGTCCATCCATTTGCAATGTTCTCTATGATTTGGCGTTCGGCATCTGTCCTCTCTGCTGAACTGAGGTGATACATGGATATGAACGGAGGGGTCGCCTCCGGTTACAATGAAATCATGTGGCGTATTTGTCGGTTTTGTGGAATTCTAGCCGATGGGTCTTGGAATATATTTGAGAACTCCGCCAATAAGATTTGATCTCTTGTGGCGTGCCTTCCTTCATGTCATCCTCCACTTCATGCAGCAGAGCCAAGAAATATTGACACACTTGTCGAATACGTCTCTTGACATGCATCGTAGAGAAGCTGGTATGGACTTCTAGTCGGGTCGGTGAAAATTCTGTACTTAGAATTAGCGAATGGCAACACAATCCCTTTTGAAGGATGGAGCTTTTTCATTAAAAGCAAATCAAAGCCTTGTTGTCATGGAATCACGCATTGCCTCACACCACGTTGAACGGGTCAAGAAGGATGAGTACCTTCATCATGACACTGTGTGTGTAACCTTGAATGCAATTTTTTGCTTTACGGGTACCGATCACGGGTGCCATATGATTGGCACAGACGAAAACTGTGCCATTTTATGGATTGTACTTAAGGCCCACCTGTCGAGTAAAACCAAGGCTAACAAAGGAGTCATCCCTTCTAATTTCAGCTAGTACGTTCATGGAAGCAACAAATAGATGTCCTTTGAACTCTATCGTCATGTTACCTCAACTCTACCGGGTGAGCAGGCTCCATGAAGGCAAGCCGAGTTTGTGATAAACAAGGAATCTATACAAAGGGTGTCATAGCTCCTGTGATTCACCCACTTGAGTCCATGTTTTGTGGGCACGTGTAAATTTGGCTAGCACCTTCCAGTCTTTAAAATTGACTGAGTCAAAATCGTCCACCAACGGTACATCGAACTTGATTTAACTAACGCTTTGAGGACGTTTGCTTCAATCAGTGTGTCATGCAACTCATGCACAATGGTCAGTATCGTCAGCAAGTATGTACGATTATGCATCTTATCCGGAGATGTGAGGTTTAGTGGGCAATGTCGGCTAGCAAGTGTAGAATAAGGTTCAACAAGAGGAGAGAAACAACAGAGAAGTTTGAACTCAATAAAACTCAAATTGTAAAACATCGTCATCTAAAAAACATGAACTCACACTTGTGATATAATTTTACCCCTGAGTGGTCCCTTCTAATGTTACTTAGGGATGAGAAAAACCCGCACCACGGCCTTGTCCGTTACCACCGCGGGGTCCATTGACCTGACCGCGGCCCTGTCCACGGCCGAGCCCGTAGCATCTTGCTGCACCATTCCCACAAGGTGCCACAGCTGTGGCAAACCCCGCGGCCTCTTGTCCACCACCAACAACCTGAGGGAACTTGGGCATAAAGTGGCCGAGCATGTAGCTGTGGCAGATCCTTTCGCAGAATGTTGTGTTTCGACGCTCGTGTGTTGCCTGTAGCTTGTCATTTTCACAGCTGCATTTATTGTTGGGGACTTTGTGTCCACCAGCCTTTTTGGCTTGAGAGTTTGCCGCCATAATCGTTGCTGGGGCATTTTCCAGTCCGAACGACATTACTGTGAACTCTAAATGCCCGTAGTAAGTTCGGAATGTCGTCTTCTGCATGTCGGAATATACTACGCGTATCCGCTGATATCTGTTGCGCAAGCCAATTTTGCTGAAAATTTGAGCCCCTCGAAGTTGGTCAAAAATTTCATCGTCTTACGGAAGAGGGTACCGGTTCTTGATGGTAGTGTCGTTCAACACCCGATAGTCCACGCACATCCGCACCTTGCCAGTTTTGTTTTACGAATAATACTGATGTGGCGTAAGGTGACGTGGATGGGTGGATGAACCACTGACCGAGCATCTTGTCGAGTTGCCTTTTCAACTTGGCCAGCTCGTGCTCGCTCATCCAATAGGCCCCTCAAACTGTACGTCTGCTTTCCATCTTCAGCTCGATGTGATGGTCGATGTCCCGTCAAGGAGGTAAGGTTTTCGAGAGTTTGTTGGGGAACACGTTTGCAAATTCATGGATGAGCGGTGCAGACTCTGTGGGTACCATCGTAGAGTTTGTTGATGTCGATGAGACTGATGACACCGTTAGGGATGATGAGTCACCTCCTGCCACGTATGCTTCCTCCATTGGCTCAAGATGTATGGACCACGCACAAGCTCCTCGTCGAATACAGTACATGGCCTCATTAAGCAGTAACGGTTATACATGTTGTCGCTTCTCAGCTACCGCGGCTTCCTTTGCTGCTTCCACCACTGTTGCTTCCCCGCTGTCGGCTTCCGTCCCACACGCGGAAGTTGTTGTTTGGCGCCATCGATCTCCCTGTAGACGTCGCCACTCTTCCAGTCGACCTGCGGATTGTGTCGGTACAGGAAATCTCATCCGACGATGATTTTGCGATCGCTCATTGGACAAGACCTCTACACTGTTACATCCCTCAGGTCTCCCACTTGTAATCGTACTAGTTCTCGGATTCTCCGTATTTGCAATCCCCCGTCGACGGTTTTTCCTTCAAACACCTCTGGTTCTGTCTGCAAACCCACTTTGTGGACCATGTCGTTGCTCACGAAGTTGTGTGAAGCCCTTCCATCCAATACTACCAGTACCATTCTGCAACTCTTGCATCTTCGAGACTGAACTCTTAGCAGTATCGTCAGTTGGTCATCCTCGTATCCCTCGTCGGGGGCGATGTCAGCTCGGGTGATGATCTCGCATAATCTCCTCGTGTAATCTGCCTCGCTATACCATTCACGGAGACGTTGGAGCTTGTATCGTGCGCCAGACTTTTTGTTCAGTCTTCTGAAGCGTGCGAGCATCGTGCGTGAGAATTTGTTCGAGTCGATTGGTGGCGTTAGTGCATCTTGCCATTCTGGGTTGATCTGCTCCGAGGGTAGCTAGCACGTGATGGACGATATGAGACAGGTGCCACTGGCCGTTGATGATGCTCCGCCGGTCTCTTGCTGCCGTTGGATGGTTTTTAAAACAGACCACCAACTTAGCACTGTGCCACGCAAAAGCGCAGCTACAAGGTCAATTTTCTGCTACTTATCGTTGACCCCTGTAGTTGTGAAGTACACCTCCAAACTCGTTAGCCACATCCGAACCCTTGGTCCCTTTGAGTTTGCAAAGTTGGGGTCGTTGGGTTGATTGTTGAGGAACGCCTGCGGAGTTGCGTCATGAGTGGTCGGATTCGAGAAGATTTGTCGAGAAATCGGGGGTCTTCGATAATCGACGGTTAAGATGCGAGATGCATCTTTATAAATCGAGATTTGTCTCGATGTGTTGAGGAGTCGAACGAAAGATTGTGATACTTCTGTCGTAGATTCGCGAGAGTGGTCGAAGTTGTCAAAAGGTTCGAGAGGATTCACTAAGGGCGAGGGCAGTTGGCCAGTTTGCACTTGACTGTCGGAGTGAACATCGTGGTCTCGCGACACGATGGGTTGTTTGTGTAATAACGGAAATGTCCACTCGGAAAGATTGGGGACTCATGTACATTTGATACGTAACACTATGGAAACCATTTTGCGAACAACGACGAGCTAAGTGCAGGAGTTGGAGACACAACTTGTTACACCCAGTGAACTCCCCTCTATCATAAATGTCACAAGAATTCACGTGGGCCATTTTCTTCCAGTTTCTATGGGGAGAACAGTGAAAAATGACTCCTGCCTCTTTAAGGTGAAATTGTTTACTTACTTTTCCGTGTCACTGCAAATCATGCATCACATCATTTGAACACAATTTCCTCCATGAAGTAAGTTGTGTAATTTTATCATACAAGGATTTGATAGGGAAAAAATACGTGACAATATATCTGATATCGTGTGGATGGGAAAACAATTGCATTTTTTTGCACAAAAGCGTGCATTGATACGTTTCATCGGTGCTTGAGCTTCATACATGACTTGGGAAATAAAAAAGCATGCATTGGTCCATATTTTATGGAGATACATCTCTGACAGAGTCACGTTGTTTGTGACGTTTGGTGTATTGTTTCACAAAGTAACGATTCTTGCTTTCGGATGTTTGTCCATTCATGTTCCACTAGAGGTGTGATTTAATTTGGGGAAGCGAACAAAATGAATACACCAAGCAAGCGACGGTGTTAACGTGGAAGTTAGAAGTAGAGAGGAAAAAGTGAGTGAGTAACAAGTCACGGAGGTGTTACGTGCAGGTGGGAGCGAGCGAACGAGCGGGCAGCGAGCGAGCGAGCACTGCAGCGAGCTCGAAATTGGGGGATTCGACCCCACCTGCCCACAGAATAATTTCCTAGCATAAACTAGGTCACCGTACAAGCAACAACCTGCCTAGAGAAGAAACCTGGTTATGCTCATGACCAACTGTGCACCAATGCATGTGAGAAATGCAAACAAGTCTGACAAGCTCTGATTGACCTTCTCCATGGCTCATCTTCTCAGCTTCTGGTCACGACGTGCCAATCGGCGGAGTCATCTCTCACTGGTCAGTCACCTGCACCAGTGATGTGAGTGTGCAACGAGGCCAGAGGTCACCCTGTGATAATGACATGAATCCAACACTCCCCCATGACCCACAGCCGACGCACAAGGACGACACGCACAGGCACAGCACAAATGTCACAAGACGTGACACAACACAAGACTGTACACGAGCACTGGCATGACAACTCAACCAGGAGCATTACGAGGACACAATAGCTGTTATGGGAGCCGCCGGTCGAGGCGGTGATTACGTCATCATGCTGAGGTCAGATGCATGCTTTGATGCTCCCATTGTATTCTACGTGAAAAACCGTGCGAAATCGACCCAAGAACCGGGTCATTCGGTGCAGGGACGAGAAAGATACGGCCGTGCAAAAGTGGGAGGCACACCTCCAGAAAACAGGAGACGTACCGGTTCGACCCCGAGCACGGCGGAGCGACTTTCTCGCCCACTGCAGCCGAAGCGCCCCTGGATGGACGCTTAGCCAATGAGGCAAGGTTCATTGGGGTCCATGGGTGCTTCGGGATGGCGGCTGGAGCTGCATTCGCAAGCAAGGGCGCTTCGGGCGGCCGTGACCACCGCTGGCGGTGCTGCCAGCGGCCGTCACGCGTGGAGCACTCAAATGGCCATAGCTTAGCCGTTTATTCACGGATTGAGGCGTTCTTTGGTGCGTTGGAAATCTCGTGACGCGTACTACATGATGCATGTGTTATTTGCATGATTGCGCCTTGGTAAAGGGCTTCGAGGTGCTGAGTAGCTTTCGGCTGGCTCATAGGGGCTGGTACATAAGGAAGCCTAGGGGTGTTTTAGGCATGCCAATCTTACCCAGAGACTTTGTATATTTCCTTGTACTGATCTATCAAGTCTAAGGATTCATTCCTTGCCCAACTCTTCTTGTGTTCCAAGTATTGCCTCGCACACGTCCATTCGATCCTACAAGTCTTCCGCAGCACACCTTGGTGCAAACGCCGCCGGGAGAGTCGCACGGCGGGAACCTCGGTCACTAGCAGCGGTCTTGCTGCTAGGAGAGTGTCGTGCGACATCTCAAGGGTTGGCCCACACACCAAGGGGTCGAGGGTTGGGAGGTTCTTCCCAAGGGCTCGGCGTGTGACCGTCACGCCGGACGCCCCTTGGTTCACATTTGGTATCAGAGCACGTGGACGTTCGCTCGGCTTTGCGCGAACCCAAGGGAGGCAGCAGATCTGCCACAACTGCGTTTGGCCAGAATTTTTTCGTCACAACCGGAACATGGCGGCAGCGGCATACGACCGGGCCTACCTCATGGAGGAGATCCAGCGTGCTCTTGACGAGTTGCGTCAAGAGAACCAGCAGCTGCGTGCGGAGGTTGAGGCGAGGTACGTCGGCCAAGGGAGCAGTGTGTTGGGGGGTGTCGCATTGGCATCCGCACCTGCCTTTCGGCGGCCCAAGCCGAAGGAGCCGGAGTTCTACACCGGCAAGGGCAGTGCGCGCGAGTGGCTCTTCACGGTGAGCTCGTACTTCACGGCGTTGGGCGTTCCCGTGGGAGAAGATGCCACAAGACTGGAGTATGCGCCTACGCTACTCCGGGGAATGGCGCTGCAGTGGTGGTCGGCATTGTGCCGGCGGAACGCCGCTGGGTTGCCGGATGGGCTGGGGGCCGGGCCACGGCTTCAGCCATTGCTGAGTCTACTGTTGGGGTGTGAAGTGCAGCTCGGTGCGCGGGCGTTGACGGAGAAGCCAGAGACGTGGGAGCAGTTCGAGACGATACTCCAGGCACGTTTCGACCTCCTCAACGGCAGCCGGGTCGCACGTGACAAGATCAAGCACGTCAAGCAAGGCGGATCGGTCCAGGACTACACTACACGCTTCATGGCCTTGGCGGCGCAGATTGACGACCTCTCGGACGCGGAGGCGTACGAACGCTACCATGACAGCCTGAAGCCGCACGTCCAATGCGAACTCGCGGTGCTCGGGTTGCGGACCTTTGCGGAGTTGGTCTCGGCGGCGGAGCGCATTGACGCGGTAAGCTACAATGCGCGCCGGACCAGCTATGCAACACAACCACGGGTGGAGCAGCCGGGTCAGGCTGTGCCCATGGAGGTGGATGCAATCCAAGCCGGACAGCGGGGCGCGGGCGGACAGCAAGGACCGAGAGGCAAGTGTTGGGCTTGTGGTGAGGAGGGTCATCGCAAGCGGGATTGCCCCAAGCGCAAGGCAAAGCAGGGAAACGGGCAGCAGCAGTAAGGAGGGGACAACCTACTGCTGCAAGTCTTTCGTCCGCAAGGGACAGCACTAGCCCTGAAAGGCTTTTGCCAATTAAGGAGCTGCCTCAAGTGTTGTTGTGGAATGAAGGTGAGACCCGGCAGTTTCCAGGGATCATCCTGGAGCTGGATCTTGAGATTCCGGTGGGGAGTTTCAAGGGTCGGAGGAAGCTACGTGGGCTGCTAGACGGCGGCGCAAGCCATAGCTTCTTCAACGACAGGTTGGAGACGAGGTTGGAGCTTGCACGACAGCCCGGGACGTCGGCCCAGCCGCGACAGGTGTCCGGAGTGGTGGAGTGCGGCAGGCCTCTCGTCAAGCACAAAGTCCGTATGGGTGAGTTGGTGTGTGACATGGAGTTCCACACTTGCCCTATGGATGATTACGACTGTTTGATCGGCCGGGATTGGTTGCACGCTTGGAATCCGGAGGTGGATTGGAGGTGCAACCGGGTGGTCGTGAAGGCGGGCGGGAAAAATCTCACTGTGCCTTTGTGGCGGGGTGAGGGGAAGGAGTCGGAAGTGGCGGAAGCGGGGAAGCAGCTGCGCGTCATCAACTTGCAGCAGCTCAAGCGGTGCGAGCGCAAGGGTGGCCAGGTTTACTTGGCATGGGTGCGTCCACAACAAGCAGCAGAGCATCAGATTGCAGCGGTCGAAGTAGCAGGGGGGCAGCCGGGGGAAGGCGCAGTAGCTCCAGAGTTGCCTCCCGGTGTTGGGGAGGTGCTCAAGGAGTTCGGGGACGTTTTTCCGGAGGAGTTACCGAAGGGGCTGCCACCACAACGCGACATTGATCACAAAATCGAGGTGGTGCCAGGGTCGTCACCAACGGTGCGGTCTTACAACCGCATGAGCGACGCGGAGCTTGCGGAGCTCAAGAAGTAGTTGGGGGAGTTGGTGGACCAGGGCTTCATTCGGCCGTCGGTCTCTCCATACGCGGCGCCGGTGCTCTTTGTCAAGAAGAAATCAGGAGAGCTGCGGATGTGCGTGGACTACCGGGCGCTCAATAACATCACGGTGAAGAATCGCTACCCGTTGCCACGGGCCGAGGAGTTGTTCGACCAGCTTCGAGGCGCGCGTGTCTTCAGCAAACTGGACCTAAGGTCAGGGTATCACCAAATCCGCATTGCGGAGGAGGATGTGGAAAAAACCGCGTTTCGGACACGCTATGGACATTTTGAGTACCTTGTGATGCCTTTTGGGCTAACGAATGCTCCTGCTACGTTCATGGCGTTGATGAACCGGGTGTTCCACCCCTACTTGGACCAGTTTGTGGTCATCTTCCTCGACGACATCCTTGTCTACTCGCGGACGATGGAGGAGCATCAAGAGCACCTGCGGACGGTGATGGGAGTGCTGAGAAAGGAGCAACTGTTTGCCAAGATCAGCAAGTGTGAATTCGCCAAGCAAGAGGTGGAGTTCCTCGGGCACATTGTCAGCGGGAGGGGAATCTGCATGGACCCAAAAAAGGTGGAAGCAGTGAAGGAGTGGCCAGAGCCGGCGTGCGTGCGTGACATCCAGGTTTTTCTGGGCTTTACGAACTACTACCGGAGGTTTATCCGGGGGCACGTGGCAATGGGAGCACCCTTGACAGACTTGCTCAAGAAGGGGCGCCAATGGGAGTGGGGTGCAAAGGAGGTGCAAGCCTTCGATGCAATGAAGGCTGCCATGTGTCAAGCCCCGGTGTTGGTGCATCCGGACACGAGCAAGGAGTACGTGTTGGCGACGGACGCAAGTGACTATGCGATCGGCGGGGTGCTGATGCAGGACTAAGGGAAGGGGTTGCAGCCTATTGCGTACTACTCCAAGTAGCTGAAAGGGGCTGAGCTAAACTACCTGATCCAGGAGAAGAAGATGCTCGCGGTGGTCCAAGCGTTCAAGCAATGGCGGTGCTATCTTGAGGCGCGGCGGTGTGTGGTGCACAAGGACCACTACGCGCTCAAGTACCTCAAGTCGCAGCCGAACCTGAGTCGTCGTCAAGCACGGTGGATGGAGCTACTGGAGGGTGGCTTCGACTACGAGATCCAGTACAAACCAGGGAGGATCAATCCAGCGGACCCGCTTTCGCGTCGCCCGGACTTGGGCGTGCATGCGATCACGGTGCTGGCAGGATCTCCAATCATCCGCAGCCTGTTTGCACACGGGTATGCGGAGGACGAGGACTTTGCCGGAAGTACGGTGAAGGGGTGCAAGTGGGACGGCCAGTATTGGCGGCGTGAGAAGGGGAACCAGATTGTGGTGCCACGGAGTGCGTCTTTGCGACAGGCGTTGCTGGAGGAGGCGCACGACTCGCACTATAGTGGTCATTTTAGCCACGACAAGACCTTCAAGACGCTTGCGCGCCAATATTGGTGGGCGATGATGGGAGCAGATTGCAAGGAGTACGTGAGCAGTTGTGACACGTGCCAAAGAATCAAGTCACGGAGGGCACGGGCGCCAGGGGAGCTACACCCGCTATCGGTGCCGGAACGTCCGTGGACGGACATCTCACTTGATTTTGTAGGGGATCTTCCACGGAATGCAACGGGCAACACCATGGTGCTGGTGGTGGTGGACCGGTTTAGCAAAATGGCGCACTTTATTCCATGTGCGAAGAAGGTCACGGCAGCAGAGACGGCTCAACTCCTCTTGCAACACGTCATCAAACTACACGGGGTGCCGAAGTGCATGGTCTCGGACCGCGGCCCGCGCTTCACCTCCCGGTTTTGGGAGGAACTCTTCAAGAATCTGGGCACCCGTGTGGCTCTTTCGTCGGCCTACCATCCCCAAACGGATGGCCAAACTGAGCGCACCAATCAGACCATGGAGCAGCTACTGCGGGGGATCTTGGAACCGGATGGCGAGGGATGGGAATGCAAGCTCCCGGTGGCTGAGTTTGCCTACAACTCAGCAGTGCATGCCTCTACGAGGTGGTCTCCCTTTGAGGTAGTGTATGGGGTGCAGCCTGCATGTCCCTCAGACATGGCAACGGGGTCGGACCTACCCGCGGTGCAGCAGTTTACAAGTGACTTAACAGAGGTGTGGCGCGGTGTACGCGAGGCGCTACACAAGGCACAGCAGCAGATGAAGCGGCAAGCGGACAAGCACCGGACACCCGAGGAGTTCTCGGTGGGACAACAGGTACTACTAAGCTCGCGGAACCTGCAGCTGGCGGGGGTGGGCAGCGACAAGCTCAAGCCCCGGTGGGTGGGCCCTTTTCCGGTCAAGGAGAAGCGGTCCGCGGTGAGCTACGAGTTGGAGCTGCCAGACCACTATGTGATCCATCCCGTATTCCACGCTTCTCTTCTCAAGGCCTACAAGGAGCCAGATGCACAGTTCGCGACGCGGGGACAGGCCACTCCCCCACCGGTCTTGGTGGAGGGGGAAGAGGAGTATGTGGTGGAGAAGATTCTCGGGCACCGTAGGCGCGGTAACGGGTAGCAGCACCTGGTGCAATGGCTCGGCTATGGGTCTGAGCACAACTGCTGGGTCCCCGAAGCCAATTTCCACAGGGGCGGTGCTGTCAACACGGTCCTCCGAGCGTACCAGGAGCGCACCGGGACGGTGCGCCCTCGGAGGGGGGGTGATGTTATGGGAGCCGCCGGTCGAGGCGGTCATTACGTCATCATGCTGAGGTCAGATGTATGCTTTGATGCTCCCATTGTATTCTACGTGAAAAACCGTGCGAAATTGACCCAAGAACCGGGTCATTCGGTGCAGGGACGAGAAAGATACGGCAGTGCAAAAGTGGGAGGCACACCTCCAGAAAACAAGAGACGTACCGGTTCGACCCCGAGCACGGCGGAGCGACTTTCTCGCCCACTGCAGCCGAAGCGCCCCTGGATGGACGCTTAGCCAATGAGGCAAGGTTCATTGGGGTCCATGGGCGCTTCGGGATGGCGGCTGGAGCTGCATTNGACCCAAGAACCGGGTCATTCGGTGCAGGGACGAGAAAGATACGGCAGTGCAAAAGTGGGAGGCACACCTCCAGAAAACAAGAGACGTACCGGTTCGACCCCGAGCACGGCGGAGCGACTTTCTCGCCCACTGCAGCCGAAGCGCCCCTGGATGGACGCTTAGCCAATGAGGCAAGGTTCATTGGGGTCCATGGGCGCTTCGGGATGGCGGCTGGAGCTGCATTTGCAAGCAAGGGCGCTTCGGGCAGCCGTGACCACCGCTGGCGGTGCTGCCAGCGGCCGTCACGCGTGGAGCACTCAAACGGCCATAACTTAGCCGTTTCTTCACGGATTGAGGCGTTCTTTGGTGCGTTAGAAAGCTCGTGACGCGTACTACATGATGCATGTGTTATTTGTATGATTGCGCCTCGGTAGAGGGCTTCGAGGCGCTGAGTAGCTTTCGGCTTGCTCATAGGGGCTGGTACATAAGGAAGCCTAGGGGTGTTCTAGGCATGCCAATCTTACCCAGAGACTTTATACATTTCCTTGTACTGATCTATCAAGTCTAACGATTCATTCCTTGCCCAAATCTCCTTGTGTTCCAAGTATTGCCTCGCACACGTCCATTCGATCCTACAAGTCTTCCGCAGCACACCTTGGTGCAAACGCCGTCGGGAGAGTCGCACGGCGGGAACCTCGGTCACTAGCAGCGGTCTTGCTGCTAGGAGAGTGTCATGCGACATCTCAAGGGTTGGCCCACACACCAAGGGGTCGAGGGTTGGGAGGTTCTTCCCAAGGGCTCGGCGTGTGACCGTCACGCCGGGCGCCCCTCGGTTCATAGTAGCCCAACAGCGTGCACTACTGCCTTGAAGACATTGCTGCTGAGTGCCTTCGTGAGAAAGTCAGCCCGTTGCTGTCGCGTGTCAACGCACACAATCTTGACATCACCTGCAGCCACACGCTCACGTACAAAATGATGCTCTATATTGATGTGCTTGGTGCGAGTGTGATGCATGCCGTCGTGCTCAATAGCTTTTGTGCTTTGATTGTCACAGCGCAATGTGACGCAGCGAATGGGTACTCGCAGCTGCTGAAACAACCGTCACAACCAAACGCTCTCACAAGTACCTGCACCAAGGGCGACATATTCCGCCTCACTGGAGCTGCGTGCGACGCAACCCAGTTTACCACTCTTCCAGGAGACAGCTGTACCGCTGATGAGAAAGGCATAGCTGGTGCGGCTGCGTGCATCCATGTCATGCGCCCAGTCACTGTCTGTGTAGCCATCAACAACAACGGAAGGCTGCGCCCGGTAATAGAGACCGACTCGTGCAGTGGAAAGCGCATATCGAACAACACGCAGCGCGGCCTCCATGTGCCGCACCCGTGGGCACTATGAGAACTGTGCAAGGAAGTTCACAGCGAAAGCGACGTCTGCTCGTGTGGTCGTGGCCAGGTACATCAAGGACCCTATGACGCGCAGGTAGTCGGTCACATCCACTGGCTCCCCTAGCTTGGACACATCCAGTGCTTTCAATAATCTCTGCCCGGCGGGCGTCATCGGCATGGATGCTGAGGGCACAGACTCAAGGAGCGAGGTAAAACGCTCCCCCAGGCTTCTGACATATGCAGCCTGGTGGACATGAAGAACACGATGAGTACGATCACGCTCAAGCTCCATGCCGAGAAACACTCGAGCTGGGCCCAAGTCTTTCATCTTGTATGTGGGCTGCAGCAGGGACTTCACAGTTGACACTTCCTCCCGACTTGGTGATGCAATGAGGAGGTCGTCCACACAGACGAGGACTGCAACAAACGGTGCAGAGTTGGGAGTGACAAAGAGAGAAGGATCTACTGTGTTACGACGGTATCCACCCTTTTCCAGGGTAGAGGTGATCTCCTGGTTCCAACACCGTGGTGACTACTTCAGGCCATAGAGAGCCTTGCGTAGTCTCCACACCCTGTCAGTGCCATCAGAGAATCCTGGAGGTTGCACCATGTAAAACTCCTCATCCAACTGACCGTGCAGAAACGCGTTGTTGACATCCATCTGCTCGAGCTCCCAGTCATGGTGGGCGACAAGGCTCAGAAGGGCGCGAGCAGTGGTATAGCGTCCAACAGGGGCAAACGTCTCGTCAAAGTCAATGCCAGGGACTTGTGAGAACCCCTTGGCGGTGAGACGTGCCTTATACTTGTCAAGCTTGCCATTGGGCGTGTACTTGCGCCTAAAGACCCATCGTGCATCGATGGCTTTGCGACCGGACGGGAGATCGACCAGCTTGTAGACGGTGTGGTCGCCAAGAGCTCAAAGCTCATCTCGCATAGCAGCCTCCCATTGCTGGGAGTCGGGCGCAGTGCGTGCCTGACGAACAGTAGTCGGGTCGGACGAGGGTGCAACAGCAACTGTCGTGTGACACTCAGCGATACTGCTGCGGATGACAGCTTCGAGAGCGCGCTCGTGCTCAGACCTGAGCAGCGTCTGCCCAAGGGCAGAGCTGGGATGGACCACTGCTGTGGCCAGGCCCAAGGCGTCCATGCCAGTCGGTAGCTTTACAGGCTGCTCCGGGTGGGACTGGACAGGACGGACAGATGGAGCGGTGACATTGGAGGAACGAGAGGGGAGTGCGCGGAGACGCCCGCCACGAACAAAGGGCTCGATGGGAGCAGGACCAGGAGGGTCACCAGGCGACGGCGGAGCAGGGGTAAGAAGAATGGACGGAGCCGCTGAGGAGTGTGCAGGAGAAATGGACTCAGACGGAACTGGGGAGGACAACACAGGAGACGCAGGAGCTCCGAGCGAGCTGGACGACACGGACGGAGAAAGGGAAGGAGGCACAGTGCCAGACGACGAAGGCCGCTCCGAGGGTGGAGGCTGCGAGGAAGGGACAGCAGCAGGGACAGCGGGAGCAGCAGGCCTGACGTCCCCCCGCAACTGAGAGAGCGGCAACAGGGAGGCGGCCATAGAGTGACGACTGAGGTCACGAAGAAAGACAGACTCAAAGAAAAGGGCATCGCGGGACTCAATGACGCGCTGGCGCTCCTGGTCCCAGAAGCGCCAGGCTTTGGACTGGGCAGACACGCCCAAGAAAGGGCAGAGGCGCCCACGAGGGGAGAGTTTGCCGTCACAAAGGTCCTCAGGTAGCCAGATGGACGCAATGCTACCCCAAACGCAAGCGAGTCGCAGGTCAGCACGGGTCCCGTACCAACGCTCAAAAGGCGTGACCGAGTGGGGGAGGGGCCCGTGCGGGACGCGATTCCAAACCCAGGTCATGTAACTCATGGCCTCAAAGGCGAACAGAGTAGGAAGACCAGACTCAGACAGAAGGGTACGGACGCCGTCGGCAAGAGTCCGGTTCCAACGCTCAGAGACTCCGTTTTATTGGGGTGTGTAGGGAGCGGAGGTCTCCAAACACACCCCTTGAGACTCAAGGAATCGGGCTGTGGGACCGAGGAACTCACCGCCGCGGTCGCTGCGGAAGACACGCAGGGAGCGCTGACAAGACCGTTCAGCCTGGCGGAGCCACGACTCAATGACAGGAGGGACGTCACTCTTCTGGCGAAGAGCGAAGACCCAGCGATAGCAGGAGAAGTCATCAGTGAGGCACAAAACATAACGCCCAACACCCCCAAGAAAGTCATGGGAGAGAGGACCCATGACATCAGCATGAACAAGAGCAAGGGGGTGGGAGGACCCGGAGTCAGAGGAAGCGAAGGGGAAACGATGCATTTTCCCTTGGGTGCAGTCGAGACAGTCTGAGGGACAGGGCGAAGGAAAGGTGGAGGATGACAGCCCAACAGCAGGTTGGAGACGGAGCATGCTAGAGATGGCATCAGTGTGAACATGGCCAAGACGACGATGCAAGAGTTGGATGTCAGCGGGCGAGAGGGATGGTGCAACGTGAGCAAGAGAGGAGCCAACAGAGTGGGGAGTGGGAGCAATGAGTGGCACACGGTAGAGTTCATCTCACTTCACTCCCCGCAGAACGATGCGACCAGTGGAACGAATGCAGATAGTGCCAACACCCCGACTGGCGGAGAAATCCATGCCCTGATTGTCAAGGGAGGGCACGGACAATAGGCTGAGCTCCAAAGAAGGCACATACAGCACGTCGGGCAGAAACATCACGCCACCGGGACCAACAAAACGGACAACGCCAACACCCTGGACAGGCAGCAACTGACCAGAACCAATACGAACAAAGCGGACTGTTCCAGCGGGACCCAACGAGACAAACGCTGAGCAAACAGAGGTCATGTGGTGGGTGGCCCCGGAGTCGAGAACCCAGAAGCCACCGGAGACACGAAGACCGGGAAGGACGCCACAGGTGGTAACAGTGCCAACAGAGGGTGGAGCAGAGTCACAGACAGACAGGCAACGAGGAAGAACGACAGACTGCCAGTGCTGAATCCACGGAACAGATGCGGACGGGAGTCCAAGAACATTACCGGGGGGCCCCCACGAAGGACAGTGTCAGTGTGACAAGGGAGACCTCTGGCCAACGAAGACACACTCTCACCTCCCTGATCGCGGAGGTGAAGACGCTGGAGAAGAGCCTGCTCCAGCTGGCGCTCGCCATCGACGGACGCTGCGGAAGAGGGAGGAGACGAACCCGAGGGAGGTGTGAACCACGGAGATGGGATGTACGCCGAAGAAGGGGGCCCGGCGTACACGGGTGCTCCGTAGGGCGATGGCCAACCCCATGGGTATGGGATGGGGGGTGGAGCTGTGGAAACGCCAGCGGTGGAGTAGAGCTGTGCCGAGGTGGAGCTGACAGGTCGAGAGACGGAGATGGAGCTGGAGTTGGTGGCAGAAGAAGACGGAGAGCCGCCGGTGCGAGCCCAGTGCGCACGCATAGAGTGGGCTAGGCGCAGATCGTCAGGAGGCGCAGGGCACGCACGAGCAGAATGCGCAGAGGAACCACAGTTCCAGCACACAACCTCATCAGGGACACAGGAGGGTGCAGTGTCCTTGCCCTTACCCTTGCCCTTTCCGCGACCACGACAATGCCCGCGCCCCTGGGAGGCGAGAGCGGTGGCCGTAGCTGCCGAGGAAGACGAGGATGTGGAGGAGGCGGCGGAAGCCGATGAAGAAGCAGAGGAGGAAGCGGTGGTGGCTGCAGCAACGCCGGCGACTACAGCGCGGTACAGGCGTTTGTTCTGAAGGCTGGTCCACCAAGCAGCGAGCCGATCAGCAACGAAGTCCCAGAGAGCGCCAATGCCCGGTGGGGAATCAGGGGGAACGGGCTGAGAAGCGAGACGCAGCAGCTAATCAGATTTGACGTCGCGGAGGAGGTCTGACAGCTCGGGAATCAACCTGTTGACCATGGTGTGGACAGCAGCTAGCTGGCCTGGCGCGGCTTTGTCAAGCTCACGAAGGAGCTTGAGCCCGCGTGCCCAGTAGGCGTCAGCCGACTCATCAGCACGCATTATGAGCGTGTTGAACTGCACAATGAGGGCACTCTGGGCTGCCTGACCAGTGATTGTGGTGCGACGGTGAAGCATGGTGTAGGCACCAACAGGATCAGCTAGACGCTGCACGGCGGGATCGGCGTTGTAGGTACCGACCTCGTCGACAAGCGTCTCTGGCGCAGCAGCAATGAGGGCACGGACAGCGCGGGCAGACTCAGCAGCGACAGGCGTAAAAGGTGTGACAACTGGGAAATAGTAGTCCCACAGACGCTCCCCCTGGGCCCAGGCGCTGAAGCGGGTTTCCCAGGAGGAGAAGACGAGTCCGGCGGACAGGACAGGCGGCTGCGAGAAAATATCATGCTGGCGCGTGACAGGAGTGGGGTTGGCAGCGGAAGGCGTGACAGCAGTGTTTCCGGCAGTGGTGCTAGAAGCAGCGGGTATGGAGGAAGCGGCCGCAGTGGTGCTAGTGCTGGCAACAGCGGTGGGGACGGAAGCAGCAGGGAGGCGCTTAAGCACAATAGCTGCAACCTCATCAGCAAAGGCGGCGCGATTATCATCGGCAAGCTTGAGGCGGTCCTCAGCCTCGCGCTGCGCCTCGAGAGCGAGGCGCAGTTGGCGCTGCAGGTCAGCTATGACTGATTCGTCGTCACTCGGCATGGTGACGACGACGAGGTCCTGCCGGACAGATTCGGCAGAGTTTCCCCTGCCCCAGTGGGCGTGGGAAAACTGGACGTGCCCAAGGCACGAGGAATGTGTGCTGCAGGACAGCCCGACCCCAATCAGACAAGCAAGAAAATCCCGCAAGAGAGGAAAGGAGGCAAGGAGACAGAGCAGCAACCGAGGACCCTCACAAAGCAGAAGGAGATGGAGGTGCACGCAACAACGCAAGGAGCGGTGGAACAGCAGCAGTGGTTGTAGCGGAGACAACGGAGACAGTGGATGTGATGGGAATCACCAGAGAAATCTCTCCAATGATGAGGACGGCTCCAAGAGTGGTGAAGGCTGCAACGATGGAGATGGCTGCTGTGATGACGCTGGTGACGGTCGAAGGAGCAGATGAGGCAGCAGCAACAGCACCGGAGGTGGAGGTACGAATGGAGGAAGCGGCCGCAGACACGGCAGACGCAGCCGAGGCAGTCGCGGAAGCAACAGCAGAGGCGGCTACAGCAACCTGAGTAAAGATATCTGCAGCTGCGGCAGCCACCGGACCGGCTACAACGGCGGCTTCGGTGTATGACTCAGCAGCGCGTCCTGCTGAGGTCGAGGCGGAGGCGCGAGAAGCTCGGGCAGTGGCAGCAAGTGTGGCGGTGGTTGCTGCTGCAGCGTCGACTACCGCGAGGGCCGTGCGCGTAATCCTGGTGGCCACGGCAACAACGCCGTGACCTATGACAGAGGACACGCGAGCAGCTGCGGCGTCCACCCCAATGCTAATGTGCGGATGCTCGACCCCCCCAGGAGAACGGGAAAGAGGTGAGCTTACCGGTATGGAGGGCCGCATTGGTTGCGATGGTAAGGTTGCCTCGACGGAGGCGGCGTCACGGTGGATGTGGCGTTGCCGTGTCGAGCTCTCCCCTGAGTCGCCACCGAGATCCTCCCAGTGCGCCAGCGTGATGGCGACCACCACCAGACGGTGGTGCGGAGACTGCTACAAGGTTGCAGTACCGATCCTCTACAATGCCGCTTGCTGCTCCTGTCACGTTGGTTATGCGGCTGCTGTGGTGCAGGTGCTGCTGCTACAGCCACTGCTGCTGCCGTGCTGCTGCTGGTGGTAGTGCTGCTATTTGCTGCAGCTGCTGCTGCTGCTGCCGTGCTGCTACTGAGCTGCTGTTGGGCTGCTGAGCTGCTGCTGGCTGCTGCTGAGCTGCTGCTGAGCTGTTTGCTGAGCAGCTGCTGATCTGCTGCTGAGCTGCTACTGAGCTGTTTGCGAGCTGCTGCTGAGCTGCTGCTGAGATGATGTTGCGCTGCTGCTAAGATGCTGCTACGAAGCTGCTGAGTTGCTGCTGAGCTACTGAGTTGTTGCTGAGCTATTGCTAAGCTGTTTGCTGAGCAGCTGCTGATCTGCTGCTGAGCTGATGCTGCGTTGCTGCTAAGATGCTGCTGCGAAGCTACTGCTGAGCTGCTGCTGAGGTGCTGCCGCTGGGCTGTTGCTGCGGAGTTGCGGAGCTAGAGCCACTGCTGCTGGGATGATGCGAGGCTGCTGTTGCTGAGCTGCGGAAGCTGAGCCGTTGTTCACGTTGCAGCTGCTGCAAATGCTGCTAGGAGACGGCGACGGACACCCCACGCTGCCAAAAAAATTTTCGACAGCGTTTCCCCCGCCCCTGTGGGCGTGGGAAATATGGGAAGGCCGTGGGAACACTTGTAGGAACCTGTTCCAACCCCACCCAACCCAGGAATAGAGGGGAGCCCAACCAGCAGGAGGAGGGGAAGACCAAAGAACCCTGACGGCAGAATGCCGTCACTCGCTGCTGCTGAGGCTACAGCAGTCAGCTGCTGCTGTGCTGGTAGATTGTGACGGCGGGGTGGATGCGCGATGCCAAGAGTGGTCGTCGCGGGTTTGGCCCAGAATACGTGGGCGGCAGATCGATCCGCTGCCCGTCTTCCACGCAAACATCGCTCTGATACCAGTAGGCTGCTGTGCTGGACAAGTAAGCAGCAGCTGGGGTAATGCTAGGAAGACACCAAGCAAGCGACGATGTTAACGTGGAAGTTAGAAGTAGAGAGGAAAAAGTGAGTGAGTAACAAGTCACGGAGGTGTTACGTGCAGGTGGGAGCAAGCGAACGAGCGGGCAGCGAGCGAGCGAGCGAGCGAGCGAGCACTGCAGCGAGCTCGAAATTGGGGGATTCGACCCCACCTGCCCACACAATAATTTCCTAGCATAAACTAGGTCACCGTACAAGCAACAACCTGCCTAGAGAAGAAACCCGGTTATGCTCATGACCAACTGTGCACCAATGCATGTGAGAAATGCAAATAAGTCTGACAAGCTCTGATTGAGCTTCTCCATGGCTCGTCTTCTCAGCTTCTGGTCACGACGTGCCAATCGGCGGAGTCATCTCTCACTGGTCAGTCACTTGCACCAGTGATGTGAGTGTGCAATGAGGCCAGAGGTCACCCTGTGATAATGACATGAATCCAACATGTTTGTGACGTTTGGTGTATTGTTTCACAAAGAAACGCTTCTTGCTTTCGGATGTTTGTCCATTCATGTTCCACTAGAGGTGTGATTTAATTTGGGGAAGCGAAGAAAATGAATTAAATTTCTTCTGGAAGTGGTCATAGTGGGGTGAAAGTTGGTTGCAAGATGGGCGGTGGGTTACCTCTGGGAAAAAAAGCACCTAATGTAGACTTAAAAATTGTCATGAAATTTCTTTTCTAGCGTATTTCATGAATCCATAATTAATTATCTGCTCCCCAAACGATTAAATATGGGTACAAGGTAACCTTGGTAACTCTGGGATGAGCACTCGGGCCTTACGGTGATTTGCTAACAACCCTCAGGGTCAACCATCACTGAAAGAAAAACAAAGGTTCGTGCCTTGTCAACTTCTTCTAAGCGCTCTTCTGTTGCAATTGAAAAGTGATTGCTCTAGCAGTAGGTGTGGCTGAGCCTCTGCTTGTTGCCACGTGGATCTAGGTTGTGAAAATATCGCCTCGTGGTTCTTCGCCATGCTGTACTATCGGCGGGGATGGTCGAATCTATTCCGTCGGCATATCCCTTGTGGATCTGGCACGTTGGCCGGCTTGCCCTTTCCACCGTCACCCAGCACAGGCATCGGCCCTCATGCTTTGACCTTTTTCCTTTTTCGACTGAAGCTGGCAGACGGCTTCTCCCGGTCGGGGGCTCCGCTGCCGTCGACCGCTGGGCTTCGGATTCTCGCCCCAGCTCCGGCCACAGGCGGACGACGCTGCCGGTGGCCGGTATGCCTCTTATGTCCCCTTCGTGGAGTCCCTCCCAACTGGCACCTTCGGTTCGGAAGCTCCCGAGCCACAACGAGTGCCCAAGCAGTTGTCGACCATGGTTCAGACTCGCCGCGTTCTGGCACGACAGAAAATGCGCGAAAAAGTTTACGCTGAAGATCCTGCCGCAAAAGTGTCCGCAGAATCTGCTGCAAAAATGACTGCGGACGATGCCGCAGACTATCGGGGGCAGCTACAGATCCTAAAGTGTCTGAAAAAAATTATTTACATGAAATCCTGTATATATGGCTGCAAGATTGAACAAACTAGGATTCTGGTGGGGGATTGACTCAGTTCCATCGTAGTCTCAGTCAGAGGATATTACACCAGCGGGAGCGTGCATACAGCACTGCGTAAAATGCCTTTCTTGATAAGTTTGAGGTGGACGCTGCTCTCTTAGCGCGGGAAGTGCTAGTTCGGATATGCTTCGCAAATCATGGACCGACCTAACAAGGTTGTTTCCCGCGTGCGCCCTCCCTGTCGTGACAAAATTCAAGACGATCAGGGCTCGTCACTAGCACTGGTCCTCCGCTGCAAGGCATCGTCCGTTTGCCTCCCAATCCCGCTGCCGGGAATCGTCCGCTTGCCTCCAACTGCCGCTACCGGGCACCGTCCGCTTGCCTCACTCCCGCTGCCGGGAAACGTCCGTTTGCCTGCCACTCCCGCTGGCGAGCATCGTCCGTGTGCCTTCCACTCCCGCTTCCGGTTGCATCGCGAGGCTCCTGCGCGCCTTCACTGCCGCGCAGGCGAGTTCGCGCTGTGGCAGGTGCGGCTTGATAGCGCCTTGGTGGTGCTTGACCGCGCACGGCCCTGGCGGATGTGCCAAGTGCTGGCGCTCGCCATTCAGATTGTGCATTACTCGTTGTACTGCGAGACATTATCTTGGAATCAGGCGCAGTAACCGCCGAAGACTAGTTTTGCTGGGTTGCAATTGGAGTCCCTTAGTCGTGGACGGGCCTTGGCATATTGTCTCGCATTCTTTCGCCAAATTCGCTACTGCTTCCGCTGGCAATCTGTTCTTCGTTTCAACTGTAGACGCCTTCTGCCATCATGGCCGCCGTTCTAGAGGTCGCCGGCGTGGCGGCGGCCGCAGCACACGGGAGGCCAGCACCGTGCGTGAGAACCCCACGCCTCGCTGCAAAGGCGCCAGTCCTCAAGCTCTCTGGACCCTTCCTCACCGGCGCAAACAAAATCTCCTTGTCGACATTTGCGTCGCCAGTCGCCGGAGGCCGTCCAGCAGCTCGGCGGCATGTCGTAGCGCAGGCGCAGGCGGACGCTGCCGGAGCTTCGCCAGAGAAGGACGTGGCAATCAGCGATGCAGACATGGAGGAGACCTCGAAGAAGATTAAGATCGCCGGCTACTTCACTCTCTGGTGGACCCTGAACATCATTTTCAATATCTACAATAAGAAAGTGTTGAACGCGTTTCCATATCCTTGGCTCACGTCCACCGTCTCCTTGGCTGCTGGAGCCCTCATCATGGTCCTCTTCTGGGTCACTCGGATCGTGGAGTTCCCCAAGACGGACCTTGACTTCTGGAAGAAACTGGCACCGGTGAGTGGAAGAACTTTGGTCTGGACAATCCATTATTGTTGGCACTTCCTCTCTGTGAGCTCAGCACGACTCGGTACTTCGTAACTAAGCGTGCATGCAACAAAGCCACCGTTGAAAGACGATTTTGATGTTGAACACACGTAACAAGAACCATGTGCTGTTTTGCTTGCTTCAATTACCCAGGTCGCTGTGATGCACACGATCGGGCACGTGGCCGCCACTGTGAGCATGTCCAAGGTTGCTGTGTCTTTCACGCACATCATCAAAAGCTCGGAGCCCGCCTTCAGCGTGGTGGTGCAGAGCCTGATGGGCGAGCACTACTCGGTCTGGGTTTTCCTCTCGCTCGTACCCATCATCTTCGGTTGCGGCCTCTCCGCAATGACAGAGCTCAACTTCAACATGACAGGTTGGCCGACCACTTTGTGCCTGTGTTCACCATTTATTCTCTCCCTTTCTCCCTCTCCCTCTCCCCC
>SZWC01000166.1:0-17893 GCA_023375785.1 Penium margaritaceum | reverse complement strand
CCCCCCCCCTCCCCCGCGGCACGTGCTGTCTTCGAGTGCATTTGTTCTCAGTGCTGAGAAGATGTTGCTGGACCAATACAGTGCATTGTCGTTGTTTGTCTGGACGCAGGATTCAATGGTGCTATGATTTCAAACCTCGCATTTGTCTTCAGAAACATCTTCTCCAAGAAGGGCATGAGCACGGGCCTGAAGGTCGGAGGCCTGAACTACTATGCGTGCCTATCCATCTTGTCGCTGTTCATCTTGACTCCCTTTGCATTTCTGCAAGAGGGCGTGGGCATGTGGACGGCCGGCTGGCAGAAGTCCCTCGCTGAAGTTGGTCCACAGGTTGGATGGTAAGCTGGCTGACATTCTTCTCCCTTCAATGACGTCATTACCACCAAGTTTTCCCTCCCCGCTCTTGCTTTGAATTAGTGTGATCCAGCGTCCCCCTTGATTTTTATGGCATTGTCCAAGCATTCATTGTTTGGCAAAAATGCATGTGTGCTTGCCTTCTTGCTTTGGATCGTCATCCAACCCCTTCTCCCCTCCTGCACTCCCTCCCTGCAGCAGTATACAGAGAGTGGGTTCGTCTTTTCTGACCTCCTGGCTGTCCTCTTGCAGGTGGATTGTGGCACAAAGTGTGTTCTATCACCTGTACAACCAGGTGTCGTACATGTCGCTGGACCAGATTTCTCCCCTCACATTCAGCATTGGCAACACGATGAAACGAGTCACGGTCATTGTCACGTCAATTATCATCTTCAAAACGCCCATCAGGCCGATCAACGCAATTGGAGCAGCCATTGCAATTCTGGGCACTTTCCTCTACTCACAGGTGAGCTTTCATTCAGGCTTGTTCTGCTGTTTTGCATGCTATGTCTGTTAAAAGAAAATTTGTCATGAAAGAACCATAACCCCCCAGCTGGCCAAAGCCAAACCGCTAAACTGAGACTGCAATGCTTGCTCACCACATTGAGATAGTACTAGGTTTGTGCCACTTAATTGTTGCACACCTAGCCTGGCCCTGGGCAGTGCACTTGAAATGCACTGCGTAGAGCCGTTCCTGCAGTTCAGAAGTGAAGACATTCAGTCAGAGGGAAGTTCATTGCAGTGAAGTTTATTGCAGTGAAGTTCATTGCAGTGAAGTTAATTGCAGTGAAGTTTATTGCAGTGACGTTCATTGCAGTGAAGTTCATTGCAGTGAAGTTTATTGCAGTGAAGTTCATTGCAGTGAAGTTTATTGCAGTGACGTTCACAATCATGACATTGTCTCGGCAATGTCATTATACTGCACATTCTTAGGGAGGGTTTGGTGCATTTTTGCATCTGTCTCCACAATTCTGCACCTGGGATGGGGATGGAGCAGAGAGCACCACACATGGGAAGTTTTGTGATGTGGTGGATGAATCGTTTGTGTCCCCCCCACCCCTCCACACGCTGCACAACCCCCTGCTCCACTCCCTGAGTTATGGTGGAAAAAAAACCCGTGTCCAAAGTTCAAGTAGTGACTCCCATGTTTCTGCTATGCTCTCATCTTGCTCTTGGCTCAGTCCTCCCATAAGCCTGGGACTGGGTATCAGGTCTCAGGATGCAGCGAGTTCCATGAGCTAGCCGTATGCGGCCTTGCACCTTTTCCCTTTCTTCATTAACCGTCAGGAAGTGTGCCCCTAATTCTTGGGGCTTCCCTTGTTTTTCTTAGACGTCAGGCCAGTTGAATCTTGCAAGAGTTTCAAGTCCTTAATGTTTGGTGGAGCCAAGTCCTTGCTCAACTTGCTCAACTGTTCTGGCATGTCTTCTGCCGGGTGGCCTTACTGTGTCGGCTGCAGGCCATGGAAGCCCAGAAAGCTGGAGAGAAGAAAGCATCGGCAAAGACTGCGTGAAATGGGTTGTGTGTCACTTCCTACACTCAGGATTCTGATGCCACACTCAGTGGCGTCCATGCACCGCCTGCTGCTAGCTTGGTGCTCATGACACATGTTGTGGAATGGTGGTTGTCATGGCATGATTGCCATTGATCCAGCTGCCAATGAGGTTTCAATGCCCATGTGGTTGGATTGTGGGGGCAATCCAGTCAGACTTCAGTTTTGGACCTGCTCCCGTTGACTGACCAAGCTGTAGATGTATCACGTATAGTCCATGTGGGGTCTTCTTGTCGGATGTGCCCTGATCAAGCAGAAAAGGGGTATGGGGAAGATGTTGGAGGTTGACAAAACTGGCCAGTATTTTGCTCCGAGTGTTCCTGCCTTTACTGAATAGATGTTTTTGAAGCATTATGTGCAAGAAGACCTTGGGAAGACAACCTCTGGATGCATGCAACAGGAATCTCCTTGAAAACCTCCACTGCACTGCTTTGGTTTTGCATTCCAAAAGGGAATACATGAAAAAAAATTCCCATGGAAATTGGCGTGGGTTTGCAACACTGCTAAGAATTGGCGATGTGCAAGAATATTCAGCAAGGTCCAATGATTGTGATCATGTGAGTACGAAGTTACTACTAATGGTAAGAATTGAGGGTTGCTACCGTATTGCTGGGTATGGAGCATGAAAAGTGAGGGGAGTCTACAAAGTGTTGAGGATAGAAAAGAGGTGAAGATGAGAAATAATGCGGGGAAGGGTGGAGTGGGAGAAGACAGAAGTACTACGGTGACATCAAACCATGCAACAACTGATGTATGCAAGAAACATTGGAAATGGTTCATACCATTACCGTACCGAGAGGCATATTCCCACAAAATGTTTTTTTTTTTGCCCATTCGTTCCATAATAAATTCTCTCCTGTTTGAGCGTATCACATGTGAAATTACTTCAAGATCCGTGCTATTTTGCTCATAGTACTCCTTTATTTTGACCTTTTACCCCGGGTTCAGTTCTTTAAACAGTTGCGGCATGGTCAAGAACAAATGGTACACTCACTTAAAAGAAGTGAAACAGTACAGATTGGACATCCATGATCAAGCTGGAGTGATGACGTCCTCCGGCTCTGGCTCGACGCGCTCTCTAGAGAGCGAGCTGTTCGGGTCAACTCCTTTCTCCGCGACACCTTCGCGGAAGGCACTGTCCTGATAGCGACCAAAGCCGCACGCATCCCATGCATGCTTCACAAGGTCCCGGTTTTCCTTAAGCTTCAGCCAGGACTTCAGCACCCAAGTCATGCCAAGGTTGCGCATCTGGCCTAACCCTAAGTCAACTTTGCCATTGTCCCCCCTGCTTGCAAATTTGCACGCACTTCACTTGCATGCCAATCATGGAAAAGCGTTTCTATGGCGGCCTTGAACGGCCGCTGCAGGCCAACATCTGCTAGCTCTGCCTTTGATGTGCAGCTAGCAGGAATGAACAAAAGACGGATGTAGGGGTAATGGGTCTGTAGAAATTCCCGGAATTCCGGGGTGGTGTGGGGGCGCCATGCGTCGAGAAGCAAAATGAGCTTCGCCTTCCCAACCACCTTTCGGTGCTGCTCACACTGGAGCTTGTACCATGGGTGCACCACATCCGTCACCCACTCCTGGGTCGTCTTGCTGTTGGCCCAGTGGTTAGGGGTCTGGTTGATGTTAAAACGGTAGTCGTCATGGGCTCGGCGTGCATCGGCGTTGTCCGGATGGCAACGCTCCGTCTTGCCCGTGTAAATGAGTTGTAGAGGCAGCACATCACCGGCCATGGATGATGCGACGAGCGCCGTGATCTGGCGCTTGTCATCAAGTGTCGTGATGGCGACCTCCCTCGATCCTGCCGGCGCATAGGTTCGGTCTCCTGCAATGCATGGACCATGACCCGGGAGGTCTTGTTAGGACGTCAAACCGAGCATGGATAGAAAAAAACATTTCACTTCATGCGGAGTCGACATGCTTACCCGTCGGCACGATGCTAACGCCGGTGTGGTCGGCGTTGACGACTAGGCCCGGGTCAACTTGGTTCATGACCATCAACGCCGTGACGGGCTTGTGCATGGCCAGCACAAGCTCTTCCCATTTCTCCAGCACCTTCAATGCAACCGTTGTGCCAGAGCGGTAGGTCCAGCGCATGTGATCGCGGATGAAATTCCCGATCCACGCGTGGGAGAATGTCATGCTTCCCCCGTTTGCCGGCAGCTCCTCCTCCTTCGGAGGTGTGCGCATGCATGACACCTCGGACATTGGCGGAGTTGATAATGGTGCCTGCTGCGCGCATCTTTGACAACGTGTCAACAACCTTCTCTTCAAACTCCGGATGACGATCGAGGAATGAGGTGCGGCCACGGTATCCATGTGTGAGTTTGCATGTTGGTCCTTGAACTTTGATTTCTTCCACGTTTGACAGGAAACGCCGGTAAGACGACAGCAAAATTGTGGATCAAGGTTCATACCAGGCTCGAAACGTTGACGGGGAGAGCTGGTCGTAGATGCAGTGCCCTCCCGTCTCGCGATAGACCTTCCGCAGAAGCTTCATGGCCTGGTACGCGTTTTGCCCCGCGAGCATGGCGCCGTGGATGCGGCCAAGGTGCCCATCGCCTAGCCAATTGACGTACTGGCCACGGCGTGCAGTCGGGGCGGGTTCGTTGTCACGCGCGTCGTCACCTTCGGCCGGCGGCGGTGGTGGTGGAGGCAGAGAAAGCCTCGCGTCGGTGCACACGTTGACGTTGGAGGGGGGTGCCGCAGCCTCAACCGTCGGCAACAGGAACGGCCGGCGGTTCTTTGGGGGACGACCAACGGGACGCTTCGGTGGAAGCTTTGACGGTGTTGGATGAGCAAGCTTGTGGAGGTCAAACAGCCGCTCTTGCTCGGCAGCGGCCTCCTCAGGTGTCAGGCGTCGCATGTTGAAGTCAAGGAGAGACTTCATGGTGGTGGTTGGGAAAGGACGGGCCTACGTGACTGAAGATCACTGACTGATAGTGTCATGCACGAGAGGGCAGCTCTGTGATTAAGAAGCGGAGGCTTGCCTCGACGCGATCCAGCGGAAGGAGTTGGAGCCCTACGCCGGCGGGCAGGGGGGGCTCCGACGCCTCATGCCGAGTCGCGTCGACTCATGCTCGACGCGAGAGATCTGACGGCTCTCCGCGGTTGACGACTTCAACGTCATCAACCGCGCGCTCGCAGTTCGAAGTTCGAAGTTCGAAGTGTTGGGTCGCGAGAATGCGCACACCCGGACATGAACGATGGACGAATATGGATTTTCCCATTTATTCCTCAAAGGGGTTTGGGCAGGCACCTACAAAATTCCACGGTGCATGAATATGGGAGAATGTAACGAGCACCTAAATTCAAAGTAAAAATGTGAGGGAATATGCCTCTCAGTACGGTAGTTTAGGGTATGCAGGCCCAAGTTGAGCGAGATATGACATCTAATGGTGTGTGGTAGAACTACAACGACAAGAGTTATGAAGTCTGGAATGCATGAATGGAGAATCAAGGAGATTACAATGAGCCCTATTGAGAGCTCAGGGCTGGCAGCTAGCCCACAAGACTTCGTCATCCTCGTTGCACCAAAAGACATGAACAGGGAATATACATGTCATAGAACATGAAACAACACAATGGAGATCTCCCGAGGTGCTGGAAGAAACAACCGTGTGTCTGGGTCTTGACTTACAAGAAAATATGCAATATACCCAAAAACACATCCAGACTTCATGGTGACTCACTAGAATCACCGGCTAGCCAAGCTAGGCAAGTTTAGGCCTCCTAAGACGTCGGAACATGTAACCAGGTGTCCGGGTCTGAACAACATGCAAAATAAGTCTGACAAAAGGCCAACAAAGACTCCATCAAGGGGCCAATTTGATCTTACCCACCTTTGGAAAACGTTCTGCGCTTGTTGTTGGTTTATGGCTTCTGGTGACCTCTGGTCTCGTTCCACGCTCCACACCCCTTGATGCAAGTGACTGAGCGTGAAGACTTCCTTCAGTCGGCATCTCCATTGTGGTGGATTACCGGCAGGCCCACTCACCAAGAAAGCCCGATGCATGGGCATGAGCTTGTGTCTGGTCAAACATTGCTTCTGAGAATGATAGGTTCAGTGCCAGCCGGGTTCAAGCCCGGTCTTGCTCTTGTTGGTCGTGACAGAGAATATTAGGAACCAAGACACTTGGGGGGAGGGGGGGGTGTTCGACCCCAAGCACGGTAGGGGAGAGCCGCAAGCGAGATCGAGCTCGCTACTCGCTTGCTCGCCGGCTCCCCTATCACCTAACTGCCTTGTGTCGCGTGCGACCCCTTGTGACTTATGATCCAAGTGACCTATGCTTTCATGGCTGCCACTTGACTGTTCCATGTCTGTTGCTTCTCGCACTCTGCTTGCTCCTAGGTGGTTCGCCACCATCCACTAGTATCAGAGTGCATTGGGGAGCAATGCTAGCGTAGAAGGGGACGCCGTATCTAGTCGTTGCCCTGACTTCCTTGGGACCATGGTCGGCGTCTCCACGACCACTTCTTCCTGCGCCGCCACTCTCTTGCGGCTCACTTCTTCCTTCGCAGCCCTAGCCAGTCTAGTTTAGCCTGCGACATTACTCCTGCGGCAGCCGATCTCGTCGACTTCAGCTTAAAACAACTCCGTCGCCACCCGTCGCCTTTCTCATGGCCGTCGACCATCGACAACGACGGACACTCCAGTGCCTACACTGTTCCGCCTCTCTACCCAGCAACAGTAGGGCTGCTGGCCCAGGCTGGTCTTCCGTCCGCACCCTGCACTTCTATGGCAGCGAAGCCTGTGGCTATCTTGCCGCATCTCCAACCGCAGCTGTAACTACGAGAGCTGCATTAGACCCCATCTTACAGCGGCAGCGGTCACATCCCGTCTGCTGTACTTCCAATAGATGCCAGCCGCAACCGCCAGTGGTTCGCTGGCACCTGTGTGCCCGCGACCGCTTCAGTCGCCTCGCTAAGCAGATTGTAGCGGTTCTAGCAGCAATAGTCCAGCCTCGCGGCCATCTTCTACATCGTACTTGGCCGCCTTGGTGGTGGTAGGGGTCACGCTGGCATACAACAGGAATTTTTACTCCGTCCCCGCCGACGCCACCCGCGAGGAACGGCGGCTACCATTCTAGGAGCATCGCCGGCATCGTACCAAAGTTGGATCCCCCGTGTCTGACTTCTTGGCCTCTACTCAGCATAACCCGGCAAGCTCTCCATCCCACAACACCCATAATGCAATCCGGAGGAGGACAAGCTTGCTACTGTCAAAGCTGCCACGGCCGACTTCCACGCCACTCTCTGTCGTGGCGCCGTCTACTTGGCCAATGCCCTCTTTTGTGTCTTATCTACTGTCGTTAACTCCGCCGTGACAGAGGCAACAACGTTTGCAGCTGTAACTCGCATGGCACATGCTCCTACATCCACGTCAGCCGGACGTGCAACAGAAGCCTACACCGCGGCCACCGTAGTGATTGGGCCTATTGCGACAGCTGCTGTTGATATTGGCACCCAAGTCTTAGCTACTGCAACCGCCATTGCTTCCGCTACCTCCTCTGCTGCACATGCCCCAGCAGTCGCCGTAACAGCTGTTTACGCCTCCATATCTACACCAGCCACATCAGCGACATCCTTGACATCCGTGTCAGTCATGCTAGTGAAAACAATTATCTCAGTCTGTGCTGTGCTCGTCACTCTTGGCGCAGCCACTGTGACTTGTGCTCTGACCTCTCTTGTCTCCGCTGCGTCAGGAGTGTCCATTGTGTCAGCTGCTGTAGGCATTGATATCCCACCTCTCCTTGCTTTTCTATGCTCTCCTCCCTCCTCTTGAGAGTGCATTTTGCATGCCTTGTATCTACTGCTCTATCTGCTACTATTGTTCTGTGTTGGCCATGGGCTGGGGTTCATCGTGTAGCACTATCTACGTGTGCTTAAGGCACCATTCAATTTTTCCACGCCTACGGGGGCGAGGGAAACTTTGCCAAAACGTTTCGGCATAGCCCCTTCCTCGTCACCATGCCTGGTGACAAAGATTCGGTCATAGCAGACCTGCAGCGGTAGCTCAACCAAGCTCTTGAGGCCTAGCGTGAAGCTGAGGATTGCCTCAAGCTAGCCAAGGACAATTGCGCAGCATTTCCTGAAGAAGTCGCTACGCTTGTGCTTAAGCGTCCGCCTATCCCATCTGCTGTCTCGCGTGCTAGCTCCACTGTTAGCACAGGCTATAGTGCCTCATCTACCTCCTCTTCCTCTGCTCAAACCTCCGCTGCTAATGCCTATGCTGTCGCTGCACCTCGCTAGCATGACTTCTTCCCTCAGCCGTGAGTTCTCTCTCTAGGCCTCACCTTCTCCTCTTGGGAGGTGCGTTTCAGCGACTGGGCTCCGGGAAAACGCCTCTGGGAGCAAAATTCCTCCCCTAACCCTTCCTCCTCCTGTACCCCTGTCCCTACTGAGGTTGCATGTGCCGTCTGTGCTCTAATCCCCGCTGTGCCTGAGCACCTGGTTGATGATGTTGACACATTCAATACTGACCCCTCGGCTGGACGCCCTACAGATTGCATTGGTGCCTATGCCGTGCTTTTTCACCACACCACTTTCACCGGTCAAGTTGTCCTTACCATGGTCAATGGGCTCATTCACGAGCTCTCTGACCTCCTCCGTGACATCACCCCTGCTGAGCTGCACCGCCTTGCCTCACAGCCAGTCCCACCGAAGTCCCCTCCTGGTGTCGGCGCCCTTTGGGATTTTGCTGGCGATTACTTCGCTACCTGGTGGGCCAGTTTGCAAAACCGACAGCTGCACCGCTCCTCTGTCCCTGGCATCGCTGCACTCACCACCACCTCGTCATCCTCCTTGACCTTAACGTCCTCTTTCTCCTCTTCTTCCCCGGCAACCTCCACTACGTCGGCTCTTGCTTCCCAAGGGTGTGGCTGCGGCAGGGATCACGACAAGGGCAAGCGTAAGGAGAAGTCCTCTGCCATCCCCACTCGTGTTCTGGGCACAGTGGTCTGCTGGAACTACGGGTCCGACGAGCACTCCACGCGGATATGCCTAGCTCCCTCGGATGACCTGCTTCTCGCTTGCGCCATGTACGCTCATTGGGCTCGTTCCTCTGGTACCTCCACGACGCCCTGGTCCAGCTCCATCTTCTCCTCATCCTCTACCTCTCCCCTTTCAGATGGCGCCTACTCCACCACCAGCGTCCCTCCTGCTCCATCTCCGGTCCTGTACCTATGGGGTTGGCCGCCACCCTGCGGTGCCCCGGCCTACGCCGGCTGTCCTCCTTTGGCTACACCGCTCCGCCATGGTTCCCTCCATCCTCGGAGGGGGTTGGCCCCGTCCCCTACTCCTTTGGTCACTGGCGATGGCGAGCGTCAGTTTGAGCAGTCTCTTCTTTAGATCCTTCGCCTTCACGATCAGGGAGGTGAGTGTGGTTCTTTTGTGGCCAGAGGTCCTACCTGTTAGACTGATGCCGTGCTTTGTGCCGAACCACCCGGTCACATGCCTACGTCCTTGTGCATGTCCGTTCCCTGGGTTGAGCAATGGCAGTCTGTGGTCCTTTCCCGCAGTTTTGCTGCATGTGATCCATCATCTCTCTACGTTCCCTGTTGGTAGTGTGGCGACCTGTGGTGTCCTGCGACCCGTGCGTTCGTCGTGTGGCTTTTGGATTCTTGATTCTGGAGGCACCCATCACATGACATCTGTTCGTTCGTCGTTTGTCTCCTTGGACCCTGTTGGGTTTGTTTGCTTTTTGCGTATTGGGTCTGGTCAGTGCTCCTTGTTCAGGGCGTCGGTGTTGTTCGTTTTGCTGGCCCCGGTGGTGTCCTGTTTCTAAATGACGTGCCCTATGTTCCTTCTTTGGAACTCAGCCTCTTGTGGGTGCCGTCCTTGGACGATGAAGGCATGGACTTCTCTGATAATCGCAACGTTGGCATACTTCGTCTTTGTTTGTTTGGTCGTGTTGTTTTGCATGACATTAAGTACAAGAAGCTCTATTGTATATCCCTCCTCCTCTCCCCATCCTAGGCTGTCGATACTGCGCTCGCTCATGTTGTGCTCTCTCTCCCCTGAGCATGTTTGCCTGCTGCATTTTTGCCTTGCTCATGAGCACACTGATGCCATCACCAGTATGCTCCATCTGAAGCCTGCTCTTGGATTGTCACATTCTTACTTCCCTTGTCCTTGTCCTACCTCCTGTCTCAACTGTGTCCAGAGTAAGATACACCGGGCACTTTTATTTGACTCTAAATCCTGCTCCTCCCACCCTATGGACCGTGTACATGCTGATGTCATGGGTCCCCTCTCACATGACCTGCTTGGAGATGTTGGACGTTATGTGCTGTGCCTCACCGATGAATTCACCCGTTTTCGCTGGGTTTTCACTCTTGGCCAGAAGAGCGATGTCAGTTCTATCATTGCAACTTGGCTTGTCCAGGCTGAACGTGCCTGTCAATGATTCCCGCATGTCTTTTGCAGTGACCATGGCGGTGAGTTCCTTGGGCCCACCGCCCGTTTCCTTGAGTCCAAGGGGGTGTGTTTGGAGATTTCGGCTCCTTACATATCCAAGCATAATGGTGTCTTCGAGCGTTGGAATCGCACTTTCACTGACGGTGTCCGTACCTTGCCTTTTTTTGTCTGGCCTTCCATCGTTGTTAGCCTTTGAAGTGATGTGTTACGTGACATGGGTCTGGAATCGTGTTCCCCATGGTCTGCTTCCGCGGACTGTCACCCCTTTTAAGCGTTGGTCTGGCACCCGTGAAGACCTTCGTCTAGCTCGTGTCTGGGATAGCATTGCCATTGTGTGGCTACCCGATGATCTCCTCGTCAACAAACTAGTCCCGTACGATAGATTGTCATATTGTGCTTCACATATTCACCAAAAATCGGGTGTTTCTTAGTTTTTGTTGTGCTCGTCCAAAAGGGGCAGGCGGGTGTTTCATGCTTCTCATATTCACCCATTATGCTACCAATCTAGGTGGAGACCATCGCTTTGAATCCAATGTCATTGCCTCAATCGCCTTGAAGTTCTGTGTATGGAACTTTGAGTGTAAATGTTGGTCCACAGTCTGATCGCCAGAGCTTGGGGACGTCATCGTGTCGCAGAGACGTACACCCCGTTTTGCCTTTCTTATTTTTTCTGCAGACCTACGGCAGCTCTCGTAGGTCTCATGTTAGGAGATTGAAATGTTGACCACTTGCACACAATTTTTGAAAAATGAAGGTGACAACACCGGGGGAAAAGAGATCGACCTGTGTGGACAATCTCATGAGTGATTCACCCATAAGGTCCAAAATTAGTTAAGTGCCACATCGGTGAAAGTAAAAAACTATCTTGCACAAATATCAGTTTCAGTATGGTAAATGACTTAGGTCTTAAACCGCGTTCTCCATGGACCCCTTTCTCGTTTAGTCACACCTATTGAGTACTAGTCCGGCGCTCGTACACACCTTTGCCTTGCTCGTGTCTAAGGCTACAATGCCTCTCCCTTGTTGCTTGATGACTTGCGTGACAGTTTACTCTTCCCGTGTGGCCGTCTGTGTCCATTCTTAGGAGTCTTGTCTCATTCCAAAGCCTGGCGCTTCTGGGAATCCATCCGCTACCACGTCATTGAGTCTCGTGATGCATTGTTCTCTGAGTCCGTTTTCCTCCGTGACCTCGGTAGTCTTTTGTCGGTTGTCTCCCTTCTTCTGCTCTCTCAGCTGGGGGGAAAGTCGGTCTTGTCCCACCTGCAGTCCCTCCTGCCGCGACCTTGCCTTGTGCACCCTCTCTGCTCTAGTTGTCAGGCCTGTCGCCTGCACCTTCCTCGTCTTTGTCTTTGTCGTCCAGCTCTTCCAGCACACTGACCTCTCCGGTCACGTCCTCGTCTATCCCTGTGTCTGCACCACCGTCTACGGTCCCATCGCCATCAAGTCCTGCCATCCCTGACGTGTCACCAGAATCTGAAGGGACGGACCCTACAAGGAAAGACCCACCTTTGCAGGTTGAGCCCACTCGACCTGCACCTGTCTCACCCTTCGTCAGCGGTGGACGTCTTCATGCGCTTCCTCACCACATCTCTAGCATCCTTGCTCTGTTCGACCACCCATCTTGGTCTTAGACATCTCTGTCCCCTGTCCTACCAATAGGCATGGGTTTGCTGGGCCTAGCCACTGGTGTTGTTCATCCTAGCTCCACCCTTGCCTATGCGCTGCTTGTCTCTGAGCATACTCGTGCACTCACTACTGCTGCCACCGATGCCGTCGCTGAGTGTCATGCAGCCAATGGCTCCACGTCTCTTTCCCCAGAGCCTACCACGACTCGTCACGCATGCACAGCGCCTGATGCACAGCAGTAGGAAGCTGTGTTTTTTGACTAGCTAAAGGCCATCAACAACCATACTGTGTATGAGCTGGTTGACCTACCACCAAGACATAAATCCATTGATGTACGATGGGTCTTCAGGCGCAAGTTTAAGCCCGATGGGACGCTTGACAAGTACAAGGCTCTTCTCACAGAGACCTATAGAACCAATCATGTGACCCTTGAAATAGTTTACTAGAAAGTGTATTGGAAAGTGAACAAAAAAGGGAACATTGAATGTTCACCAAAACGTCTCTATGTCATGAAAATGTCTCTAGTACTTTCACATGTGAAAAGGAATGTATATGTGGGCTCCAGTTACATGCATTCGTGATTATGATTTTTGAGAAATCCAAGGATGCATGAATTCACTTTTTGATACACTAATTGTGGAGTGTATGAATTTGAGTCGATTAACTATACCTCCAAGTTAACCAGGTTGCCTAAGTTTGCAGCCTAGGGGAGCGCTTCGCCTCCCTCCTTGAGACAGTTCCCACGGCGTTCACGCCAATGACCCTAGCAAGACAGAGGTTGCTGAGGGCGCTGGATGTGTCAAAGCTGGGGTAGCCAGTTGATGTGACGGACTACCTCCGCGTGATCGGCTCTCTCATGTACCTGGCCAAGACAAAAAGGACGGACGTGGCATTTCCTGTAAAATTCCAGGCATAGTTCTCATAGTGTCCAAGAGTACGACACTTGGAGGTTGCACTGCGTGTCATAATATATACCCTCTCCATCGCTTGCATTGGCCTGTGCTATCAAGCACAACCATCAAGTGTGGTTGATGGCTACATAGACAGCGACTGGGTACATGATGTTGATGCTCGCACTCGCACAGGCTACATCTTCCTTGTGGGCGGGACCGCTCTGTTGTGGATGAGCGGCAAATAGGGCTGTGTTGCTTGCAGCTCTAGCGAAGTTGAGTATGTTGCGCTTGGTGTCGGTACATGTGAGAGCATTTGGTTTTGTCGTCTCTTACACGAGATGTGTATCCCCATTCACTACATCACTCTGTCCTGTGAAAATCAAAGCACCAAGGCTACTGCCTAGCACGATGGCATGCAACATATCAGCACAAAGTACATCAATGTTGAGCATCAATCTGTGCATGAGAGAGTGGCTGCAGGTGACATCCAGGTCGTCTGGGTTGACACTCAACAGCAGAGAGCTGACTTCCTCACAAAGGCGCTCATTAGCAAAGTCTTCAAGGCTGAATTCCATGCCGTTGGCTTGTTGTATGCTCATGATGTACCCGGTTGAGTCCCTGTGTTTGTGTGTCTGTGTGTACATTTGATTTAGTTGCATCTTGTAACGTCCGTGTGAGTGTGTGTCGTATGTCGAAAGGGTCATGGGGGAGTGATGGTTTCTATGTCACAGACATGTAGTGACCTGTGGCCTCGTTGCACATCCCACACATCACTGATACACGTGAATGAGAGAGCCAAGATTCTGCCTCCGGCACGTTCATGGTCATGGAGACATGGCTGTGGGCCCTGTGAACATTAGCGTCACATTTGCTTGTGCTGACTCTATTATCTTGCCATGAGGAGACTTGGTTCATATCGACTATGTTAGGCGCACCTGGGTTTTCTATCCGTGGTTGATCCGGCACTGTGTGGTGAGGATAACACAAAGGGGAGAGGAATTGGTTCAATCTGTGATTATCATGTGGTGGGATCAAGCTAGAGCAAGCTCACTGCTTGCTTGCTCCCCTCGATTCCTTGTCTCACTCAATGAGTAGTAGTTGTTTGTCTTGTGACCGCTCAATTGTGTGTCTGAAAATCTCACAAAACCGCTTTGTTCTCCGTGGCGTTCTGCCATCGCTTAGGTTCAACGTTACGCCTACTCCGTGTTGTGTCATACCTCACTACTTTCACCTCCTACATGACATTCGAGCCTTTCGGTGGTCCTCCGCTGCTCGGCTACAAGTTGCCTACATGGCATGCCACGTAGCAGGATGGAAGTTCACTTTTCAAGTAAAGATAATCAAGCAGCTTGGGGCCCGTTCTGCATATTCCGCGATGTTCTCTCATCCCTCCCGCCGGAGTTCCAAGTGGGTATCGGAGTCGTGTTGTCTAAAGTGGGTTCTGGGTGTTTCTTTAAAAAAAAAAATTGGGCAGAGTGCGCATCAATTATGATAAGTGGAGAAAGTAGGGATCCCCTTGTCAAAAAGTGGGCCTCCGGGTCTTGTTCTCCCACGAGTAGCTGATGTGTAAATAAAGTATTCAACCATGGGTAACAAGTGTAGATGGTGGCAAACCACCTTGGAGCAAGCAGAGTGGCAGAAGCAACTCACATGGAGCAGTCAAGTGGCAGCCATGAAAGCGTAGGTCACTTGGACCGTACGTCACAAGGGGTCGAACACGACGCAAGGCAGTAAGGTTATAGGGGAGCCGGCGAGCGAGCGGGGAGCGAGCTCAATCTCACTTGCGGCTCTCCCCTACCATGCTTGGGGACCCCCCTCCCACAAGTGTCTTGGTTGCCTAAATATCCCCAGTCATGACCAACAAGAGCAAGACCAGGGCTGAACCTGGCTGACACTGAACCTAGCACTGTCACAAGCAATGTTTGACCACACCAAGCTCATGCCCATGCATCGGGTTTTCTTGGTCAGTGGATCTGCTGGTAATCCACCGCAGACGTCAACTGAAGGAATTCTTCATGCTCAGTCACCTGCATCAGTGGATGTGGAGTGTGCAACAAGGCAAGAGGTCACCACAAGCCATAAACCAAGACTTCCCAATGACACGCAGCCAACACACACATAGACACGCACACACAGTGACGAGGTTCACAAGGTGTGACAC
The DNA here is from genome assembly GCA_023375785.1 of Penium margaritaceum. NCBI lineage: Eukaryota > Viridiplantae > Streptophyta > Zygnematophyceae > Desmidiales > Peniaceae > Penium > Penium margaritaceum. Next base: position 2,891 of record SZWC01000166.1, on the reverse strand, counting down.
GCACTAGACTGTAAACAGTAGCACACAATACCGAGACCTCAGCCAAGAACATCACGTGCACAAATAAGACCAACGGTGTAGAATGCTGCTTTGAAAACATTGCTGCTGAGTGCCTTCGTGAGAAATTCAGCTCTCTGATGTCGGGTATCGACCCAGACGATCTGGATGTCACCTACGACAATGCGCTCATGTAAAAAATTCTGTTCAACATTGATATGCTTTTTGCGCGTCTGATGCATGCCAATGTTCAACAATTGCCTTGGTGCTCTGGTTGTCACAGCACAAGGTGATGCAACATATGGTTATATGCAACTGTTGGAATAATCAACACAACCAAAATCTCTCACACGTGCCTATGTCCAATGCAACATACTCTGCTTTGCTATAGCTACAGGCCACACATCTCTGCGTACTGCTTTTCCGCGACACAGCGGTTCCTCCAAGAAGGAAGATGTAGCCAGTGCGACTACGAGCGTCAGCGTCATGAGCCTAGTAGCTGCCATTGTAGCCATCCACTACCACAGACGGCTAAGCTCGAGAGCAGAGGCCAGTCCAAGTAGTAGAAAGTTTGTATCGGATAATGCACAGGGCTACCTCCATGTGTTGTGCTTGAGGGCACTGGGAGAACCGTGCAAGAAATTTCATGGCAAAGGCGACATCCGCTCTGGTCGTGGTCACCAGGTACATGAGAGACCCAATCATGCGACAACATTCCGTCACATCAATCGCCTCCTCCAGCTTTGACACATGCAGTATCTTCATGAGCCTCTAACCAGCTAGAGTCATAGGCGTGGACGCCGTGGACACCGCAGCAAGGAAGGGAGTGAAGCGCTTGCCAAGGATATGAACATACGCCGCTTGCTGGACAAAGAGCACACGCCGAGATTGCTTATGCTCGAGCACCATCCCAAGGAAGACGCGGGTCGGCCCAAGATCCTTGATTTTGTATGTCGATTGCAACAACGTCTTGGCTGCTATGAAATCTTCTTTGCTGGGTGATAAAATCAACAAGTCGTTGACATAAACAAGGATGGCAAAAAAAGGGGCTGAGCTGGTGGTAACAAAGAGAGATGGATCCACCGTGCTACGCTTGTAGCCACCCTTCTCCAGGATTGACGCGATCTCCTGATTCCACTATCGATGCAACTACTCGAGACTGTATAAGGACTTCCGCAGGTGCCAAACCCTATTGGTACCATCAGAGAATTGGGAGGGCTGAACCATATAGCTCTTGTCATCCAGCTGTCTGTGTAGAAAAGCGTTGTTCACATCCATCTGCTCCAGCTCCTAGTCATGCTGGGCGACGAGACTCAATAGTCCTCGTGCTTTAGTGTAGCGTTCGACTGGTACAAAGGTCTTATCGAAATCAATGCCAGGGACCTGTGAGAAGCCCTTCGTAGTAAGACGAGCCTTGATATTGTCCTGGGTGCCATCCAGCTTGTACTTGCACCAAAAGACCCATCGGGCATCAATGGTTTTGCGCCCTGGTGGTACGTCTACCGGCTCGTAGACAGCATGGTCTTCAAGAGCCTTCAGCACATCTTGCATGGCAGCTTCCCAGTGTTGAGAATAAGGGGCCATGCGGGCCTGCCGGGCCGTGGTAGGCTCAGGTGCAGGGGGAGCGACACATGACGTGGCGTGACACTTAGCAACACTACCTGGAGTGGAAGCGTCCACAACCTCTGCATGCTCTGCAATGAGCAATGCATTGCCTAGAGCTGAGCTAGGGTGTACGACACAAGTAGCCAGGCCAAGCGCATCTAGACCCGTGGACACAATAGGAGACTGGGTGCTCTGTGCCTGAGGCAGATGACTGGATGACGTGGAGGCGGTATTCGTGCATGAGGAATGGCGTGGAGACACCCGCCGCGGACAACGCAGGGCAAGGCTGGTTGGCTCCGTTCACGGAGGTGAGTCTGTAATGGGGTCGGACGACGCAGCAGGGACCATTAACTCCAGTTACACATCATACACACGGCTGAAATCTTTGACCAGGTGATACACGCACTACGATCTTCAAGAGCCTTAACCAAGGCCTCAGGCAGCTAGCGCATCTCCTGCGCTTTCCAACGATATGCTGTATGCCTGAAATGCTGCAGTACACAAGAAGATATCTACAAATGAAACTACCTACTGCTATATGCTTGTGTGGGAGCTACAACTATGCAAGACAGAACAGGAAATGGTAAAGAGAGTGCCCATCAGTCTTGTGCCTCATGACTTCGCCACTCCGACTGACCGGACTCCGCTAGGTGGCAAGTGACACCGGTCGACCTTCACTCGACGGACGCTGGATCCTGCTGTGTGATCAACGGTCAGCGGGGGCCCGATCTGCCAGAGCAGTCTTGCTTCGTCGATCCGTCGCTCTGTCTGTCGGTCACTCAACCGGTTGTTGCTTGCTCGCCAGCCGGCCAACTAGCCACCATTTACTCGTTCCATCGGTTGGCGACTGTGCTTGCTCCAACGGTTGTCGCTTCTCCGTAAATCACGCAAGATGATCGGCGAGAGGGGCGGGAGAGAGAGTGGTGACCTCTCTCCCGCCTCTCGTGCGCCTTTGTTCGTGCCGAGCCCTTCCAACACAGAGTATGCCACTTTCACCAAGTTGTGACACAAAGTATGTCACTTTCTTCTTTTGGACATTTCTCCAGATCCGGCCGTTGAATCAAGCTGAAACTTGGACGGTGACAAGAAGACGATGCACGCCTGCCAGCCATGCCATTGGATCAGCAATCGGACATCAGATGAGGAAGATGTGAATTTTCCAACATCTATATCTATATCTATATCTATATCTATATCTATATCTATATCTATATCTATATCTATATCTATATCTATATCTATATCTACATCTACATCTACATCTACATCTATATCTATATCTATATCTA
>SZWC01000165.1:529904-572419 GCA_023375785.1 Penium margaritaceum | reverse complement strand
CGGTTCAAACGGTCGGGAGATCGGAGAGCCGTTGAGTCAAGGTGGTTCTGATGATACTTGAACCTTCTCGAGGCTCGGATTTACCGAGAGGTGGGAGGAGTGAGTCTGGTTCTTACTGTATTTCCAATACATCTACACTGTGATTGGACACTCTGACCGTGGCTGACTCGTGTTATAATTCATAGCCGTTTAAGGTACTTGGTAAACTTTGTGGTCATGGTCAGTGGCACATGCCCTTTTTGTCAATGCATTGCGCACAATAGCCGTGCCAAGCCACTGGTTTCTAACCTCTTTTATACCTGCAAAATCATGCATATTAGACGTGCGCTGTGATTGGGCACTCTGACCATTGATGACTGGTGTTACAATGCGTATAAGTTAGTCGCTTGGTAAACGTTGTGGTCATGGTCATTGGCGCATACCAACTTTGTCAAGGCATTGCGGACAATAGCCACACCGAACCACCAGTATTCTACTTTGTTTATACCTGCAAGATCATGCCTAGTACATCTGCACTGTGATTGGACACTCTGACCGTCTTCGACTCGTGTTACAATTCGTAGAGGTTAAAGTCACTCGGTAAACTTTGTGGTCATGGGCAGTTGCACATGCCAACTTTGTCAAGGCATTGCGCACAATATCCACACCGAGCCACCAGTATTCTACCTTATTTGTACCTGCAAGGTCATGCCTAGTACATCTGCACTGTGATTGGACACTCTGACTGTGGCTGACTCGTGTTATGATAAATAAAAGTAATAGTCACTTGGATACATTTGTGGTCATGGTCGGTGGCACATGCCAACTTTGTCAAGGCATTGCACACAATTGCCACACCGAGCCACCAATATTTTACCTTGTTTATACCTGAAAGGTCATGCCCAATATATCTACACTGTGATTGGACACTCTGACCGTGGCTGACTCGTGTTATGTGTTAGCTACTGAGCTAACCACCTCTGGCAGAGAAGCCGCACAACCGAAAAGCTCACAAAGGTTTTTAGGCCTTCGTCCTTTGTTGACATTTGTCATGCACCCCAAACTTAATCAGGCATACACTTCACCTTCAAGAGTACTAGCGCCTTAGCATTACATCTCAAGAAGAGCTCAAGTCGTCAATACGCAAGAGAGCATGAAGCAATGGTTGATTGATCAGCATGCAAGACAAGTCCTTTTACAGCTGTCTGTCCAGTCCTATAACTCAAAATCACATTCCTGGGAAGTGGCCTGAACCAGCCACGTCACCAATAGACTTGCACTGTGGGCTTGACACATCAGCATCCTAGTGTCAATGTGACAGACCAACCATGTAGCGTCCAAGAAGCTACGGACTTTCTTTCTTGGAAGCTTCCACAGCAAAACAAGATATGCATGGGGCCAGGATCGACCTCATGACCTCTCACTTGGCCAAATCAACAAAATGGCCAAGGTAACCACTCACCCACATGGTGTACTCACAGGTCATATCTCACAAGAGACAGAGCATAGTTGAATCACACTACAACGGATCTAGGGGTCATACCTCCACAAGGGGCAGAGCATTCCTGATCCGTCCTACAACACTGAACAAGGGGCAAAAACATTCAAAAAATCTCTCCCTTGCACCTTGCGGCAGTGACCATCATCATTCGTCATCACTTGCGTTGACCATGCCGACACCTTGCCTGCCCGCCTGGTGGAGATCCTTGTCCAGTGGCTTTGTAAGCATGTCAGCATGGTTCAGCTTGGTTCCGACATACTCGAGCTCCACTGTCTGCTTGTAGACCAAGTCTCGAGCGTAGTGGTAGCGGATCTCGATGTGCTTTGTGCGCCTGGACAGGACGGGGTTCTTTGACATGTCAATGGCGCTCATGTTGTCAATCTTGATGACCGTCGCCGTTGCCTGTGGTGCCTTCATCTCGGATAACAAGCTTTGTAGCCACTGCATCTCTTTACACACCTCAGCCAAGGCGATGTACTCAGCTTCAGCTGTTGACAAAGAGACACATTCCTGCTTGCGACTTGCCCAACTGACTGCACCTCCATTCAACATACACACAAAGCCGGAGGTAGATTTTCTGTCATCGATATTCCCTCCCCAATCAGCATCAGTGTAGCACATGAGACGGAGTGATGCGGATCCAGCGATGCCTCCAAACTGGAGCCCCACGTGCCGCGTCCCCTGAAGGTAGCGCATGATGCGCTTCACGGCCTGCCAGTGAAGTGGACCGGGATTGGCCACAAACCGGCTCACCTGCCCAACAGCATGGGCTATATCTGGTCGGGTGGCGACCATGGCATACATCAGACTGCCCACTGCAGACTGATATGGGATGCCCAGCATGTCAGTTTTCTCCGCTTCGTTGGATGGGGACATGGAGGTGGAGAGTTTGCACTCCGAGCTCATGGGTGTGCTGGCAGGTTTGCAATCTGCCATGTCGTATCGTTTGAGGATGGAGTCGATGTATTTTGTCTGGTTCAGGCTGATGGTACCTGCTGCTCTGTCGCGCTTGATTGCAATTCCAAGATAGAAGTCAAGAGGACCCATGTCCTTCATCTTGAATCTGCTACTCAGCTGCCCCTTGAGATCGTCTAGCAGCTGCGTTGAAGAGGAGCATAGAATCAGGTCATCAACGTACAAGGCGACCAACATAGTCCCTTTGTCACTCTCATGCACGTACATGCTAGGGTCATTGTCGCAGTGCATGAAGGACTCCTTGGCCATGAAGGTGTCCATCTCCTGGTACCAAAGTCTTGGCGCTTGTTTTAGCCCATAGAGTGCCTTCACCAATCTACACACCTTGCCCTGAGGAGCATCAACCCCCTCCGGAACCTCCATCAATACCTCCTTGTCAAGTTTGCCGTAAAGGAAGGCTGTCTTGACATCCATCTGGTGGACCTCCATGTTCTCGGCAGCAACAATAGCGAGCATTGACCGGATGGAGGCAAACGTCACAACTCGAGCAAAGGTCTCATCGTACTCTCCGCCAGGCCGTTGGGAGAACCCCTTTGCTACCATCCGTGCCTTGTACTTGTCTATCCTGCCATCCTGTTTCCTTTTTACTTTTAGCACCCACTTGGACCCCACAACGTGAGCCCCGGCAGGTCTGTCCACCAGCACCCAGGTCCCATTCTCTTCAATGGAGCTGAGTTCACTGCGAATTGTTTCGTCCCACTCTGCTTTGTCAGGCCGAGTGAGTGCCTCTGCGACAGACNTTGGCTCCTCTTGAACCAAGAATGAATAGTTGAAGCCTGTCCATTCACCCCTATCTGCGTCGTAATGCTGCCGAGGTACTTTGAGGCGTGAACTGCTCCTTGAACTTGCTGGCTGGTGCTGTTGATGTAAAGGCTGGAGGTCTGGTTTGTCGTTGATGATGGGAGAGGCATCATCCTCATGTTCCGGAGGATCGGATACGTCGGAATCAGAGCCTGATTCCTCCGAGTCATCTTCACGAGGTCCTCTCCCTGTTGCAGCACCTATCCCATGCCATTGTGCTGGTGCTTCATCTCCCTCTTATAGGAGAGTGAGCCACTCTCCTTGTTCTGGAGCGTTCTCGAGTTCGAGATGCTCTCCCTTACTCAGAGACATTTCGTGGAAATCCACGTCTTTGCTGCAGATTACCTTCTTGGCTCCTTCGTCCCACAGTCGATAGGCTTTGTGGGCAGTGTCGTAGCCGATGAAAATACACTTTCGTGCTCTTGCATCGAGCTTTCCAGGGCCCTCACCAGCCTGGACCTTGGCAAACCCGGTGCAACCAAACACCTTGAGATGGGAGGCGTCCGGCTTCCTGCTTGACCATGCTTCTTGAGGCGTCTTCAACTGCTGTATATGCTTCTTCTTGCCTCTCCTTCGCAGAGCTGCTGCAGGTGTGAGGCTCACAAGGTATGTAGCCGTACGTGCTTCTTCAGCCCAAAACCTAGGAGGAAGCTTGGCGTCAAAGAGCATGCACCTTGTCATGCCTAGGACCGTCTGGTTCATCCTCTCTGCTACGCCGTTGCTTTGAGGTGAGTAGGGCGTAGTTTTCTGGTGTTCAATGCCCTGTGTCTTGAGCCACTCCCTGCAAGCTTCGTACTCTCCCCCATTGTCCGTCCTGAATGCCTTCACCTTCTCTCCACTCTGTCGCTCAACCATAGCGACAAAGGCCTGTAGATTCTCCTTCACCTCACTTTTATTCTTGAGAAAGTATATCCCGACTTTGCAGCTGTTATCGTCGATGCGTATGAGGAAATATCGGCTGCCTCCATTTGATGGTATGCGAAAGGGACCACATATGTGAGAGTGGACAAGATCAAGGGGTGCGAGAGCACGCGTTCCATTGCGCTTGAAGGGTTTCTTTTTCGCCTTGCCTTGAAGGCATGGCTCACACATGATCTCTGCTCCCTCCACCTCATCACCTAGCTCCATCCCACGCACTAGCTCCTGCTTTCCCATGAGCTCCAATGTGCGATGAGCCACGTGTTCAAAGCACCTGTGCCACAGGTTCTTGGAGGATGTGCACAGGTTAGAATGAACAGCCCTGGTGACTGCATTTGCTTGCGGTTTTGTTGCCGAGTCATCTGCTTCCACTGCTTCCGCTACTCCAACATGTCCTTCCTCATCTGAGTCTGCATCGCTGCTCTCCTCATCATCACTCTCGGCCAAAGATTCAGCCGTTGAAGTTGTCGTTTTGGTCTGCAAGACGTAGAGTCCATCAACGCGAGGAACGTGTGCGACAACCTTCTTGGAAGAGTAGGAAATGTTGATGTCCTTGGTGGGAACTATCACTGCTTCCTTCTCTGTAAAGACCACTGTCATGCCATGGTCAGTGATCTTAGAGACGGAGAGTAGGTTGGCTGTGAAGGAGGGCAAGTAGACCACCCCCTCTAGCTTGAGGTCGGAAACTCCACCGTTGACACCCACTGTGACCAGCTTGTCACCAATCCCCTCAGCTGCCTCAACCTTGCCGTTGGCGACTCTGAAGTTCTTGTTACACGGAGCAAGAGAGATGAAGTCTCTCTTCTCGTAAGTGGTGTGCTCCTTTGTGCCCGAGTCAAGGCCATAGGCTCCTGGCCTGAGTATCGCCCGCCCTTTGTTGGAGGCACACTCAGCCATCCAGCTTGTGGGATCCTTCCCACCATTTCCCCCTCGCCATTCATCCCCGTCTCCTCCCTCTCTCTTGGGTGCACGGCACTCTCGAGCCCAGTGTCCGGCCTTGCCACAGTTGTGGCAGTTCCTTGGCGCTTTGCACCCCTTCTACTATTTCTAGTGTTGTTGTTTCCCTTGTACCCAGAGGATGAGGTATTGCGGAAGGTGCCGCTGCTCCTCGAGGCAAAGGCAGCCATGTTTGCTTCACTACTGCTACGACGCATGGCTTCATTCCGCACATACTCAGAGACGGTGGTGTAGGAATCTAGATCTTCAGTCCACCCTCCAATCACTATTATCATGGGGCCCCAACTTTCCGGCAGCGTCATCAGAAAGATCATGGCCTGCATGTCAGCTTTCAGGTCCCACCCCATGCCGGTGGCTTGTTGCAAGAGCGTCTCAAACTTCTGCATGAAGGTGGAGACATCCTCCCCTTCACCAAGCCTCATGCTGATGAGGTTTTGTAGAATGAAGAGACGGTTGGCAAGTGAGGAGGACTGAAACACCTTGCCGAGTTTGGCGTATGCCGCGGCTGCCACTGTACAACCGCTGATGTGCGAAAGGACTGGGGGTTGTATGGAGGACACAAGAATAGCAAGAGCCTTCTTGTTGAGCTTGACCCATGCCACAAGGTCAGCACCCTCCTCCTTTGGTGATGGGATACTTCCGTCAAAATATCCTAGCAGATCTCTGTCATCCATGATGATCTCAAACTGCCACTTCAAGAGTGCAAACCCCTCTCCATCAAACTTGAGGATGGGCGAATGATTCCTTGGTTCCCCTGTCCCTGCCATCCCCACAACTACAACTGCTCCTGCTGCTGCACCTGTTGTTGATGCCAATGAACCTGTGTTTGAGGCCGCTGTAGGCTGTTGGTGAGAAGAGGAAACTGCTTCCCCTGTTACCGTTGGCCGTTGCAAGCAGATGTAGGCTGATGTCAGCTCCCAAGGTAGAAAGGTGCAGATGTGTTGCATTCCCCTCCTGCTGATGAATCCCCTGCAGACAGAGAAGTTGGGTGAGAGCGAAGGCGCTCTCACTGCTTGTGACGTTAGCGGTTGCGTGCGCGAAACTTCCCTAACCAGAGGAGTGGGTCCATAACCCTTTGTTAGCTACTGAGCTAACCACCTCTGGCAGAGAAGCCGCGAAACCGAAAAGCTCACAAAGGTTTTTAGGCCTTCTTCCTTTGTTGACATGTGTCATGCACCCCAAACTTAATCAGGCATACACTTCACCTTCAAGAGTACTAACGCCTTAGCATTACATCTCAAGAGGAGCTCAAGTCGTCAATACGCAAGAGAGCATCAAGCAAGGGTTGATTGATCAGCATGCAAGACAAGTCCTTTTATAGCTGTCTGTCCATTCCTAGAACTCAAAAGCACATTCCTGGGAAGTGGCCTGAACCAGCCACGTCACCAATAGACTTGCACTGTGGGCTTGACACATAGGCATCCTAGTGTCAAGGTGACAGACCAACCATGTAGCGTCCAAGAAGCTACGGACTTTCTTTCTTGGAAGCTTCCACAGCAAACAAGATATGCATGGGGCCAGGATCGACCTCATGACCTCTCACTTGGCCAAATCAACAAAATGGCCAAGGTAACCACTCACCCACATGGTGTTCTCACATGTCATATCTCACAAGAGACAGAGCATAGTCGAGTCACACTACAACGGATCTAGGGGTCATACCTCCACAAGGGGCAGAGCATTCATGATCCGTCCTACAACACTGAACAAGGGGAAAAAACACTCAACATTATGATCAATAGAAGTAAAAGTCACTTGGAAACACTTGTGGTCATGGTCAGTGGAACATGCCAACTTTGTCAAGGCATTGTGCACAATAGACACACGGAGCCACTAGAATTCTACCTTGTTTGCACCTGCAAGGTCATGCCTAGTACATCTGCACTGTGACTGGACACTCTGACCGTGGCTGACTCATGTTATGATCAATAGAAGTGGAAGTCACTTGGATACATTTGTGGTCATGGTCAATGGGACATGCCAACTTTGTCAAGGCATTGTGCACAATAGGCACACCGAGCCACCAGTATTCTACCTTGTTTGAACCTGCAAAAGCATGCCTAGTACATGTTGTCAGAAGAATGGAATGAATGGGAGCGAGAAGAACAGAAGCAAGGAGAAGTAGTCGAGCATGCAGGAGCTCGGTAGCGCAGTGACAGAAGCAGAAAGGTGCATGCAGATCCAAGGAGTTAGTCGCAGAGCCTTGAGTAAAGCGAGGCGGCGGGGCTCCAAGGCAGACAAGAGAAGAGAAGATCGAGGCAAGTGATGCAATGAGGTTGAGCGAGGATTGATAATGACGAAGCGAAGAGCTGTGAGGAGAGAGTGGTGAGCGAAAGACGCAGAGGCGAGCTGAGCGAGAGCACGGTGGCGAAGCCGCAGAACCAAAGGGAACAGGATGGATAGATTTGTTGTGGTTAGTTTTTGCGAGGGAATGAACGTCCTCGTTATATACAACAGAACAGGGGTAAACAGCTTCTTTCCGCTAGCCGGACATGGGTGACAATTTTATCACTTTATCAGGGGATCACTTGATGTGTCGGTTCCAACAGTCTGGAGATCGGAGAGCCGTTGATTCAAGGTGGTTCTGATGATACTTGAACCTTCTCGAGGCTCGGATTTACCGGGAGGTGGGAGGAGTGAGTCTGGTTCTTACTGTATTCCCAACACATCTACACTGTGATTGGACACTCTGACCGTGGCTGACTCGTGTTATAATTCATAGCCGTTTAAGGTACTTGGTAAACTTTGTGGTCATGGTCAGTGGCACATGCCCTTTTTGTCAAGGCATTGCGCACATTAGCCGTGCCAAGCCACTGGTTTTCAACCTCTTTTATACCTGCAAAATCATGCATATTAGACGTGCGCTGTGATTGGGCACTCTGACCATTGATGACTCGTGGTACGATGCGTAGAAGTAAAAGTCACTTGGTAAACTTTGTGGTCATGGTCATTGGCACATACCAACTTTGTCAAGGCATTGCGCAAAATAGCCACACCGATCTACCAGGATTCTACCTTGTTTGTACCTGAAGGTCATGCCCAGTAAATCTGAACTGTGACTGGACACTCTAACCGTGGCTGACTCGTGTTAGGATTCGTAGATGTTAAAGTCACTTGGTAAACGTTGTGGTCACGGTCAGTGGCACATGCCAACTTTGTCAAGGCATTGCGCACAATAGCCACAATGCGCCACCAGTATTCTACAAAGTTTTCACCTCCAAGATCATGCCTAGTACATCTGTACTCGGATTGGACACTCTGACCGTGGCTGACTCCTGTTATGATCAATAGAAGTAATTCACTTGGATATGTTTGTGGTCATGATCAGTGGCACATGCCAACTTCGTCAAGGCATTGCACACAATAGCCACACCGAGCCACCAGTATTCCACCATGTTTATACCTGTATCATCATGCCCAGTATATCTGCACTGTGATTGGACACTCTGACCGTGGCTGACTCGTGTTATGATTCATAGCCGTTAAAGGTACTTGGGAAACATTGTGGTCATGGTCAGTGACACATGCCAACTTTGTCAAGGCATTGCATACAATAGTTGTGCCCAGACACCGGAGTTTTACCCAGTTTATATTGGTAAGATCATGCATATTAGATGTACGCTTTGTTTGGGCACTCTGAACGTGGCTGACTCGTGTTAGGATTCATAGCCGTTTAAGGTACTTGGTAAGCTTTGTGGTCATGGTCAGTGATACATGGCAACTTTGTCAAGGCATTGTGCACAATAGCCGTGCCAAGCCACCGGTTTTTTACCTTGTATATACATGTACGGTCATGCCTAGTACATCTGAGCTGTGATTGGGCACTCTGATCGTGGCTGACGTGTGTTGGGATTCGTAGAAGTTAAAGTCACTTGGTAAACTTTGTGGTCATGGTGAGTGGCACATGCCACACCTGTCAAGGCATTACGCACAATAGCCACACCGAGCTACCAGTATTCTACCTTGTTTGTACCTGCAAGATCATGCCTAGTACATCTGCACTGTGATTGGACACTCTGACCGTGGCTGACTTGTGTTATGATCAATAGAGGTAAAAGTCACTTGGATACATTTGTTGTCATGGTCAGTGGCATATGCCCACTTTGTTAAGGCATTGTACACAATAGCCACACGGAGCCCCCAGTACTCCACATTTTTTATACCTGGAAGGTCATGCCCAGTATTTGTGTAGTGCGATTGGACACTCTGACCGTGGCTGAATCGTGTAAGGATTCATAGCCGTTTAAGGTGCTTGGTAAACTTTGTGGTCATGGTCAGTGGCACGTGCCAACTTTGTCAAGGCATTGCGCACAATAGCCGTGTCAATACACCGGTTTTTTACATCTTCTATACATGCAAAGTCATGCATATTAGATGTGCGCTGTGATTGGGTACTCTGACCGCGAATGACTCGTGTTACGATGCGTAGAAGTTAAAGTCACTTGGTAAACGTTGTGGTCATGGTCAGTGGCACATGCCAACTGGTCGTTCTCGACCGTTCCACCGTGATTGAGCCGTCCCTAATAAGCGACCATGTCGCCACGCGTGCGGCTAGCGAAAAGAAGCCGTTAATACCCGTTTTATCCTGTTCTGCCGTTCACTGTACTTGGTAAACTATATGGTCATGGTCAGTGGCACATACCAACTTTGTCAAGGCATTGCGCACAATATTCACACCGAGCCACCAGTATTCTACCTTGTGTTTACCTGCAAGATCATGCCTAGAACATCTGCACTGTCACTGGACACTCTGACTGTGGCTGACTCGTATTATGATCAATAGAAGTAAAAGTCACTTTGATACATTTGTGGTCATGGTCAGCGGCACATGCCAACTTTGTCAAGGCATTGTGCACAATAGCCACACCAAGCCACCAGTATTCTACCTTGTTTATACCTGCAAGGTCATGCTCAATATATCTGCACTGTGATTGGACACTCTGACCATGGCTGACTCGTGTAAAGATTCATAGCCGTTTAATGTACTTGGAAAACTTTGTGGTCATGGTCAGTGGGATATACCAAATTTGTCAAGGCATTGCGCACAATAGCCGTACCAAGCCACCAGTTTCCTACCTTGTTTATACGCGCAAGGTCATGCATATTAGAAGTATGCTGTGATTGGGCACTCGGACCGTGGCTGACTCGTGTTACGTCTCGTAGAAGTGAAAGTCACTTGGTAAACTGTGTGGTCATGGTCAGTGGAACATGCCAACTTTGTCAAGGCATTGCGCACAATAGCCACACCAAGTCACCAGTATTCTACCTTGATTGAACCTGCGAGATTATGCCTAGTATATCTGCACTGTGATTGGACGATCTGAGCGTGGCTGACTCGTGTTATGATCAATGAAAGTAAACGTCACTTGGATCCATTAGTGGTCATGGTCAGTGGCACATGCCAAATTTGTCAAGGCATTGCGCACAATAGCCACACCAAGCCACCAGTATTCTACCTTGTTCATACCTGCAAGGTCATGCCCAGTATATCTGCACTGTGATTGGACACTCTGACCGTGGCTGACCCGTGTTATGATTCATAGCCGTTTAAGGTACTTGGTAAACTTTGTGGTCATGGTCAGTGGTACATGCCAACTTTGCCAAGGCATTCCATACAATAACCGTGCCAAGCCACCGGATTATAACCTTGTTTATACCTGCAAGGTCATGCATAGTATATTTGCGATGTCATTGTGCACTCTGACTGTAGCTGACTCGTGTTACAATTCGTAGAAGTTAAAGTCACTTGGTAAACTATGTGGTCATGGTCAGTGGCACATGCCAGCTTTGTCAAGGCATTGCGCACAATAGCCACACCAACCCACCAGTATTCTACCTTTTTTGCACCTGCACGATCATGCCTAGTACATCTCCATTGTGATTGGACACTCTGACCATGGCTGACTTGTGTTATGATCAGTAGAAGTAAAAGTCACTTTGATACATTTGTGGTCATGGTAAGTTGCACATGCCAACTTTGTCAAGGTATTGCGCCAAATAGTCACACCGAGCCACCCGTATTCTACCTTGATTGTACCTCCAAGGTCATGCCCAGTAAATCTGCACTCTGATTGGACACTCTGACCGTGGCTGACTCGTGTTAAGATTCATAACCGTTGAAGGTACTTGGTAGACTTTGTGGTCATGGTCATTGGCACATGCCAACTTTGACGAGGCATTGCGCACAGTAGCCGTGCCAAGCCACCGGTTTTTGACCTTGTTCATACCTACAAGGTCATGCCTAGTACATCTGAACTGTGATTTAGCACTCTGAATATGGCTGACTCGTGTTACGATTCGTATATGTTAAAGTCACTTGGTAAACATTGTGGTCATTGTCAGTGGCACATGCCAACTTTGTCAAGGCATTGTGCACAACAGCCACACCGAGCCACCAGTATTCTACCTTGTTTGCACCTGCAAGATCATGCCTAGTACATATGCACTGTGATTGGACACTCTGACCGTGGCTGACTCGTGTTAAGATCAATAGAAGTAAAAGTCACTTGGATACATTTGTGGCCATGGTCAGTGGAACATGCCAACTTTGTCAAGGCATTGCGCACAGTAGCCACGCCGAGCCACCAGTATTCCACCTTGTTTATACGTGCAAGTTCATGCCTATTATATCTACACTGTGATTGGAAACTCTGACCGTGGCTGAATCGTGTTGTTATTCATAGCCGTTTAAGACACTTGGTAAACTTTGTGGTCATGGTCAGTGGCACATGCCAACTTTGTCAAGGCATTCCATACAATAACCGTGCCAGGCCACCGGTTTTCTACCTTGTTTAAACCTGCAAGCTCATGCATAGTATATGTGCAATGTCATTGTGCACTTTGACCGTAGCTGACTTGTGTTACAATTCGTAGAAGTTCAAGTCACATGGTAAACTCTGTGGTCATGGTCAGTGGCACATGCCAATTTTGTCAAGGCATTGCACACAATAGCCACGCCGAGCCACCAATATTCTACCTTGTTTATACCTGCAAGGTCATGCCCAGTATATCTGCACTGTGATTGTACTCTCAGACCGTGGCTGACTCGTGTTATGATTCATAGCCGTTTAAGGTACTTGGTAGACTTTGTGGTCATGGTCAGTGGCACATGCCAACTTTGTCAAGACATTGCGCACAATTGCCACACCGAGCCACCAGTATTCTACCTTGTTTGAACCTGCAAGATCATGCATATTACATCTGCACTGTGATTGGACACTTTGACCATGGCTGACTTGTGTTATGAACAGTATAAGTAAGAGTTACTTGGATACATTTGTGGTCATGGTCAGTGGCACATGCCAACTTTGTCAATGCATTGCGCACAATAGTCACACCGAGCCACCGGTTTCTACCTTGTTTTTATCTGCAAGGTCATGCCCGGTATATCTGCACTGTGATTGGACACTCTAACCGTGGATAACTCATGTTAAGATTCACAGTCGTTGAAGGTACTTGGTAAACATTGTGGACATGGTCAGTGGCACATGCCAACTTTGTCAAGGCATTGCGCACAGTAGCCGTGCCAAACCAACAGTATTATACCTTGTTTGCACCTACAAGATCATGCCTAGTACATCTGCACTGTGATTGGACACTCTATCCGTGTCTGACTCGTGTTATGATTCATAGCCGTTTAAGGTACTCGGTAAACTTTGTGGTCATGGTCAGTGGCATATGCCATCATTGTCAAGGCATTGCGCACAATAGCCGTGCCAAGCCACCGGTATTTTACCTTGTTTATACCTGTAAGGTCAGTCATATTAGATGTGCACTGTGATTGGGCACTCTGACCGTGGCTGACTCGTGTTACGATTCGTGTAAGTTAAATTCACGTGGTAAACTTTGTGGTCATGTTCAGTGGGACATGCCAACTTTGTCAAAGCATTGCGCACAATACCCGTGCGAAGCCACCGGTTCTTTACCTTGTTTATGCCTGCAAGGTCATGCATCTTCGATGTGTACTGTGATTGGGCATCCTGACCATGGCTGACTCGTGTTACGATTCGTAGAAGTTAAAGTCACTTGGTAAACGTTGTGGTCATGGTCGGTGGCACATGCCGCCTTTGTCTATGCATTGCGCACAATTGCCACACCGAGCCACCAGTATTCTACCTTGTTTGTACCTGCGAGAGCATGCCTAGTACATCTGCTTTGTGATTGGACACTATGACCATGGCTGACTCGTGTTATGATCAATAGAAGTAAAAGTCAATTGGATACATTTGTGGTCATGGTCTGTGGCACATGCCAACTTTGTCAAGGCATTGCGCACAATAGCCACACCAAGCCACCAGTATTCTACCTTGTTTGTACCTGTAAGATCATGCCTAGTACATCTGCCCTGTGATTGGACACTCTGACTGTGGCTGACTCGTGTTATTATAAATAGAAGTAAAAGTCACTTGGAAACATTTGTGGTCATGGTCAGTGGCACATGCCAACTTTGTCAAGGCAGTGCGCACAATAGCAACACCGAGCCACCAGTATTCTATCTTGTTTATACCTGCAAGTTCATGCCCAGATTATCTGTACTGTGATTGGATACGCTGACCGTGGCTGACTTGTGTTATGATCGATAGAAGTAACAGTCATTTTGATACATTTGTGGTCATGGTCAGTGACACATGCCAACGTTTTCAAGGCATTGCGCACAAAAGCCACACCGAGCCACCAGTATTCTACCTTGTTTGTCCTTGTACGATCATGCCTAGTACATCTGCACTGTGATTGGACACTCTGACCGTGGCTGACTCGTGTTATGATTTATAGCCGTTTCAGGTACTTGGTAAACTTTGTGGTCATGGTCAGTGGCACATGCCAAATTTGTCAAGGCATTGCGCACAATAGCCGTGCCAAGCCTCCGGCTTTTTACCTTGTTTATACCTGTAAGGTCATGTCCAGTACATCTGAACTGTGATTGGGCACGCTGACTGTGACTTGGTAAACTTTGTGGTCATGGTGAGTGGCACATGCCAACTTTGTCAAGGCATTGCACACAATAGTCGTGCCAAGACACCGGTTTTAAACCTTGTTCATACCTGCAAGGTCATGCATATTAGATGTGCACTGTGATTGGGTACTCTGACTGTGGCTGACTTGTGTTATGATTCCTATAAGTTAAAGTCACTTGATAAACTTTGTGGTCATGTTCAGTGGCACATGCCAACTTTGTCAAGGCATTGCGCACAATAGCCACACCAAGCCACCAGTATTCTACCTTGTTTGCACCTACAAAATCATGCCTAGTACATCTGCACTGTGATTGGACACTCTGACCGTGGCTGACTCGTGTTATGATTCATAGCCATTTAAGGATATTGGTATACTTTGTGGTCATGGTCAGTGGCACATGCCAACTTTGTCAAGGCATTGCGCACAATAGCCGTGCCAAGCCACCGATTTTCTTACCTTGTTTATACTTGCAAGGTCATGCATATTATATGTGCACTGTGATTGGAGCCTCTGACCGTGGCTGACTCGTGTTATGATCAATAGAAGTAAAAGTCACTTGTGGTCATGGTCAGTGGCACATGCCAACTTTGTCCAGGCATTGCACACAATAGCCACACACCGAGCCACCAGTATTCAACCTTGTTTGTACCTGCAAGGTCATGCCCAGTTTATATGCACTGTGATTGGACACTCTGACCGTGGCTGACGCGTGTTATGATTCATAGCCGTTTAAGGAACTTGGTAAACTTTGTGGTCATGGTCAGTGGCACATGCCAACTTTTTCAAGGCATTGCGCTCAATAACCGTGCCAAGCCACCAGTTTTCTACCTTGTTTATACCTGTAAGGTATGCATATTAGATGTGCACTGTGGTCGGGCACTCTGACTATGGCTGACTCGTGTTATGATTCGTAGAAGTGAAAATCACTTGGATACATTTGTGGTAATGGTCAGTGGCACATGCCAACATTGTCAAGGCATTGCGCACAATAGCCACACCGAGCCACCAGTATTCTACCTTCTTTGTACCTGCAAGATAATGCCTAGTACATCTGCACTGTGATTGGACACTCTGACCGTGGCTGACTCGTGTTATGATCAGTAGAAGTAAAAGTCACTTGGATACATTTGTGGTCATGGTCAGTGGCACATGCCAACTTTGTCAAGGCATTGCGCACAATAGCCACACCGAGCCACCGGTATTCTACCTTGTATGTACCTGCAAGGTCATGCCTAGTATATCTGCACTATGATTGGACACTCTGACCGTGGCTGACTCGTGTTATGATTCATAGCCGTTTAAGGTACTTGGTAAAGTTTGTGGTCATGGTCAGTGGCACTTGTTTATACTTGGAAGGTCATGCATATTAGATGTGCACTGTGATTGGGCACTCTGACCGTGACTGACTCGTATTACGATTCGTAGAAGTTAAAGTCACTTTGTAAACTTTGTGGTCATGGTCAGTGGTACATGCCAACTTTGTCAAGGCATTGCGCACAATAGCCACAACGAGCCACCAGTATTATACCTTGTTTTCACCTGCAAGATCATGCATAGTACATATACACTGTGATTGGACACTCTGACTGTGGCTGACTCGTGTTAAGATTAATAGAAGTAAAAGTCACTTGGATACATTTGTGGTCATGGTCAGTGGCACATGCCAACTTTGTCAAGGAATTTCGCACAATAGCCACACCGAGCCACCAGTATTCTACCTTGTTTATACCTGCAAGGTCATGCACGGTATATCTGCACTGTGATTGGACACTCTGACTGTGGCTGACTCGTGTTATGATTCATAGCCATTTAATGTACTTGGTAAACTGTGTGGTCATGGTCAGTGGCACATGCCATGTTTGTCAAGGCATTGCCCACAATAGCCGTGCAAGCCATCGGTTTATTACCTTGTTTATACCTGCAAGGTCATGCATATTAGATGTGCGCTTTGATTGGGCACTCTGACCGTGGCTGACTCGTGTTATGATTCGTATAAGTTAAAGTCACTTGGTAAACTTTGTGGTCATGATCAGTGGCACATGCCAACTTTGTCAAGGCATTGCGCACAATAGCACCATGGAGCCACCAGATTCTACCTAGTTCATGCCTAGTACATCTACGCTGTTATTGGGCACTCTGACCGTGGCTGACTCGTGTTACGATTTGTAGAAGTTAAAGTCACTTGGTAAACTTTGTCGTCATGGTCAGTGGCACATTCCAACTTCTTCAAGGCATTGTGCACAATAGCCACGTCGAGCGACCAGTATTCTACCTTGTTTGCACCCTCAAGGTCATGCCTATTACATCTGCACTGTGGTTGGACACTCAGACCGTGGCTGACTTGTGTTATGATCAATAGAATTAAAAGTCACTTGGATACATTTGTGGTCATGGTCAGTGGCACGTGCCAACTTTTTCAACGCATTGCGCACAATAGCCACACCGAGCCACCAGAATTCTACCTTGTTCATACCTGTAAGGTCATGTCCAGTACATCTGCACTGTGATTGGACACTCTGACCGTGGCTGACTTGTGTTATAATTAATAGCCGTTTAAGGTACTTGGTAAACTTTGTGGTCATGGTCTGTGGCATATGCCAACTTTGTCAAGGCATTGCGCACAATAGTTGTGCCAAGCCACGTGTTTTTTACCTTGTTTATACCTGAATGGTCATGCCCAGTACATCTCAACTGTGATTGGGCACTCTGACTGTGGATGACTCCTGTTAGGATTCGTAGAAGTTAAAGTCACCTGGTAAACTTTGTCGTCATGGTCAGTGGCACATGCCAACCTTGTCAAGGCATTGCGCACAATAGCCGTGCCAAGACACCGGTTTTTTACCCTGTTTATACCTGCAAGGTCATGCATATTAGATATGCACTGTGATTGCGTACTCTGACCGTGGCTGACTCGTGTTATGATTTCTAGAGGTTAAAGTCAGTTGGTAAACTTTGTGGTCATGGTCAGTGGCACATGCCAACTTTGTCAAGGCATTGCGCACTGTAGCCACATCGAGCCACCAGTATTCTACCTTTTTTGCACCTGCAATTCATGCCCAGTACATCTGCACTGTGATTGGACACTTTGACAGTGGCGGACTCGTGCTATGATCAATAGAAGTAAAATTCACTTGCATACATTTGTGGTCATGATCAGTGGCACATGCCAACTTTGTCAAGGCATTGCGCACAATAGCCACACCGAGCCACCAGTATTTTACCTTGTTCATACCTGCAAGGGCATGCGCAGTATTTGTGCTGTGATTGGACACTCTGACCGTGGCTGACTCGTATTATGATTCATAGCCGTTTAAGGTACTTGGTAAACTTTGTGGTCATGGTCAGTGGCACATGCCAATTCTGTCAAGGCATTGCGCACAATAGCCGTGCCAATCCACCGGTTTTTTAACGTGTTTATACCACAATGTCATGCATAGTATATGTGCACAATGACTGGTCACTCTCACCGTGGCTGACTCATGTTACGATTCGTAGAAGTTAGAGTCACTTGGTAAACTTTGTGGTCAGGGTCAGTGGCACATGCCAACTTCGTCAAGGCATTGCGCACAATAGCCACACGGAGCCACCAGTATTCTACCTTGTTTGCACCTGCACGGTCATGCCTAGTACATCTGCACTATGATAAGACACTCTGACCGTGGCTGACTTGTGTTATGATCAATAGAAATAAAAGTCACTTAGTTACATTTGTGGTCATGGTCAGTGGCACATGCCAACTTTGTCAAGGCATTGCGCACAATAGCCACACCGAGCCACATGTATTCTACCTTGTTCATACCTGCAAGGTCATGCGCAGTATCTGTGCTGTGATTGGACACTCTAACCGTGGCTGACTCGTGTTATGATTCATAGCTGTTTAAGGTACTTGGTAAACTTTGTGGTCATGGTCAGTGGCACATGCCAACTTTGTCAAGGTATGCGCACAATAGCCGTGCCAAGCCACCGGTTTTTTTATTTGTTTGTACCTGCAATGTCATGCATATTATATGTGCACAATGATTGGTCACTCAGACCGTGGCTGACTCGTGTTACGATTCGTAGAAGTTAGAGTCGCTTGGTAAACTTTGTGGTCAGGGTCAGTGGCACATGCCAACTTCGTCAAGGCATTGCGCACAATAGCCACACTGAGCCACCAGTATTCTACCTTGTTTTCACCTGCACGGTCATGCCTAGTACATCTGCACTGTGATTGGACACTCTGACCGTGGCTGACTTGTGTTATGATCAATCGAATTAAAAGTCACTTAGTCTCATTTGTGGTCATGGTCAATGACACATGCTAACTTTGTCAAGGAATTGTGCACAATAGCCACACCGAGCTACCAGTATTCTACCTTGTTTATACCTGTAAGGTCATGCCCAGTATATCTGCACTGTGATTGGACACTCTGACTGTGGCTGACTCGTGTTATGATTCATAACCGTTTAATGTACTTGGTAAACTTTGTGGTCATGGTCTGTGGCATATGCCAGCTTTGTCAAGGCATTGCGTACAATAGCCATGCCAAGCCACCGGTTTTTCACCTTGTTTATACCTGTAAGGTCATCCCTAGTACATGTGAGCTATGATTGGGCACTCTGACTGTGGCTGACTCGTGTTACGATTCATAGAAGTTAAAGTCACTTAGCAAACTTTGTGGTCATGGTCAGTGGCACATG
Source organism: Penium margaritaceum (assembly GCA_023375785.1). NCBI lineage: Eukaryota > Viridiplantae > Streptophyta > Zygnematophyceae > Desmidiales > Peniaceae > Penium > Penium margaritaceum. The sequence goes on along the minus strand of SZWC01000165.1, from coordinate 553,653 downwards.
CCAACTTGGTCAAGGCATTGCGCACAATAGCCACTCCGAGCCACCAGTATTCTACCTTTTTTGCACCTGCAAGATCATGCCTAGTACATATGCACTGTGATTGGACAATCTGACCATGGTTAACTCGTGTTATGATCAATGGAAGTAAAGGCCACTTGGATACATTTGTGGTCATGGCCAGTGGCACGTGCCAACTTTGTCAAGGAGCTGCACACAATAACCACACCGAGCCACCTGTATTATACCTTGTTTATACCTGTAAGGTCATGCCCATTATATCTGCACTGTGATTGGACACTCTGAATGTGGCTGACCTGTGTTATGATTCATAGCCGTTTAAGGTACTTGGTAAACTTTGTGGCCATTGTCAGTGGCACATGCCAACTTTGTCAAGGCATTGCGCACAATAGCCGTGCCAAGCCACCTGTTTTTTACCTTGTTTATACCTGCAAGCTCATGCCTAGTAAACCTGAACTGTCATTGGGCACTCTGACTGTGACTGACTCGTGTTACGATTCGTACAAGTTAAAGTCACTTGGTAAACTTCGTGGTCATGGTCAGTGGCACATACCAACTTTGTCAAGGCATTGCGCACAATAGCGACACCGAGCCACCAGAACTCTACCTTGTTCATACCAGTGAGGTCATGCGCTGTACATCTGCACTATGATTGGACACTCGGAATGTGGCTGACTTGTGTTATGATTCATAGCCGTTTAAGGTACTTGGTAAACTTTGTGGTCATGGTCAGTGGCACATGTCAACTTTGTCAAGGCATTGCGCACAATAGCCATGCCAAGCCACTGGTTTTTTTATTTGTTTATACCTGCAAGATCATGCATATTAGATGTGCAATGTGATTGGGCACTCTGACCGTGGCTGACTCATGTTACGATTCGTAGAAGTTAAAGTCACTTGGTAATCTTTCTGGTCATGGTCAGTGGCACATGCCAACTTCATCAAGGCATTGCGCACAATAGCCACACCAAGCTACCATTATTCTACCTTGTTTACACCTGTAAGGTCATGCCTAGTAGATCTGCACTGTGATTGGACACTCTGACCGTGGCTGACTCGTGTTATGATCAATATAAGTAGAAGTCACTTGGATACATCTGTGGTCATGGTCAGTGGCACATGCCAAATTTGTCAAGGCATTGCACACAATAGCCACACCAAGCCACCAGAAATCTACCTTGTTCATACCTGTAAGGTCATGCCCAGTATATCTGCACTGTGATTGGACCCTCTGATCGTAGCTGACTTGTGTTATAATTCATAGCCGTTTAAGGTACTTGGTAAACTTTGTGGTCATGGTTAGTGGCACATGCCAACTTTGTCAAGGTATTGCGCACAAAAGCTGTGCCAAGCCATGGGTTTTTTACCTTGTTTATACCTGCAAGGTCATGCCTGGTACATCTGAACTGTGATTGGGCACTCTGACTGTGGATGACTCCTGTTACGATTCATAGAAGTTAAAGTCACTTGGTAGACTTTGTCGTCATGGTCAGTGGCACTTGCCAACCTTGTCAAGGCATTGCGCACAATAGCCGTGCCAATACACCGGTTTTTGACCCTGTTTATACCTGCAAGGTCATGTATATTTGATGTGCACAGTGATTGGATACCCAGACCGTGGCTGACTTGTGTTATGATTCGTAGAGGTTAAAGTCACTTGGTTAACTTTGTGGTCAAGGTCAGTGGCACATGCCAGCTTTGTCAAGGCATTGCGCACAATAGCCGTGCCAAGCAACCGGTTTTTGAACTTGTTTATACCTGCAAGGTCATGCGTACTAGATGTGCACAATGATTGGGCACTCTGACCGTGGCTGACTCGTGTTATGCTTCGTAGAAGTTAAAGGCACTTGGTAAACTTTGTGGTCATGGTCAGTGGGGCATGCCAACTTTGTCAAGGCATTGCGCACAATAGCCACAACAAGCCACCAGTATTATACCTTGTTTGTACCTGCAAAATCATGCCTAGTACATCTCCACTGTGATAAGACACTCTGACCGTGGCTAACTCGTGTTATGATCAATAGAAGTAAAAGTCACTTGGTTACATTTGTGGTCATGGTCAGTGGCACATGCCAACTTTGTCAAGGCATTGCACACAATAGCCACACTGAGCCACCAGTATTATTCCTTGTTTATACCTGCAAGGTCATGCCCAGTATATCTGCACTATGATTGGACACTCTGACTGTGGCTGACTCGTTTAATGATTCATAGCCGTTTATGGTACTTGGTAAACTTTGTGGTCATGGTCACTGGCACATGCCAACTTTGTCAAGGCATTGCGCACAATAGCCGTACCACGCCACTGGGTTTTTACCTGGTTTATACCTGCAAGTTTATGCATATTAGATGTGCGCTGTGACTGGGCACTCTTACCGTTGCTGACTCCTGTTATGATTCGTAGAAGTTAAATTCACTTGGTAAACTTTGTGGTCATGGTCAGTGGCACATGCCAACTTTGTCAATGTATTGCGCACAATAGCCACACCGAGCCACCAGTATTCTACCTTGTCTGTACCTGCAAAATCATGCCAAGTACATCTGCACTGTGATTGGACACTCTGACCGTGGGTGACTCGTGTCATGATCAATAGAAGTAAAAGTCACTAGGATATATATTTGGTCATGGTAAGTGGCACATGCCAACTTTGTCAATGCACTGCGCACAATAGCCACACCGAGCCACCAGTATTCTACTTTGTTTATGCCTGTAAGGTCATTCCCAGTGTATCTGCATAGTGACTGGACACTCTGACCGTGGCTGACGCGTGTATTAATTCATAGCCGTTTAAGGTACTTGGTAAACTTTGTGGTCATGGTCAGTGGCACATGCCACCTTTGTCAAGGCACTGCACACACTAGCCGTGCCAAGCCACCAGTTTATTTACCTTGTTTATACCTGCAATGTCATGCCTTGTACATCAGAACTGTGATTGGGTACTCTGACCGCCGCTGAATTGTGTTATATCTGCACTGTGATTGGACACTCTGACCGTGGCTGACTCGTGTTATGATTCATAGCCGTTTAATGTACTTGGTAAACTTTGTGGTCATGGTCAGTGGCACATGCCAACTTTGTCAAGGCATTGCGCACAATAGCCGTGCCACGCCACCGGGTTTTTAGCTTGTTTATGCATGCAAGGTCATGCCTAGTACACCTGAACTGTGACTGGGAACTTTGACTGTAGCTGACTTGTGTTACGATTTGTAGAAGTTAAAGTCACTTGGTAAAACTTGTGGTCATGGTCAGTGGCACATGCCAACTTTGTCAAGGCATTGCGCACAATAGGCGTGCCAAGACACCAGTTTTTTTCCTTGTTTATACCTGCAAGGTCATGCATATTAGATCTGCACTGTGATTGGGCACTCTGACCGTGGTTGACTCGTGTTACGATTAGTAGAAGTTAAAGTCACTCGGTAAACTTTGTGGTCATGGTCAGTGGCACATGCCAACTTTGTCAAGGCATTGCGCACAATAGCCACACTGAGCCTCCAGTATTCTACCTTGTTTATACCTACACGATCATACCTAGTACATCTGTACTGTGATTAGACACTCGGACCGTGGCTGACTCATGTTATGATCAATAGAAGTAAAAGTCATTCTGATACATTTGTGGTCATGGTCAGTGGCACATGCCCACTTTTCCAAGGCATTGCACACAATACCCACACCGAGCCACCAGTATTTTACCTTGTTTGCACCAGAAAGATCATGCATAGTACATTTGCAATGTGATTAGACACTGTGACCGTGGCTGACTCGTGTTTTGATTCATATCCGTTAAAGGTACTTGGTAAACGTTGTGGTCATGGTCAGTGGCACAAGCCAGCTTTGTCAAGGCATTGCAAACAATGGCCGTGCAAAGAAACTGGTTTTTCACCCTGTTTATACCTAAAAGGTCATGCATACTACATGTACACTGTGATTGGGCACTCGAGCTATGGTTGAGTCGTGTTACGATTCGTAGAAGTTAAAGTCACTTGGTAAACTTTGTGGTCATGGTCAGTGGCACATGCCAACTTTGTCAAGGCATTGCGCACAATAGCCGTGCCAATCCACTGGTTTTTTACATTGTTTATACCTGCAAGGTCATGCATATTAGATGTGCACTATGATTGGGCACTCTGACCGTGGCTGACTCGTGCAACGATTCATAGAAGTTAAAGTCACTTGGTACACTTTGTGGTCATGGTCAGTGGCACATGCCAACTTCGTCAAGGCATTGCGCACAATAGCCACACCGAGCCATCAGTATTCTACCTTGTTTGTACCTGCAAGATCATGCCTTGTACATCTGCTCTGTGATTGGACACTCCGACCGTGGCTGACTCGTGTAATGATAAATAGAAGTAAACGTCACGTCAATACATGTGTAGTCATGGTCAGTGGCACATGCCAAGTTTGTCAAGGCATTGCGTACAATAGCCACACAGATCCACCAGTATTCTACCTTGTTGATACCTGCAAGGGCATGCCCAGTATATCTGCACTGTGGTTGGACACTCTGACCGTGGCTGGCTCGCGTTATGATTCATAGCCGTTTAAGGTACTTGGTAAACTTTGTGGTCATGATCATTGGCACATGCGCACAAAAGCCACACCGAGCCACCAGTGTTATACCTTGTTTGAACCTGCAACATCTTGCCTAGTACATCTGCACTGTGATTGGACACTCTGACCGTGGCTGACTCGTGCAACGATTCATAGAAGTTAAAGTCACTTGGTACACTTTGTGGTCATGGTCAGTGGCACATGCCAGCTTTGTCAAGGCATTGTGCACAATAGCCACACCGAGCCACCCGTTTTCTACCTTTCTAATACCTATAAGGTCATGCCCAGTATATATGCACTATGATTGGACACTCTGACCGTGGCTGACTCGTGCAACGATTCATAGAAGTTAAAGTCACTTGGTACACTTTGTGGTCATGGTCAGTGGCACATGCCAGCTTTGTCAAGGCATTGTGCACAATAGCCACACCGAGCCACCCGTTTTCTACCTTTCTAATACCTATAAGGTCATGCCCAGTATATATGCACTATGATTGGACACTCTGACCGTGGCTGACTCGTGCAACGATTCATAGAAGTTAAAGTCACTTGGTACACTTTGTGGTCATGGTCAGTGGCACATGCCAGCTTTGTCAAGGCATTGTGCACAATAGCCACACCGAGCCACCCGTTTTCTACCTTTCTAATACCTATAAGGTCATGCCCAGTATATATGCACTATGATTGGACACTCTGACCGTGGCTGACTCGTGCAACGATTCATAGAAGTTAAAGTCACTTGGTACACTTTGTGGTCATGGTCAGTGGCACATGCCAGCTTTGTCAAGGCATTGTGCACAATAGCCACACCGAGCCACCCGTTTTCTACCTTTCTAATACCTATAAGGTCATGCCCAGTATATATGCACTATGATTGGACACTCTGACCGTGGCTGACTCGTGCAACGATTCATAGAAGTTAAAGTCACTTGGTACACTTTGTGGTCATGGTCAGTGGCACATGCCAACTTCGTCAAGGCATTGCGCACAATAGCCGTGCCAAGCCACCAACTTTTTACCTTGTTTATTACTGCAAGGTCATGCATATTAGATGTGCGTTGTGATTGGGCACTCTGACCGTGGCTGACCCGTGTTACGATTCGTAGAATTAAAAGTCACTTGGTAAACTTTGTGGCCATGGTGAGTGGCACATGCCAACTTTATCAAGGCATTGCACACAATAGCCACACCGAGCCACCAGTATTGTACCTTGTTTGCACCTGCAAGATCATGCCTAGTACATCTGTACTTTGATTGGACACTCTGACTGCGGCTGACTCGTGTTATGATCAATAGAAGTAAAAGTCACTTGAATACATTTATGATCATGGTCAGTGGCACATGCCAACTTTGTCAAGGCATTGCGCACAATAGCCGCACCGAGCCACCAGTACTCTACCTTGTTTGTACCTTCAAGGTTATGCCTAGTATATCTGCACTGTCATGGAGCTCTCTGACCGTGGCTGACTCGTGTTGTTATTCATAGCCGTTTAAGGTACCTGGTAAACTTTGTGGACATGGTCAGTGGCACATGCCAACTTTGTCAAGGCATTGCGCACAATAGCCTACGAAGCCACCGGTTTTTTACCTTGTTTATACCTACAAGCTCACGCCTAGTATATCTGAACTGTGATCGGACACTCTGATTGTGGCTGACTCGTGTTACGATTCGTAGAAGGTAAAGTCACTTGGTAAACGTTTTCGTCATGGTCAGTGGCACATGCCAACTTTGTCAAGGCATTGTGCACAATAGCCACACCAAGCCATCAGTATTCTACCTTGTTTGCACCTGAAAGATCAGGCCTAGTACATGTTCACTGTGATTGGACACTCTGACCGTGGCTGACTCGTGTTGTGATCAATAGAAGTAAAAGTCACTTGGGTACATTAGTGGTCATGGTCAGTGGCACATGTCAACTTTGTCAGGGCATTGCACGCAATAGCCACACCGAGCCACCCGTTTTCTACCTTTCTAATACCTATAAGGTCATGCCCAGTATATATGCACTATGATTGGACACTCTGACCGTGGTAGACTTGTGTTATGATTCATAGCCATTTAAGGTTCTTGGTAAACTTTGTGGTCATGGTCAGTGGCACATGCCAACTTTGTCAAAGCATTGCGTACAATAGCCGTGCCAAGCCACCAGTTTTTTACCTTGTTTATAACTGCAAGGTCATGCCTAGTACATCTGAACTGTGATTGGGCACTCTGACTGTGGCTGACTTGTGTTACGATTCGTACAAGTTAAAGTCACTTGGTAAACGTTGTGGTCATGGTCAGTGGCACATGCCAACTTTGTCAAGGTATTGCGCACAATAGCCGTGCCAAGACACCAGCTTTTAACCCTGTTCATACCTGCAAGGTCATGCATATTTTACGTGCACTGTGATTGGGTACTCTGACCGTGGCTGACTCGTGTTATGATCAATAGAAGTAAAAGTCACTTGGATACTTTTGTGGTCATGGTCAGTGGCACATGCCAACTTTGTCAAGGCAGTACGCACAATACCCACACAGAGCCACCAGTATTCTATCTTGTTCATACTTGCGAGGTCATGCGCAGTATATCTGCAGTACGATTGGGCACTCTGACTGTGGCTGACTCGTGTTATGATTCATAGCCGTTTAAGGTACTTGGTAAACTTTGTGGTCATGGTCAGTGGCACATGCCAACTTTGTAAAGGCAATGCGCACAAAAGCGGTGCCAAGCCACCAGTTCTTTAACTTGTTTATACCTGCAAGGTCATGCATATTAGATGTGCCCTGTGATTGCGCACTCTCACCGTGGCTGACTCGTGTTACGACTCGTAGAAGTTAAAGTCACTTGGTAAACTTTGTGGTCATGGTCAGTGGCACATGACAACTTTGTCAAGGAATTGTGCACAATAGCCACACCGAGCCACCAGTATTCTACCTTGATTGCACCTGCAAGATCATGCTTAGTACACGTGCACTTTGATTGGACACTCTGACCGTGACTGACTCGTGTTATTATCAATAGAAGTAAAAGTCACTTAGATATTTGTATGGTCATGGTCAGTGGCACATGCCAACTTGGTCAAGGCATTGCACACAATAACCACACCGAGCCACCAGTATTCTACCTTGTTTATACCTGTAAGGTCATGCCCAGCATATCTGAACTGTGATTGGACACTCTGACCGTGGCTGACTCGTGTTATGATTCATAGCCGTTTAAGGTAATTGTCAAACTTTGTGGTCGTGGTCAGTGGCACATGCCAACTTTGTCAAGGCATTGCGCACAATAGCCATGTCAAGCCACCGGTTTTGTAACTTGTTTATACCTGCAAGGTTATGCATATTAGATGTGAACTGTGATTGGGCACTCTGATCGTGGCTGACTCGTGTTACGATTCATAGAAGTTAAAGTCACTTGGTAAACTTTATGGTCATGGTCAGTGGCACATGCCAACTTTGTCAAGGCATTGCGCACAATAGCCACACGGAGCCACCAGTATTCTACCTCGTTTGCACTTGCAAAATCATGCCTAGTACATCTGTACTGTGATAGGACACCCTGACCGTGGCTGACTCGTGTTATGATCAATAGAAGTAAAAGTCAATTGGATACATTTGTGGTCATGGTCAGTGACACATGCCAACTTTGTCAAGGCATTGCGCACAATAACCACACCGAGCCACCAGTATTCTACTTTGTTTATACCTGTAAGGTCATGCTCAGTATATCTGCACTGTGATTGGACACCCTGACCGTGGCTGAATCGTATTATGATTCATAGCCGTTTAAGGTACTTGGTAACCTTTGTGGTCATGGTCAGTGACACATGCCAACTTTGTCAAGGCAATGCACACAATAGCCATGCCAAGCCACCAGTTTTTTACCTTGTTTATACCAGCAAGGTCATGCATATTAGATGTGCGCTGTGATTGGGCACTCTTACCGTGGCTCGTGTTATGATTCGTAGAAGTTAAATTCACTTGGTAAACTTTGTGGTCATGGTCAGTGGCACATGCCAGCTTTGTCAAGGCATTGTGCACAATAGCCAGACCGAGCCACCAGTATTCTACCTTGTTTGTACCTGCGAAATCATGCCTAGTACATCTGCACTGTGATTGGACACTCTGACCGTGGGTGAGTCGTGTTATGATCAATACAAGTAAAAGTCACTATGATACATTTTTGGTCATGGTCAGTGGCACATGCCAACTTTGTCAAGGCATTGCGCACAATAGCCACACCGCGCCACCAGTATTCTACTTTGCTTATACCTGTAAGGTCATTCCGAGTATATCTGCATAGGGATTGGACACTCAGACCGTGGCTGACTCGTGCAACGATTCATAGCCGTTTACGGTACTTGGTAAACGTTGTGGTCATGGTCAGTGGCACATGCCACCTTTGTCAGGGCATTGCGCACAATAGCCACACCGAGCGACCAGCATTCTACCTTGTTTGTACCTGCAAGATCATACCTAGTACATCTGCACCGTGATTGGACACTCTGACCGTGGCGGACTCGTGTAATGGTTAACATAAGTAAAAGTCACTTGGATATATTCGTGGTCATGGTCAGTGGCACGTGCCAACTTTGTCAAGGCATTGCGCAAAATAGCCAACCGAGACACCAGTATTCTACCTTGTTTATACCTACAAGGTCATGCCCAGTATATCTGTACTGTGATTTGACACTCTGACCGTGGCTGAATTGTGTTATGATTCATAGCCGTTTAATGTACTTCGTAAACTTTGTGGTCATGGTCAGTGGCACATGCCAACTTTTTCAAGGCATTGTGCACAATAGCCTCCCAAGCCACCGGTTTGTTACCTAGCTTATACCTGCAAGGTCATGCATATTAGATGTATGCTGTGATTGGACACTCTGACCGTGGCTGACTCGTGTTACGTTTCGTAGAAGTTAAAGTCACTTGGTAAACTTTGTGGCCGTGGTGAGTGGCACATGCCAACTTTATCAAGGCGTTCTGCACACTGAGCCACCAGTATTCTACCTTGTTTGCACCCGCAGGATCATGCCTAGTACATCTGCATTTTGATTGGACACTCTGAAAGTGGCTGACTTGTGTTATGATCAATAGAAGTAAAGTCACTTGGATACATTTGTGGTCATGGTCAGTGGCACATGCCAACTTTGTCCAGGCATTGCGTACAATAGCCACACCGAGCCACAAGTATTCTACCTTGTTTGTACCTGCAAGGTCATGCCCAGTATATGTGCACTGTGATTGGACACTCTGACCGTGGCTGACTCGTGTTATGATTCATAGCCGTTTAAGGTACTTGGAAAACTTTGTGGTCATGGTCAGTGGGACATGCCAACTTTGTCAAGGTAATGCGCACAGTAACCGTGCCAGGCCACCGGTTTTGAAACCTTTATATATATCTGCAAGGTCATGCCTAGTACATCTAAACTATGATTTGGCACTCTGACTGGGGCTGACCCGTGTTACGATTCGTAGACGTTAAAGTCACTTGCTAAACTTTAAGGTCATGGTCAGTGGCACAAGCCAACTTTGTCAAGACATTGCGCACAATAGCCACACCAAGCCACCAGTATTCTACCTTTTTTTAACCTGCAAGATCATGCCCAGTACATCTGCACTGTGATTGGACATTCTGACCGTGGCTGACTCGTGTTATGATCAATAGAAGTAAAAGTCACTTGGATACATTCGTGGTCATCATCAGTGGCACATGCCAACTTTGTCAAGGCATTGCGCACAATAGCCAAACCGAGCCACCGGTATTCTACCTTGTTTGCACCTGCACGATCATGCATAGTACATGTGCACTGTGATTGGACACTCTGACCGTGGCTGACTCGTGTTATGATCCAGAGAAGTAAAAGTCACTTGGATACATTTGTGGTCATGGTCAGTGGCACATGCCAAATTTTGTCAAGGCATAGCGCAAAATAGCCACACCGAGCCACCAGTATTCTACCTTGTTTGAACCTGTAAGATCATGCCTAGTACATCTGCACTGTGACTGGACACTCTGACCGTGGCTGACACGTGTTATGATCAATAGAAGTAAAAGTCACTTGGATACATTTGTGGTCATGGTCAGTGGCACATGCCAACTTTGTCAAGGAATTGCGCACAATAGCCACACCGAGCCACCAGTAATCTACCTTGTTCATACCTGCAAGTTCATGCCCAGTATATCTGCACTGTGATTGGACACTCTAACCTTGGCTGACTCGTGTTATGATTCATAGCCGTTTAATGTACTTGGTAAACTTTGTGGTCATGGTCAGTGGCACATGCCAACTTTGTCAAGGCATTGTGCACAATAGCCGTGCCAAGCCACCGGGTTTTTACCTTGTTTTTACCTGCAAGGTCATGCATATTAGATGTGCGCTTTGATTGGGCACTCTGACCGTGGCTGACTCGTGTTATGGTTCGTAGAAGTTAAAGTCACTTGGTAAACTTTGTGGTCATGGTCAGTGGCACATGCCAACTTTGTCAAGGCATTGCGCACAATATTCACACCGAGCCACCAGTATTGTACCTTGTTTGCACCTGCAAGATCAAGCCTAGTACATCTGCATTGTGATTGGACCTTCTGATCGTGGTTGACTCGTGTTATGATTAATAGAAGTAAAAGTCACTTGGATACAAGTGTGGTCATGGTCAGTGGCACATGCCAACTTTGTCAAGGCATTGCGCACAAAAGCCACACCGAGCCACCAGTATTTTACCTTGTCTATACCTGTTATGTCATGTCCAGTATATCTGCACTGTGATTGGGCACTCTGACCGTGGCTGACTCGTGTTATGGTTCATAGCCATTTAAGGTACTTGGTAAACTTTGTGGTCATGGTCAGTGGCACGTGCCAACTTTGTCAAAGCATTGCGCACAATAGTCGTGCCAAGCCACCGGTTTTTTAACTTGTTTATACCTGCAAGGTCATGCATATTGTATGTGCACTGTGACTGGGCACTCTGACCGTGGCTGACTCGTATTACGATTCGTAGAAGTTAAAGTCACTTGGTACACTTTGTGGTCATGGTCAGTGGCACATGCCAACTTTGTAAGGGCATTACGCACAATAGCCACACCGCGCCACCAGTATTCTACCTTGTTTGCACCTGGAAAATCATGCCTAGAACATCTGCATTGTGATTGGACACTCTGACCAAGGCTGACTCGTGTTATGATCAATAGAAGTAAAAGTCACTTGGATACATTTGTAGTCATGGTCAGTGACACATGCCAACTTTGTCAAGGAATTGCGCACAATAGCCACACCGAGCCACCAGTATTCTACCTTGTTTATACCTGCAAGGCCATGCCCAGTATATCTACACTGTGATTGGACACTCTGACCGTGGCTGACTTGTGTTATGATTCATAGCTGTTTAATGTACTTGGTAAACTTTGTGGTCATGGTCATTGTCACATGCCAACTTTGTCAAGGCATTGCGCACGATAGCCGTGCCAGGCCACCGGTTTTTTTCCTTTTTTATAAATGCAAGGTCATGCAGATTAGATGTGCACTTTGATTGGGCACTCTGACCGTGGCTGACTCGTGTTATGATTCGTAGAAGTTAAAGTCACTTGGTAAACTTTGTGGTCATGATCAGTGGAACATGCCAACTTTGTCAAGGCATTGTGCACCAGAGCCACATGGAGCCGCCAGTATTCTACCTTGTTTGCACCTGCAAGATCATGCCTAGTACATCTGCACTGTGATTGGACACTCTGACCGTGGCTGACTCGTGTTCTGATCAATAGAAGTAAATGTCACTTGGATACACTTGTGGTCACGGTCAGTGGCACATGCAAACTTTGTGGAGGCATTGCGCACAATAGCCACACCGAGCCACCAGTATTCTACCTTGTTTATACCTGTAAGGTCATGCCCAGTGTATGTGCACTGTGATTGGACACTCTGACCGTTGCTGACTCGTGTTTTGATTCATAGCCACTAAAGGTACTTGGAAAACTTTGTGGTCATGGCAGTGGCACATGCCAAATTTGTCAAGGCATTTCGCACAATAGCCGTGCCAAGCCACCAGTTTTTTACCTTGTTTATACCTGCAAGGTCGTGCATATTAGATGTACGCTGTAATTGGACACTCTCACAGTGGCTGACTCGTGTTACGATTCGTAGAAGTTAAAGTCACATGGTAAACTTTGTGGTCATGGTCAGTGGCACATGCCAACTTTGTCAAGGCATTGCGCACAATAGCCANTATGATCAATAGAAGTAAAAGTCACTTGGATACACTTGTGGTCACGGTCAGTGGCACATGCCAACTTTGTCAAGGCATTGCGCACGATAGCCAAACAAAGCCACCAGTATTCTACCTTGTTTGCACCCGCACGATCATGCCTAGTACATCTGCAATGTGATTGGACACTCTGACTGTGGCTGACTCGTGTTATGATCAATAGAAGTAAAAGTCACTTGGATACATTTGTGGTCATGGTCAGTGGCACATGCCAACTTTGTCAAGGCATTGCGTAAAACAGCCACACCGAGACACTAGTATTCTACCTTGTTTGTACCTGCAAGATCATGCCTAGTACATCTGCACTGTGATTGGACACTCTGACCGTGGCTGACTCGTGTTATGATCAATAGAAGTAAAAGTCACTTGGATACATACGTGGTCATTGTTAGTGGCACATGCCAACTTTCTCAAGGCATTGTACACAATAGCCACACCAAACCACCAGTATATTACCTTGTGTATACCTGCAAGGTCATGCCCAGTATATCTGCACTGTGATTGGACACTCTGACCGTGGCTGACTCGTGTAATGATTCATAGCCGTTAAAGGTACTTGTTAAACTTTGTGGTGATAGTCTGTGGTTCATGCCAATTTTGTCAAGGCATTGCGCACAATAGCCGTGCCAAGCCACCGGTTTTTAACTTGTTTATACCTGCAAGGTCATGCATATTTAATGTACACTGTGGTTGGGTACCCTGACCGTGGGTGAATCTTGTTACGATTCGTAAAAGTTAAAGTCACTTGGTAAACGTTGTGGTAATGGTGAGTGGCACTGCCAACTTTGTCAAGGCATTGCACACAATAGCCACACCGAGCCACCAGTATTCTATCTTGTTTGTACCTGCGAGATCATGCCTCACAGTCCCAAGGGTCCTCCCACCCGTGGTTTGCGTAACGTGCTGCAGTGCGAGGAGAATCGAGCTCCTCATCCGGAGGCCCGTCAACGGGTGGCGAATCCAGGGTGCCGGATGTGGCTGCAGAAGCAGCCAAGGGTGAGGGGGAGTGAGCAGGTGCCAACGGGGAGAGAGAGAGATGAAGTAGCAGGGTCCGATGGCGAGTGGTGGAGGATGCACCGCACTGCGAGGTCAGAGCAGTAGATCAGGCTGTGCGTCCGTCGAGAGGCCGTCACCTTCAAGGAGAAGTGCTGCTGGCAGAGGGCAGCCAGCAGCAGTGCGGAATGCAGAAGAGAGCGCAGAGTGAGCAAGAGCAGCCAAGAACAGCCGAGGGTAGCGGAGAGTCCTGCAGCATGCAAGAGAGCAGATGGGAGAGAGCTTTAGGGTTGAGGAGAGCCCGAGAGGGACGAGAGGGATACCCGAGAGTCACGGACAGCCGAGGGCAGCCGAGTGCAGCCAAGAGTGACCGCAAAGAACGTGGAGAGCGGCGGAGAGCAGTTGCAGGAGAAGCCGAGAGTCGGGAGGAGACGAGCAGTTGAGATGAACGAGGGCCGTCGAACATGAGCGGGCGGGCGAGAGAGCACCCGTGGGCCTCAGAGAGTCGAGGTAAGCATCAAGAAACGGGTGCGGTGTGCTGGCCGGGGAGGATGGTAGCAGCCCTTAGATGTGCTGCAAGCCAAAGAGACGGCCGGAGGGACAGATTGTCCGCTGCGGTAATGTACGGGCCACGGCAACTGTGGGCCACACGAGGATTCAAGGGGCCAGGATCGACGAGTGGCGGGAGTGAATTCACGCTGCTCTCATACCAGTAGTTACGAGGACAATGCTTGGTTAGCCTGTGTTATACGAGGCGGGTGAGAGCAATGGGCAACAGTGCGTGAGACACGCCATGGATGCGGTAAGCTTGCCTTAGAGACGTTCGCACTCAACCAAGACTGGTGAGGGGAGGGGGAGCGAGCGAACCTATAACCGGGAAGCGCTCACCCACCACGAGCAATGAGCTCGAGCGGGTGAGTGCCGCCACCCGGGGGTCAAGCCCGACCACTCGGAAGTAACCGAGGGCGGCTACTCACCGATGCCGGGCCAAAACCGGCACGCTGGCCCCCTGAGGTTCAGCACCCGGGAAACATGCAGCTCCCCAATCACATGCAAGGAAAGGCAGTATGAAGCAGAGCACGACAGTGAGAGTGTACGGGCCCTAGCATGTACCGCATCACAGAGAGTCCTAGAAAGTCATAGAGAGTCATGCAATGGTCACGACTGTGCCCAAGTGCACTCCTGGGTCCAGCAGCAGGAGCAGCTTGAGGACGTCAACGGCTCCAACCACGATGGGCACATCCGACGCTTCCCCAGGTGGGACCATTGTCACTTAATATGTACAGAGTGTGTGCAGAGTGTGAGAGGCAAGAGGGCACAGAGTTGTGAGTGGCCAACAAACTTCAACACCAGGCATCCTCTCTNAACTTGTCTCATGTATGGGGTTCAGTGGTGTAGTTTGGAGACTTCGGTCATCAGACGTCTAGGTGCAAGGTCTCACATTGTTCATGTTGTCGTTGCCCGGTTGTTCAATTTTCCAGGACGAAACAGGGTTGACGTAAGTTTGAACCAACAGCCGTGCATTTTTTCTTTGCGGTGTTGGGGGTAGACTACAATGCTCAAATCAGGATCGAGCCATGGTTTGCTTGAACTCGCACTGAAAGTCATGGATCGGCAGCATGTGCTTGAATTGCGACTAAGGCCCAACTATTCAAGTACACGAAGATAGAACACTTAGTTAAACTTACTTTACAACCCTGCAGTTTCTTGCTCCAAGTACACTCATCGAGGATACATTTGTGGTCATGGTCAGTGGCACGTGCCAACTTTGTCAAGGCATTGCACAAAATAGAGACACCGAGCCACTAGTAGTCTACGTTGTTTGTACGTGAAAGATCATGCCCAGTATATCTGCACTGTGATTTGACACTCTGACCGTGGCTGACTGGTATTATGATTTATAGCCGTTTAATGTACTTGGAAATCTTTGTGGTCACGGCCAGTGGCACAAGGCATTGCGCACAATAGCCGTGCCAAGCCACCGGTTTTTTTCCTTGCTTTTACCTGCAAGGTCAAGCATATTATAAGTACGCTATGATTGGGCACTCTGACCGTGGCTGACTTGTGTTATGATCCGTAGTCGTTAAAGTCACTTGGTAAACATTGTGGTCATGGTCAGTGGCACATGCAAACTCTGTCAATGCATTACGCACACTAGCCACACCGAGCCACCAGTATTCCACCTTCTTTGCACCTGTAAGATCATGCATAGTACATCTGCATTGTTATTGGACACTCTGACCGTGGCTAACTCGTGTTATGATCAATAGAAGTAAAAGTCACTTGGATACATTTGTGGTCATGGTCAGTGGCACATGCCGACTTTGTCAAGGCATTGCACACAATAGCCACACCGAGCCACCAGTATTCTACCTTGTTTGTACCTGTAAGGTCATGCCCAGTATATCTGCACTGAAATTGGACAATATGACCTTGGCTGACTCGTGTTATGATTCATAGCCGTTCAAATTACTTGGTAAACTTTGTGGTCATGGCAGTGGCACATGCCAACTTTGTCAAGGCATTGCGCACAATAGCCGTGCCAAGCCACCGGTTGTTTACCTTGTTTATACCTTCAAGGTCATGCATAGTAGATGTACGCTGTGATTGAGCACTCTGATCGTGGCTGACTCGTGTTACAATTCGTAGAGGTTAAAGTCACTTAGTAAACTTTTGTAGTCATGGTCAGTGGCACATGCCAACTTTGTCAAGGCATTGCGCACAATAGCCACACCGAACCACAAGTATTCTACCTTTTTTTAACCTGCAAGATCATGCCTAGTACATCCGCACTGTGATTGGACACTCTGACCGTGGCTGACTGGTGTTCTGATGAATACAAGTAAAAGTCACTTGGATATATTTGTGGTCAAGGTCAGTGGCACAGGCCAACTTTGTCAATGCATTGCGAACAATAGCCAAACTGAGCCACTAGTATTCTACCTTGTTTACACCTGCACGATCATGCCTAGTTTATCTGAATTGTGATTCGATACTCTGACCGTGGCTGACTCGTGTTATGATCAACAGAAGTAAAAGTCACTTGGATACATTTATGGTCATGGTCAGTGGCACATGCCAACTTTGTCAAGGCATTGCGCAAAATGGCCACACAGAGCCACTACTATTCTACCTTTTTTGTACCTACAAGATCATGCCCAGTATATATGCACTTTGATTGGACACTATGACCGTGGCTGACTCGTGTTATGATTTATAGCCGTTTAATGTACTTGGAAATCTTTGTGGTCATGGTCAGTGGCACAAGGCATTGCGCACAATCGCCGTGCCAAGCCACCGGTTTTTTACCTTGTTTTACCTGCAAGGTCATGCATTTTAGATGTACACTGTGCTTTGGCACTCTGACCGTGGCTGACTCATGTTATGATCCGTAGACGTTAAAGAAACTTAGTAAACATTGTGGTCATGGTCAGTGGCACATGCAAACTTTGTCAAGGCATTACGCACAATAGTCACACCGAGCCACCAGTATTCTACCTTGTTTGCAACTGTAAGATCATGCCTAGTACATCTGCATTGTTTCTGGACACTCTGACCGTGGCTGACTCGCGTTATGATCAATAGAAGTGAAATTCATTTGGATACACTTGTGGTCATGGTCAGTGGCACATGCCAATTGAGTCAAGGCATTGTGCACAATAGCCAGACGGAGCCACCTGTATTGTACCTTGTTTATACGTGTAAGGTCATGCCCAGCATATCTGCACTGTGATTGGACACTCTGACCGTGGCTGACTCGTGTTATGATTCATAGCCATTTAAGGTACTTTGTAAACTTTGTGGCCATGGTCAGTGGCACATGCCAACTTTGTCAAGGCATTGCGCACAATAGCCATGCCAAGCCACCAGTTTTTTACCTTGTTTATACCTGCAAGGTCATGCCTAGTACATCTGGACTGTGATTGGACACTCTGATTGTGGCTGACTCGTGTAACAATTCATAGACGTTAAAGTCACTTGGTAAACTTTGTGGTCATGGTCAGTGGCACATGCCAACTTTGTCAAGGCATTGCGCACAATAGCGACACCAAGCCACCAGTATTCTACCTTGTTTGCACCTGCAAGATCATGCCTAGTATATCTGCACTGTGATTGGACACTCTGACCGTGGCTGACTCGTGTTATGATCAATAGAAGTAAACGTCACTTAGGATACATGGTCAGTGGCACATGCCAACTTTGTCAAGGCATTGTGCACAATAGCCACACCAAGCCACCTGTATTTCACCTTGTTTATACCTGTAAGGTCATGCCCAGTATATCTGCACTGTGATTGGACACTCTGACCGTGACTGACTCGTGTTATGATTCATAGCCGTTAAAGGTACTTGGTACACTTTGTGGTCATGGTCTGTGGCACATGCCAATCTTGTCAAGGCATTGCGCACAATAGCCGTGCCAAGCCACCGGTTTTATTTAACTTGTTTAGACCTGCAAGGTCATGCATATTAGATGTGCACTGTGATTGGGCACTCTGACCATGGCTGAATTTTGTTACAATTCTTGATGTTAAATTCACTTGGAAAACTTTGTGGTCGTGGTCAGTTGCACTACCAACTTTGTCAAGGCATTGCGCACAATAGCCACACCGAGCCACCAGTATTCTACCTTGTTTGCACCTGTAAGATCATGCCTAGTACATATGCACTATGATAGGACACTCTGACCGTGGCTAACTCGTGCTATGATCAATAGAATTGAAAGTCACTTGGATACATTTGTGGTCAGGGTCAGTGCCACATGCCAGCTTTGTCAATGCATTGCACACAATAGCCACACCAAGCCACCAGTATTCTACCTTGTTTGTACCTGTAAGGTCATGCCCTGTATATCTGCATTCAAATTGGACACTCTGACCGTGGCTGACTCGTGTTACGATTCGTAGAGGTTAAAGTCACTTGGTCAACTTTGTAGTCGTGGTCAGTGGCACATGCCAACTTTGTCAAGGCATTGCGCACAATAGCCACACCGAGCCACCAGTATTCTACCTTTTTTGAACCTGCAAGATCATGCCTAGTACATATGCACTGTGATTGGACACTCTGACCGCGACTGACTCGTGTTATGATCAATAGGAGTTAAAGTCACTATGATACATTTGTGGTCATGGTCAGTGGCACATGCCAACTTTGTCAAGGCATTGCGCACAATAGCCACACGGACCCACCTATTTTGTACCTTGTTTATACGTGTAAGTGTCAGAAATGAAGCCTTGACAAGAGAAAGAAGACCTCACTCTCAATAACGGTTAAAGTCCACCGACTGAGCCACCTTGAATAACGGCTCTCTGGTCAGGCGACCGTTCAGACCCGTCAACCAAGTTATCCCCTAATAAAGTGACACCTGTCACCCATGTCCGGCTAGTGGAAAGAAGCCGTTGCCTTGCTCATTTGTCCTGTTCTGACCTTTTATACCGAGGATGTTCATTCCCTCGAGCTAACCAGAACAGTTCTGCACATCCTGTTCCCCTTTGGTTCCGCGGCTTCGCCGCCGTGTCTTCGCCCTGCTCGTCCCTCGCATTTCCTGTCCTCGCCACCTCTCAACGCTTCGCTTCGTCACTCTCGCTCTTTCGCTCAGCTCCCACACTCCCCCAACCATCACTCTCTCTACAAGCACTCTCTCTTTCACATCAAGCTGTCTACCTTGGCTACCTTGCTTCTCAGCTCTACCTGCTCTCGCGACTAACTCCTCGGACCGCTCTCGCTTGTGTCACTCTGCTGACGTGCACGTGCCTGCCCATTGCTTCTGATTGCTTCTGCTACCGCCACTCTCGTGTCTGCATTTTTCTGACATGGTATCAGAGCTTCAGGCAACATCACCTAGAGATCCGTGACCACGTCATCGCTTTGTCTTTGCCCCCGCTTCATCGCCTCCTCTCTGTCGCCGCTGCCGTCACTCCGCGCCTCTCCGCTTCATTCACAGCTGACATCAGCAGTTCTGCTTGACGAGCCCTCTACACTGAAGAAACGCCTCGTCGTCCTAAGAAGGCCCTGCAACCACTTCCACGCCCGTGGCTAACAATCAGTGACGTGTCGCCTACATCAGCTGCAAGTGACTCTCAAGCCGCCGCCTGCCGTCAACTACCGAGAAGCTTCCTGCCGCCTCCCATCCGCTGCCACCTCATCGCATCTGCCTCCACTGACATCTCCTCCCATTCATCTTGCCTCATCATCCTCATCTGCTCCTCCATCGTCGCTATCCCCAGTCCGCCCGCGTCCATCATCTTGAGTCGCCTTCTCGCATCGCCTCCTCGCCTCGTAAGCAGCTGCAACCAAAGCTGCCAGTGCCAGGATATCGGACACCACCAGTCTTCCTGCTCCCATTTCGGAGCCAACTGGGGAACAAGCCGTCACTCTTCTGGCATCAGCAGTCGAGTGTCCCTGCCCGCTGCCTGGCCTCCTCTGCCACAGCCAACTTCTTCCAGCCAACAGGACATCAGACACCACCAGTCTTCCTGCTCCAATTTTCGAGCCAACTGGGGAACAAGCCGTCACTCTCCTGAGCGCGAGAAGAAGAGGTTGTGTCGCTTCCACCTGCCGCGCCGCGTCTCACCCCCTTGCTCTCCGCTCACATCGCTTCCTGCCTCCCGCCTCCTCCATCATCATCAGCTTCCTGCCTTCATCCTCATCTGCCTTCGTCATTCCTCCTCCTCCCTACTCGAGTCTCCTCCGCTTCTTTAGCCGCTCGCCTCTACCTCGTCTTCATCCCTTTGTCGTCAGCATCATCTGCACTGTGATTGGACACTCTGACCGTGGCTAACTCGTGTTATGATCAATAGAAGTAAAAGTCACTTGGATACATTTGTGGTCATGGTCAGTGGCACATGCCAACTTTGTCAAGACATTGCACACAATAGCCACACCATGCCACCAGTATTCTACCTTGTTTATACCTGCAAGGTCATGCCCAGTATATCTGCACTGTGACTGGACACTCTGACCGTGGCTGACTCGTGCAATGATTCATAGCCGTTTAAGGTACTTGGTAAACTTTGTGGTCATGGTCAGTGGCACATGCCAACTTTGTCAAGGCATGGCACAAAATATCCGTGCCAAGCCACTGGTTTTTACCTTGTTTACACCTGCAAGGTCATGTATATTAGATGTGCACTGTATTTGGGCACTCTGACCGTTGCTGACTCGTGTTACGATTCGTAGAAGGTAAAGTCACTTGGTAAACTTTGTGGTCATGGTCAGTGGCACATGCAAACTTTGTCAAGGCATTGCGCACAATAGCCACACCAAGCCACCAGTATTCTACCTTGTTTGCACCTGCAAAATCATGCCTAGTACATGTGCACTGTGATTGGACACTCTGTCCATGGCTAACTCGTGTTTTGATAAATAGAAGTAAAAGTCACTTGGATACATGTGTGGTCATGGTCAGTGGCACATGCCAACTTTGTCAAGGCGTTGCACACAATAGCCACACCGAGCCACCAACATTCTACCTTGTTTATACCTGCAAGGTCATGCCGAGTATATCTGCACTGTGATTGGACACTCTGACCGTGGCTGACGCGTGTAATGATTCATAGCCGTTTAAGGTACTTGGTAAACTTTGTGGTCATGGTCAGTGGCACATGCCAACTTTGTCAAGGCATTACGCACAATAGCCGTGCCACGCCACCCGTTTTTTACATGGTTTATACCTGCACGTTCATGCATATTAGATGTGCTCTGTGATTTGGCACTCTTACCGTGGCTCGTGTTATGATTCGTAGAAGTTAAATTCACTTGGTAAACTTTTTGGTCATGGTCAGTGGCACATGCCAACTTTGTCAAAGCATTGCGCACAATAGCCACACCGCGCCACCAGTATTATACCGTTTTTATACCTGTAAGGTCATTCCCAGTATATCTGCATAGTGATTGGACACTCAGACCGTGGCTGACTCGTGTAATGATTCATAGCTGTTTACGGTACTTGGTAAACTTTGTGGTCATGGTCAGTGGCACATGCCACCTTTGTCAAGGCATTGCACACGATAGCCGTCCCAAGCCACCGGTTTTTTCACCTTGTTTATACCTGCAATGTCATGCCTAGTACATCAGAACTTTGATTGGGTACTCTGACCGCCGCTGAATCGTGTTATGATTCGTAAAAGTTAAAGTCACTTGGTAAACATTGTGGTCATTGTCAGTGGCACATGCCAACTTTGTGAGGTCATTGCGCACAATAGCCACACCAAGTCACCAGTATTCTACCTTGTTTATACCTGCAAGGTCATGATCAGTATATCTACACTATGATTGGACACTCTGGCCGTGGCTGACTCATGTTATGATTCATAGCGGTTTAATGTACTTGATAAACTTTGTGGTCATGGTCAGTGGCACATGCTAACTTTGTCAGGGCATTGCGCACAATAGCCACACCGAGCGACCAGCATTCTACCTTGTTTGTACCTGCAAGATCATGCCTAGTACGTCTGCACCGTGATTCGACACTCTGTCCGTGGCGGACTTGTGTTATGGTTAACATAAGTAAAGGTCACTTGGATATACTCGTGGTCATGGTCAGTGGCACGTGCCAGCTTTGTCAAGGCATTGCGCAAAATAGCCAACCGAGACACCAGTATTCTACCTTGTTTATACCTACAAGGTCATGCCCAGTATATCTGTACTGCGATTTGACACTCTGACCGTGGCTAAATTGTGTTATGATTCATAGCCGTTTAATGTACTTGGTAAACGGTGTGGTCATGGTCAGTGGCACATGCCAACTTTTTCAAGGTATTGTGCACAATAGCCGTGCCAAGCCACCTGTTTGTTACCTTTCTTATACCTGCAAGGTCATGCATGTTAGATGTACGCTGTGATTGGACACTCTGACTGTGGCTGACTTGTGTTACGTTTCGTAGAAGTTAAAGTCACTTGGTAAACTTTGTGGCCATGGTGAGTGGCACATGCCAACTTTATCAAGGCGTTGTGCACACTGAGCCACCAGTATTCTACCTTGTTTGCACCTGCAAGATCATGCCTAGTACATCTGCATTTTGATTGGACACTCTGAAAGTGGCTGACTCGTGTTATGATCAATAGAAGTGAAGTCACTTGGATACATTTGTGGTCATGGTCAGTGGCACATGCCAACTTTGTCCAGGCATTGCGTACAATAGCCACACCGAGCCACAAGTATTCTACCTTGTTTGTACCTGCAAGGTCATGCCCAGTATATGTGCACTGTGATTGGACACTCCGACCCTGGCTGACTCGTGTTATGATTCATTGCCGTTTAAGGTACTTGGAAAACTTTGTGGTCATGGTCAGTGGGACATGCCAACTTTGTCAAGGTAATGCGCACAGTAGCCGTGCCAGGCCACCGGTTTTGAAACCTTTTTATATACCTGCAAGGTCATGCCTAGTACATCTAAACTATGATTTGGCACTCTGACTGGGGCTGACCCGTGTTACGATTCGTAGACGTTAAAGTCACTTGCTAAACTTTAAGGTCATGGTCAGTGGCACAAGCCAACTTTGTCAAGACATTGCGCACAATAGCCACACCAAGCCACCAGTATTCTACCTTTTTTTAACCTGCAAGATCATGCCCAGTACATCTGCACTGTGATTGGACACTCTGACCGTGGCTGACTCGTGTTATGATCAATAGAAGTAAAAGTCACTGGGATACATTTGTGGTCATCGTCAGTGGCACATGCCAACTTTGTCAAGGCATTGCGCACAATAGCCAAACCGAGCCACCAGTATTCTACCTTGTTTGCACCTGCACGATCATGCCTAGTACATGTGCACTGTGATTGGACACTCTGACCGTGGCCGAATCGTGTTATGATCAATAGAAGTAAAAGACACTGGGATACATTTGTGGTCATCGTCAGTTGCACATGCCAACTTTGTCAAGGCATTGCGCTCAACAGCCACACCAAGCCACCAGTATTCTACCTTTTTTTAACC
>SZWC01000165.1:499321-528218 GCA_023375785.1 Penium margaritaceum | reverse complement strand
TGCAAGGCCATGCCCAGTATATCTACACTGTGATTGGACACTCTGACCGTGGCTGACTTGTGTTATGATTCATAGCTGTTTAATGTACTTGGTAAACTTTGTGGTCATGGTCATTGTCACATGCCAACTTTGTCAAGGCATTGCGCACCATATCCGTGCCAGGCCACTGGTTTTTTTCCTTTTTTATAATTGCAAGGTCATGCAGATTAGATGTGCACTTTGATTGGGCACTCTGACCGTGGCTGACTTGTGTTATGATTCGTAGAAGTTAAAGTCACTTGGTAAACTTTGTGGTCATGATCAGTGGAACATGCCAACTTTGTCAAGGCTTTGTGCACCAGAGCCACATGGAGCCGCCAGTATTCTACCTTGTTTGCACCTGCAAGATCATGCCTAGTACACCTGCACTGTGATTGGACACTCTGACCGTGGCTGACTCGTGTTCTGATCAATAGAAGTAAATGTCACTTGGATACATTTGTGGTAATGGTCAGTGGCACATGCCAACTTTGTGGAGGCATTGCGCACAATAGCCAGACCGAGCCACCAGTATTTTACCTTTTGTATACCTGTAAGGTCATGCCCAGTGTATGTGGACTGTGATTGGACACTCTGACCGTCGCTGACTCGTGTTTTGATTCATAGCCACTAAAGGTACTTGGAAAACTTTGTGGTCATGGCAGTGGCACATGCCAAATTTGTCAAGGCATTGCGCACAATAGCCGTTCGAAGCCACCAGTTCTTTACCTTGTTTATACCTCCAAGGTCGCGCATATTAGATGTACGCTGTAATTGGACACTCTCACAGTGGCTGACTCGTGTTAGGATTCGTAGAAGTTAAAGTCACATGGTAAACTTTGTGGTCATGGTCAGTGGCACATGCCAGCTTTGTCAAGGCATTGCGCACAATAGCCACACCAAGCCACCAGTATTCTGCCTATTTTTAACCAGCAAGATCATGCCTAGTACATCTGCACTGTAATTGGACACTATGACTGCGGCTGACTCGTGGTATGATCAATAGAAGTAGAACTCACTTGGATACACTTGTGGTCACGGTCAGTGGCACATGCCAACTTTGTCAAGGCATTGCGCACAATAGCCAAAGGAAGCCACCAGTATTCTACCTTGTTTGCACCCGCACGATCATGCCTAGTACATCTGCACTGTGATTGGACACTCTGACCGTGGCTGACTCGTGTTATGATCAATAGAAGTAAAAGTCACTTGGATACATTTGTGGTCATTGTCAGTGGCACATGCCAACTTTGTCAAGGCATTGCACACAATAGCCACACCAAACCACCAGTATATTACCTTGTGTATACCTGCAAGGTCATGCCCAGTATATCTGCACTGTGATTGGACACTCTGACCGTGGCTGACTCGTGTAATGATTCATAGCCGTTAAAGGTACTTGGTAAACTTTGTGGTGATAGTCTGTGGCACATGCCAATTTTGTAAGGGCATTGGGCACAATAGCCGTGCCAGTAAGGGTGTTCACGAGTCCGGACTCGCGAGTCTTGAAGTAGGACTCGGACTCGGACTCGCGAGTCCGAGTCCCAGATCAGACTCGGACTCGCGATTCCCGGATGAGACTCGCGAGTCCAAAGATTCGCGAGTATTTTAGGGCAAACTCGCGAGTCCATGTCAGTTACCACTATGTCACCGATCAACCACCAACAGTATGACCCCCCGTGATATTGTAAGTTCACACTGGTGTAACTTCACTCTTGGCTCCTCATTGAGGCACAAATAGCTGGAACAGACACAATAGGAACAGATTGACTTGGAAACATGTACTTATATGTACAGGTCACTGACCATGTAGGTATATCCTTCTGTCACCAACTTCATGTTTCCCAGTTCTATTGTACTTTCACACATGCGTACGTTCACCCTCATCATTCACAGGGCAACAGTTGGAACAGAAGCACTGGGAAACATGTAGGCAAATATTTCTGTTCATAGTTTTTTACTCACTTTTGGCTCCTCATTAAGTCAAACGCATTTGTTACAGAAAAGCAATTGGAAACATGTAACAACATTGCTACAAAGGACAGCTGAGGGGATCATGGAATTGCAACACACATTGGAACCCAAGACAATTGTAAAGCCAGAGTGTGAAAATGATTGTTAACTAGAAAGCAAATGAACTCTGAACATCACACCTAACTGAGCTCCTGAACATCATCATCCAGGTCTTCATCCCGCGCCCCTCCATGTCCATCCTCAAAGGACTCATCCTCCTCCTCGTCATCCTCGTCAGAGGACGACTCATCTGAGCTCTCCTCTGCCACTACCTCTGCGTGCTTCTGCACCTCATCCTCCTCACCATCCTCATTTGCACCTGCATCTTGGACTTGCACAACTGCCTTTGCTGCTCTCCTTGCTGCCCTACGTGCTGCTTTCTCCTGCTCCTCTATCTCCAGGAGCTCTTCAGCCACTGTTCTGTTTGGTGCCATTGGGAAGTGCCTCAGTGCTTTGTCATTGATCCATGTCTTCAGACACAACAAGTCCTGAACTGTAATCTACGACAGAGAGTGACGGAAGTCCGTCACTACTCTGCCGCCAAGGGAGAACACCCTTTCGGATGGCGTGCTTGTTGCAGGAACAGCAAGCACGTCAAGTGCAGCCAGTGCAAAAGTGGGAAACTACCCTGCATTTGCTTTGTACCACGCCAGAACGTTGCACTTCCTGCCCCCCCTTGCAGTCTTCTTGAACAGCTCCACCTCCTCTTCTATGGTGTCCGGCACCACCAACTGCTCCTCTGCTTCCGCCTCCTCGTAGAGCTCGTCCATCAGGTCGGCCAGAGCAGCTTCAAGCATGCTCTATCGCTTCTGCTTTCCACGTCCCTTCTTTGCGGCTGCGGCAGGACCTGTCAGCTGGCTCCCTGTTGCCGTAGAGGGTTGTGTGCTTGCAGGTGCGTTGGTGGAGAGCGCCTCTGCCATGTCGTCGTCTTCTTCAGCTGCTGCTGCAGCCTCGGCCGCCTTGGCGGCAGCAGCAGCCTCTGCTGCCACTGCTTTTGCAAGCCTTGTCTCCTGCACTTTTGCAAAGTACGGCCTGAAGAAGTCCAGCACCTTGACCTCTAGTTCCACCGCGGATTTGATTCCGAGAAGCTGCAGGTCACAGAGATAGAAGAAGGTTAAGCACCATGAACAAAAGCAAAACCGGGTGCCAAAAACCGGAACACAACAAACAGACAGACCACCCGCACTACCGACATCTCCACCACCATCACCATCACCACCACCACCACCGCCATCTCCACCACCACAACCATCACCACCACCACCATCACCACCACCACCACCACCACCCCGTCATGGCCGTTACCTTGTGCACGCGCTCAAAGAAGCGAAAGCGGAAGCGCGGATCAACCACCGTTGCCACGACGTGACGGATGCTTGCCTTCTTTACGTACTTCTCCAGCTGTTACACAAAAACAAAGGCAGAAACAAGTATAACAGTTGGGAATTCTGGCAGAAAGAAAGGCAAATAAAGTACCGACAAAAACATAGACTTTAAAACATACCTTGTCCACTGAGCTAGCAAGCCCAGGCTGCAGAGTGACCAGGAGCTTCTCGGTAGGGTCCAGGGCCTGCTTCTTCTGCTTCTTCTCAATGGCCTTGGTAGACTTCACGCGCCAGACATGCAGCTTCTGCAGGATGGTGCTGAAGAAAGGAAGGACGAGTGAGAGTGTTGGATACTCTTGGCCACTTATATCCTCTGTAAAGCCCTTGAAAGGCTTGAGGATAGCGATGACCATGCCCAGCAGCTCCCACCCCTGCCCACTGGGGATGAGAGCAGGATCCCTTGACTGCAGCCACTCATCAAGCACTTCTTTGATCCTCACGACCCTCTCACACATGTCGAGAGTACTGTTCCACCGCGGCGGGGTGTCCAGGTGGAGGGACAAGTAGGTCACGCCGCGGGCAGCACAAGCGTTCATCAAAGACTGTTCACGCTTGGCTGACCTGCTGACGTGGTTGACGATGTCCCTTGCGGACCGGAGGTGCTCGTCCACCTTGTCCATGGCGATGAGGTCTTTCACGGCCAGGTTCAGCACGTGGCCCATGCAACGGATGTGGCCATCCTTGCTGAACCGGTCGTTCTGCAACACGAGAAAGTTGTCCACCATGCTGTCATTCACGGAGTCGTTGTCCACAGTCAAACAGTACATCTTGTCCCACAATCCCCACTCCTTCACAGCGCCCGAGAATAGGTTAAACACAGTGGCAGCAGTTGCATCATCAGAGCACGAAGGAAAGGCCAGAGCAACGCTCTCCATCTGCCAGTCCTCGATCCAGTGAGCTGTCACACCAAGATACTTGTGGTTTGCGTCCGACTGCCAGCCGTCGGTTGTGAAAGACACCCCAGAGACGACAGCAAGAAACATCTTCTGCAGCCTCTTCCTAAACGCAGCACCACCAGACTTGATCAAACGTGTGAGAGTGATTCTTCCAGGCAGGATTGCAAAAGGGTTGGCATGTAGGAATGCCACCTTCAGCCATGCCGACTCAATGCTCAAGAAGCTCTGGTTCTTGTCAACCACGTGCTTCCAGATGCACGACAGAAAGTATTTCCTGTTGGACACAAGACCCACCCCCGCGGCACCACGAGCAACCTGTGTGTTAGTCCCATTGACTTTAGCAGCAGTCAGTGCAGCAGCCTGTGTTGCGTTCACAAGCTTCTCCGACACCTCCAACTGCTTCAGCTCCTGGTACTTTGCTTTGTGCTTGCGTCTCAGGTGCTTCCACATCGATGAGGTCTGGCTCCCAGTTAGAGCAAACGTACCCTTGAGCCCCGTCTGCCTGGGGCATAGTTTGCAGGCGGCCCTCGGCTCACCGTTGATGACGACATAGTTGAAGACATTCCACACCACCGACGGTTTCAGCTTCCGCTTGTCCACGCGTCCTTGTACGTTCAACGTCGCTTGAACCAACGTACCACCAGGCCTAGATGCCGTGGTGCTCGGGACCTGCTGCTGCCCCTGCTGCAATTGCTGCTGTTGCTGTGTTGGCTNCTTAGGCGAACCGGACGCGGCACGGCGGACTCGGTTTCACGTGGTTGCGTGAAACCCTAGCGGCTGCATGAGCAAATGCGGCCAGAAAAACGAGACTTTTAGTGGAAACTGCCCTGGCCAATGGCAGCCCCGGGCAGCCATGCATGGGCTGCAGAAAAACCCTTCTCGAGGGTTCGGCGGGTCCGTGGCGGCAGGGGGTTGAACGCGACCACACGCGAATATACGCAGCCCCCCCCCCCTCGCATTGCTCCTCGCCCTGGGACTCGCGATTCTTGAAGGCGGACTCGGCCTCGCGAGCCAAGCCAAGCCGCCGGACTCGGACTCGCGAGTCCCAGACCGGACTCGAGATCGCGAGTCTGGGACTCGAGTCTGGGCATTTGGTGTACAGGCTTACGTGCCAGGCCACCGGTTTTTAACTTGTTTATACCTGCAAGGTCATGCATATTAAATGTACACTGTGGTTGGGCACCCTGACTGTGGCTGAATCTTGTTACGATTCGTAAAAGTTAAAGTCACTTGGTAAACGTTGTGGTCATGGTGAGTGGCACTGCCAGCTTTGTCAAGGCATTGCGCACAATAGCCACGCCGAGCCACCAGTATTCTATCTTGTTTGTACCTGCAAGATCATGCCTCACAGTCCCAAGGGTCCTCCCATCCGTGGTTTGTGTAACGTGCTGCAGTGCGAGGAGAATCGAGCTCCTCGTCCGGAGGCCCTTCAAGGGGTGGCGAATCCAGGGTGCCTGCCGTGGCTGTAGAAGCAGCCAAGGGCGAGGGAGAGTGAGGAGTTGCCAACGGGGAGAGAGAGAGATGAAGTAGCAGGGTCCGATGGCGAGTGGTGGAGGATGCACCGCACTGCGAGGTCAGAGCAGTAGATCAGGCTGTGCGTCTGCCGAGAGGCCGTCACCTTGAAGGTGAAGTGCTGCTGGCAGAGGGCAGCCAGCAGCAGTGCGGAATGCAGAAGAGAGCGCAGAGTGAGCAAGAGCAACCAAGAACAGCCGAGGGTAGCGGAGAGTCCTACAGCGTGCAAGAGAGTATATGGGAGAGAGCTTTAGGGTTGAGGAGAGCCCGAGAGGGACGAGAGGGATACCCGAGAGTCACGGACAGCCGAGGGCAGCCGAGTGCAGCCAAGAGTGACCGCAGAGAACGTGGAGAGCAGCGGAGAGCAGTTGCAGGAGAAGCCGAGAGTCGAGAGGAGACGAGCAGTTGAGATCAACGAGGGCCGTCGAACATGAGCGGGCGGGCGAGAGAGCACCCGCGGGCCTCACAGATTCGTCGCAGGCATCAAGAAACGGGTGCGGTGTGCTGGCCGGGGAGGATGGTAGCAGCCCCTAGATGTGCTGCAAGCCAAAGAGACGGCCGGAGGGACAGATTGTCCGCCGCGGTAATGTACGGGCCACGGCAACTGTGGGCCACACGAGGATTCAAGGGGCCAGGATCGACGAGTGGCGAGAGTGAATTCACGCTGCTCTCATACCAGTAGTTACTAGGACAATGCTTGGTTAGCCTGTGTTGTACGAGGCGGGTGAGAGCAATGGGCAACAGTGCGTGAGACACGCCATGGATGCGGTAAGCTTGCCTTAGAGACGTTCGCACTCAACCAGGACTGGTGAGGGGATGGGGAGCGAGCGAACCTAGAACCGGTAAGCGCTCGCCCACCACGAGCGATGAGCTCGAGCGGGTGAGTGCCGCCACCCGGGGGTCGAGCCCGACCACTCGGAAGTAACCGAGGGCGGCTACTCACCGATGCACGGCCAAAACCGGCACGCTGGCCCCCTGAGGATCAGCACCCGGGAAACATACAGCTCCCCAATCACATGCAAGGAAAGGCAATATGAAGCAGAGCACGGCAGTGAGAGTGTACGGGCCCTGGATGTCAAGGTCTCCGTCTGTGTCAGTTAGGGTGATAAGCGAGGCTGCTGCTCTGTTTCTGGTAGACTATGGGAGCACCAGTTCTGCTACTGGTGTCATTCTCGGGACTGGTACCCCAGATGCTGTAGTTGTTGTAGGTTTTTCTGTGTCTGCTACTGTTGTTGTTAGTGCTGGTGCTGCTGCGGCTGGAGGAGGGACTAGTGTTGCTGAGGGAAGCGTTCTTCCGAGTGTTGGCAGATGTTCTGAGATGGATTGAAAATCAGCGTTAAGAGTGAGAGGAGTGAGTGGTGGTAGTGCCATTGTTTGTAGTTGTGTGGGAGTGTGTGTAGGAGAGAAGATTGGTGGAGTGGATAGTGTTGGAGGAGTTGCTGGTGTGGCAGGAGCGACTGCAAGAGGTAAGGTGGCCGGAGTTGTAGGCATTATAGCTTGTTCAGGAAAGAGTGTCCAGGTAAGAGGAGTAGTGGAGATTGGCGTGGATTGCCGGAACAAAGGAGTAATTTCATCAAAATGGACATCTATGCTACAGGTTTCCTGTTTGAGGTCCGGCTCGTAAAATAAGTAGCGAGGGGAGTTGAGGGCGAATCCAACGAACATGCAGCGCGAGGCTCGTGGCCCAAGTTTGGAGAGACGCACGTGAGCTCGGTCAAATTGAAAGAGTAGGACGTAGGCTGTGGAACCCGAGACTCGAAGCTTGGAGACATCTGGCGTATATCCCAGCCAGAGTTCTGCTGGGGTGATGTCGGGAAGATGCTTGGCTGGATAAAAGTTGTGTACCCTGGTGGCATAGCTGAATGCATAGGTCCTGAAGGTTTCCGGCGCTCCGGCATGCACAAGTAGAGTGCGCGTGAGAGCGGCCAGGACACCATTCTGTCTTTCTACCACTCCGTTCTGCTTGGGTGCTTATGGGACACTCATCTCATGCCCAATGCCGCGTTCTGCCAGGAATACACGGAGCTCATGAGATAGGAATTCACTACCTCTGTCCGTCCGGATTTTACCAATGGACCGGTTGAGGCGACTCATCTAATACTTCGACCACTTGACGAAGGCGGGCTTGGCATCGGCTTCAGACTTGAGAGGGATTGTGGCGCCAAAGCGAGAATGGTCGTCCACAATGGTGAGGAAGTACTCATAGCCTTCAAGGGAGGTGGGACGAATTGGTCCCACAAGATCCATGTGGAGGATGTCAAGAGGTCTTGCTGTTCGAGCGGCTCGAGGAGGGTGAGGGGATGCTTTTAATTTCCCAAGACTGCAAGTAGTGCAGGATGGTCATGCAAGGCGAGTTAGTGGGGAGAGCAATGGCAGGCCTTTTACCATATTTTTGGCCTGAACACGGAGAAGCGCATTGAAATTCTGATGACCAAGGCGATGATGATGCAGGAGTAGAGGATGTGAGAGGCTGCGGCAGTCACAGGTGGAGGGTTGAGTGTCGGCTTCAACAGCAAAGATTGCTGTTGTGCGAGGAATCTGCAGGCGATAGAGGTTGTTGCGAACTGTGAAGGTTGCATGCGGTTTGTTATCAGCTATCGTCAGTTGGGCTTCCGAACCATAGGCGGCGAAGAAGATGTTCACACCTTCCTTTTGGAGTTGATGAACAGAAAGGAGATTGTGTCGTAGGTCACGGGTATGGTAACCCCGGATCTGTCCACTTGGTGCTGCCAGAGATGTGAGAGTAGCGGAGTAGCGGCAGAGATATGTCATTCCTTTGGTGGCACCGGTGATGGTTACTGGTGTTGCCAATGATGTGGTGACGTCAGCATCTTTGAGAGCATGAATAACACACCCTGAGTTGAGAACTTGTTCAATGTAGAGGGAGGCAGATGTTGTAAGAAGAGTCAGCGGAGGAGGTTCTCCATCTTGAACGGAAACTTGTGTGACATCAAGAATGGAGGGCTCAGGTGCGGTGTCACCGTCCGTATTGTCATCGGCTGGCGCGGCGCGAGGTGGAAGGAGGCGAACAAGCACAGTTGCGACTGTGAAGAAGATCACTGGAATCATGGTGGCCTGTCAACCAGGGCTGGAAACTGTCAGAATAATGTAGTCACGAGAGTGACAGCAACAGAAGCAAGCTGAAGCAACAGACAGGCATGCGGGCATCACCAGAGTGACGTAGGCGAGAGCGATGCAAGCAGTTTGTCGTGAGAGCAGGTGGAGACTGAGAAGCGAGGTAGCCGAGGTAGACAAGTTGATGTGATAGAGGGTGCTTGCTAGGCGAGTGATGATTGGCAGAGTGTGAGGGCTGAGCGAAGGAGCGAGAGTGACTGAGCAAAGCGTTGAGAGGTGGCGAAGACAATAAGCGTGAGAGATTAGCAGAGCCAGGACACGGCGGCGAAGCCGCGGAACCAAAGGAGAACAGGATGGGGAGAACTATTCTGTTTAAGTTTTGGAGGGAATGAACATCCTCCATATATACAGGCGAACAGGACATACGAGCAACGGCTTCTTCGCTAGCCGGACGCGAGTGACTTACTGTCACGTTGGTTGGTAACGGTTCGCATGGGACCGTTGGACCGTTTATTTATTCTCTCTTGCGAGAGGTGACATGGACTTCTGCTTGTGTTATCCGAAGCCTCTTTGCGCAACAAGAATCGGAGTCAGAGAACATACATTTCTGACACCCTCTCTGAATCTGACTCGATTCTTGTAAGGTTGGCTTCCTCCTCGGGTCCATCAAAGTACTTGATGAATATGGTTCCCGGGAGGTTTCCTTGTAGCTGTCACGGACCAGTGGAATTCGAGCAGGTGCTACTACTCAGCAGTGTTGTAGTCTTGGTGGTTCGTGGGCTGGCGGAGGCATGGGGCAACGGCATGCATGAAGTAGGTCTCTCCACATTTTGCTGAGGGTGCATTTGCGTTTGCGAATGAGGGGATGGAAGATGGGAGCAGTGATGCTGAGCAGGGCTCCTCGAATTTCTTCTTCCACAAAGGGTACCAGAGTGCAGCGGAAATTTGTAGGAAAGCGTCCTCCTCCTTTGTAGAGAAGGTAGTGTTGGAGGGTGCATGAGATTGGGACGCCTTTGATGTAGCAGAGGTGGAAGAGGTTGCAGAAGTCTTGCGACCACTAGAGAATGTTTGTCGCTCCACTTGCACTGAGTACCAGATCCTCACATTGTGTGAGGAAGTGCCATGGGAAAGAGGAGAAGTTGACTGGTCCATAAATTCTGGTGGTAGTGTTGACAAGTGGTCAGTCTGCTGGAAGAGGAGGTCTCTTGGCGATGAAGGTCATTTCGAAATGACGAGAAGCCGAGAGGTGGTGAGATGAGAGGATTTGTTGATGGAACTGAAGAGGCAGGTGAAGAGCGTTTCGATGAATGCAGAGAAGACTTGAGAGGTTGGAGCGAAGAGACTGAGAAGGGCTGAGTGCGATGAAGGAGGATGTGAATGAGTTACTGGGCAGGGCAGATAAAGACAGGCAGAAGATCTGAAGAGGACTTGATGGGTGCAAGGATGGAACCTCGTGCACTGTGGAAATTTTTGGCGTAGACGCAGGTCATTGCAGGGGAGGTGATACGACCGGGCGGATACTTGTGCCGAGCGGAGCGGAAGCTGATGATGAAGGAGGAATGCTCGATGATGGAATGGGCGCAGGAGCGAATCGGGTGCGTAGAAGTAAGTTACGGCGTGGGCGCAGGTCGTCGCAGAGAAGGCGATGCGACCGGGCGGATCCTTGTACCGGGCTGAAGTGGAAGCTGAAGCGGAGGAAATGATTGATGGATGAGTGGGCGCAGGGGCAAAACCTCGTGCGCTGAGGAAGTTTCAGCGTGGGTGCAGGTTGTCACGGAAAAGGCAAAGCGACCGGGCGGATCCTTGTGCCAAGCTGGAAGCAATGCGAAGCGGAGAAGCAATTGATTGATGAGTGGGCGCAAGGCCAGAACCACGTGCGCTGAAGGAAGTTTCCGGCGTGGGCGCAGGTCGTCGCGGAAAAGGCGATACGACCGGGCGGATCCTTGTGCCGAGCGGAGCTGAAGCGGATGATGGCAAACAACGATTGATGATGGAGTGGGCGCAGGGGCAAAACCACGTGCGTGAGGAGATGATGCTGATGCGGATGATGAACGTAAGGCGGTGCGGAGAATGTTGATGATGGATGGGGAGGCGATGCGGAGGCGGTTCGGATGATGCTGATGACAAAGGGATGAAGATTAGGCAGAGGCAAGCGGCCTATGAAGCTGAGGAACCTCGAATGAGGAGGAAGAGGAATGAAGGAGGCAGATGAAGACGGCGAGAGACGGAGAGCGACGTGGGCGGAGAGGGAGAGGATGAAACGCGGTGCGGCAGATGGAGGTGAAACAACCACTTCCTTTTGCGTTCAGGAGAGTGACGGCTTGTTCCCCAGTTGGCTCGGAAGTGGGGGCAGGAAGACTGGTGGTGTCCGATATCCTGTTGGCTTGAGGAAGTTGGCAGTGGCAGAGGAAGTCAGGCAGCGGGCACGGACTTAGACTGTTGATGCCAGGAGAGTGATGGCTTGTTCCCCAGTTGGCTCGGAAATGGGAGCAGAAAGACTGGTGGTGTCCGATATCCTGGCAGCGACAGCTTTGACTGCAGCTGCTGAAGAGGCGAGGAGGTGATGCGAGAAGGTGGCTCGAGATGATGGATGTTGGCAAGATGGGGATGAAAGCGAGGAAGGGGCAGATGAGGCTGATGAGGTGAGGAGAAAGCGAGGAAGATGCCAGCGGAGGCAGATGTGATGAGGAGCAGCGGACGATTGAGAGTAGGAAGCTTCTCGGTAGTTGACAGCAGGTGGCGGCTCGGGAGTCACTTCTAACTGATATAGGCGACACGTCACCGGTTGTTGGCCACGGGCGCGGAAATGGGCGCAGGGCCTTCTTAGGACGACGAGGCGTTTCTTCAGCGTAGAGAACTCATCGGACTGCTGGTGTCAAATGCGGATGAAGCGAGGAGGCGTGAGACGGCGGTAGCGGTGGCAGGAGAATGTGAGCAAAAGTGATGGAGCGAGGACGGCGGCAGGGCGATGACATGGTCACGGATCTCCAGGTGATGTTGCCTGAAGCTCTGATACCATGTCAGAAGAATGTAGTCACAAGAGTGACGACGGCAGAAGTAAGCAGAAACAACAGACACGCATTCGGGCGTTAGCAGAGTGACGTAGGCGAGAGCGATGCAAGCAGTTAGTCGCGAGAGCAGGTGGAGACTGAGAAGCGAGGTAGCCGAGGTAGACAAGTTGATGTGAGAGAGGGTGCTTACCATGCGAGTGATGATTGGCGGAGTGTGAGGGCTGAGTGAAGGAGCGAGAGTCACAGAGCGAAGCGTTAAGAGGTGGAGAAGACAGGAAGTGTGAGAGATGAGCAGAGCGAGGACACGGCGGCGAAGCCACGGAACCAAAGGGGAACAGGATGGGCAGAACTGTTCTGGTTCAGTTTTGGAGGGAATGAACATCCTCCATATATACAAGCAAACAGGACATATGAGCAACGGCTTCTTTGCTAGCCGGACGCGAGCAACTTATTGTCACTTTGGTCGGCAACGGTTTGCATGGGACCGCTGGACCGTTTATTTATTCTCTCTTGCGAGAGGTGACCTGGGCTTCTGCTTGTATTATCCGGAGCCTCTTTCCACAACAAGAATCGGAGTCAGAGAACATACATTTCTGACAGAAACCTAGTGCTCTGATACCATGTCAGAATTTTGAGGAGGGAAGAGTGCGAGACGGGATGGCTCGTGGCGCTAATAGGCAAAAGTTATGAGTTGAGCAGGTTGGCACTAACAAGTTCTGGAGGTGAGCGATGCGAGACAGGCAGCCGGCCGAGGATGGAAGCGATGACAGTTGCAAGAGTGATGAAGAGAAATGATTGATTGATGGAATAGTGGAAGCAAGAGTACATTGATGTAAGATACCTTAAAGTGGTGTTGCTTGGGCTTCGCTAGGACCCCTGCGGGGTGGAAGCGCTAGTTCGTGTTCTTTGAGAGACGTGTTGCGATGGTTTTGCCAGAGCGTAGCTTGTCGGGTTTCTCCAGGACTTTGGGACATGATAGTGTCGGTGCACGGATCTCGGTTGTGCGTGTCAATTGAGATTTGTGCGGTTCTTTTATTGTGGGTGCTCCGATGTACTCCTGTCTTCACGCTAGTTTCTCTTCTTTATTTCCGCCACGAGGAGAGAGTAGGTGAGGGAGAGGACTGAAGACTGGAAGCACGTTTTAAGTCCCGCTCCAGAGAGGAGGAGTGGAGGGTGGAGGGGAAGCAAGAGAAGTCGACAGCTGATCCACCGGAGGCGACGCTGTCGTTGGAGATGTGGTCGCTGTAGCCACAGGCGGCGCGGGTCGAGGGTGCGGCGGACCTGCGATGATCCCCACTTGGGTGGATGTCAAGGGAGGAAGGGCGGACACCGAGGGTGGGACGGCAGTCAATGGTGGACGGTCAGCTGAGGAATGCTCCTCACGGTTGCAGGGCAAATCTTCACCATTGGTGCTTGAATTAGATGCCGAGGAGGAAGGGCCGAGCCGCTGACGGTGAAGCCAGTGCATGAGCACCCTCAGTGCCATCGTGTTAGGAGGGTCGACAGTTTGTACCGGGAAGATAACTGTGAGGCCTGCATGATCCTGCCGATCGCCCTCCACATGGCTGTATGAAGTCCGCAGCATGATCCCACAGTGAGGAAAAGGATGCAGGATTGCAGGAAGAGGACCTTGATGGCGATACTGCACCACCCAGTCAAGAAAGCAGCGGAAAGCTCGCGCTCCACGATGAAGAGAGAGGTCGAGGAGGTAAAGAAAGCGGAGGAAGTCGTGATGGTGCAGATGAAAACTCCGTGCCAGGAATGGAAGGAGGTTGGGCTAGATTCGTTCTGGGTGGGTGGGGATCATGGTCCAGTGTAGGAAGCAGCAGAAGGCTGCCGGTCCGGTAGCAGTGCAAAACGTCCAGTGGATAGAGGTGCCGTAATTCTTCGAGGTACTCACCCCACTCGTCCTCCAGCCTATGCACGACACTGGTGATGAACACGCGGGCCATATCACGGATCAATTGCTGTTGTAGGTACTACACGCGCTCATTGATGAGTTGTTTGGCCCGATCAACCAGCGTGTAGATGGTACGGTATTGCTAGAAGACATCCTCACGGAGGGCCAGGGCCCTCGCCCTTTGGTGCGACATATCCTGCAGTCTCGCATGACCGGCTGCCCACTCCTCCTCGCACTTAGTTCGTAGCTGCTGCAGATCTGGTAACTCCGCCTCGAGCTGCTGCAGCCCTACAGTCAAACGAGCCATCTCTGCACGTGTTGCTTGGAGGGTCCGGCCCAACTCTGCTCTTTGGTTAATAAGACACTGCCCTCCCGCTGGGGGTGGCTCGTCACCTCTGTCCACAACCTCGTTCCAGTCATCTTGCAGGCGCCGCACCTCTTGGAGTCTCGCTTGGATTGCCGCTGCTCGAGTTTCTTGGACCTGAATGTGCTACTGTCTGTCAGCGCGGGCGGACTTGCACGCAGCGAGGCCGTTCCTCACTTGAGCCAGGTTGGCGGCAGAGCTGCGTACATGATCCACGTACGTCCTCACCCACGTCCCGTGCTACTCCCAGAGTCTCTCCACTCTGACTACCCATGCTCAATTCTGGGTGATGTGAAGCGCGAATGCTTGCCACCGTGCCTCGCTGCTATGAGGGTCACGTACTTCCGGTGAGGGTGGGGGTGCCGGGCAGGGGTCATCCATACACAAAGTGTGGGGAAGGTCTTCTGCTTCCGCCATAGTGAGAAACGCTGCGAGCGTACGGGCCTCAAACTCGGAAGCAGAAGCCACGTTCACCGTGCGTTCAGCGAGTTTGTACTCGTACCGGGCCTAGTCGGTGTGGGCCATCTCTGGCGTGTGGCTGGTGGTATCGGTCTGTCGTTGTTCTCCAATAGTGGTTGCGCGATAAGTGTGTTCCAGAGTGTCCAGAACTGTGGTTGTCTCTGTCGTTGACTGGCGGCTGCGTAAACAGTGTGAACTTTGTGAACGCGAATTTGAGGACCGCCGTCCCGATCCGCGAGAGGGCGCTTGAGCGATCCGGGACGGCCGGGCGGGATGGGCATGTCGCCGTGGTTGTCGAGGGGCGAGGGGCATGTCAGGTTCCAGGTCACGTTGATGTGTTGGACGCTCACCTTGAATCACCCGTGATCGCGTGGAGACGCGTTCTCCTAAGAAGACGATGTCTTCTGAAGCTCCTGTTGTCGTTTTCCTGCGTCGTGTGATGTGGGCATGCACCTCCGTTGGATACGGTGCATGATCCTCTGGAGAGTCGCTACTGTCCGTGGACGATGCCGGTGCATTAGCAACGATTCTCA
Source organism: Penium margaritaceum (assembly GCA_023375785.1). Taxonomy (NCBI): domain Eukaryota; kingdom Viridiplantae; phylum Streptophyta; class Zygnematophyceae; order Desmidiales; family Peniaceae; genus Penium; species Penium margaritaceum. Next base: position 513,052 of record SZWC01000165.1, on the reverse strand, counting down.
CAAAGCGTGCTCCGGTGGATCGATCGCCCGCATGCGCTGAGCGGCTGGTGGGAGAGGCCTGCCCCGTCAGCAATCAAGCGTCTCGCTGATGTGGCATTTCCGTTACTTCAAATTGAAGCGGGACGTATGATGGCGCCCCGTCATCGTCGTGCAACGTCATGCATTTTCCCTCGAGCAAAATTATCACGTCGCATGCTGTCAACCAGTCGTTCGCGAGGAGGACATCGTATGTGGACGTTTCACACACTTGGACCGGCAAGCTTCGGTGAATATTTCCGACACAAAGGGGAAGTAAATCAACATGTTCCTCGGATTGGGTGATCTCCCCTCCCGCGGTGCCGAAACAGAGGTCGACGGCTCGGATGAGGTTTGACCAATTAAGCCGCCGAATGACGCGCATGGCGACTGTGGTATGCGTCGCCCCCGTATCCACAATAGCGACAAATTTCACCCCGACGATCCAGATAGTGCATGAGATCACTGTACACATGTACTCCGGCAATGGTTGGCAGCACAGGGCCATGGGTCGCCATGTAAGGACCCCCGTATCAAGAATGTCGTGAATGGCCCGCCGAGTTTCATCGACATGATCCCTCATCCTACGGTGACCCGGCAATTTGAGCCTATAGTTCACTCTCCACCCTGATGGTGCCAGCGCGGCGTTAATCTCCATGAAGAAAGTCTCATGTTTTATAATTTACCCCAGCAGATGAGTAAGGACTTCCATCCAAGGCAGCACGAGGTGGGTTCCGTCCAAAAATTACCAGATGGCGTCCGCCACTGATGAACGGACCGCACTTGGTGGCGTCGGCGTCACAACTGGTAGAGTGTGCGCCGTGGGTGCTGGGGCAGGGTCATGTTGCATACGGTGAAGCCAATCCACGTATTCTTTGTGCATCCATCCTGGCACATTCTTGAAGAGGTCGATTCTTCATAGCATATTGATGTGGCCTACGTTCACGTCGTATTGAGGGAAGCCCTCAAGAGGGTATGCCCAGCGGTACTCCTCAGCGGTGAGGTCGCACGCCTGGCCTTGAATCAGAACAGTTCCACCAGGAGGGGGCTCGTGCGGAGGTGGTCCACCTCCATATGATGGTAATTCGTGGGAGCTGCGGTCCTTCCACCCTTCACGTGGTAATCGGCTAAGAGCATCTGCATTGCGGTCCGCAAATTCTGGTTCATATTTGATCGTGAGGTTGTGTCCTTGTAGAAGTAGGGCCCATTTGCCAAGAATTCGCTCGTGGTTTTGCGTCACAAGCAGCCATTGGAGGGCCTGATGGTCTATGAGGATGGTGAAGGGTTTCCCATTCTTGACGTAACATCTGTATAACTGGATAGCCCATAAGACCGCCAGAAATTCTCCTTTCACAGGAGGATACTTAGCTTTCGTGTCGTTGAGCGTGCACCTGTCGTAGCAGACCACCCTCATCATGCCGTCGTCTCCGCGTTGAGATAGGATAGCCCCAATACCTTCCTGTGAGAAGTCTGTTGTGATGACGAACGGCATATTGAAACTCGAGAATTCCAGCATCGGCGCCATGATAAGGCAGTGCTTAATCTCGACCCATGCGAGCTGGCAGGCCTCCGTCCACTCAAAGGGTTCATCTTGGTCAGTGAGGTGCCGCAAAGGACGAACAATCGTGGCATGATCACGGACGAACTTGCGGTAGAAGCTGACGAGCCCCAGGAAGATCTTGACCTCGGATGATGTAATGGGGCGCTTCCACTCACGGACGGCTGCAATCTTGGCTGGGTCTGTAGATATTCATTGTGCACTGATGAGAAATCCCAGGAACTCCATGCTAACCGCCTCAATGAAACACTTGGCGGCTTTCAAATGAAGGTTTGCGGAGTGTAGGACCGAAAACACGGCATCAAGCAAAGCCATCAGCTCTTGGAAGCTAAACGCAGCGACCATGAAGTCATCCACGTAACAACATGCGTTGGGAACATTTCGTAGTACTTGGTCCATTATGCGTTCAAACGTAGCACTGGCATTGCGCAATCTGAAGGGCATACGGGTGAAGGCATATAGCCCGTCCGGGGTGATGAATGCTGTCTTCAGCATAGAGTTTCAATCCATATGAATAGTGTGAAAGGCAGATTTTACGTCAAGCTTGGCAAACCAACTCTTTCTGCACTGTCGTTCTTGGATGTCGACAATGAGTGGCATGGGGTAAGCTTCTTGAAAGGTGACCTTGTTAAGGTCACGGAAGTCAACACAGAACCGTTTTGTGCCGTCCGATTTCCCAATAATCACTAGAATGGAGTGCCATCGGCTTTTCACTTCGACAATCACGCCCTGTTCCTTGAGCTCACACAAGACCTCATTGATGATGTCCTTCTGGTCCTAGAGCAGGCGTCGAGCCTTCTGCTTATGTGCAGTTGCATCTCCTGTGTTAATGACATGGACCGTGTCGACTGCTCCGATCTTCTTTGACTTCTTTTCACATGTTTCTTCATGGTAGATGAGAAGCTCCTTGACTTCCTACCTCTGCTCCTCTGTTAGGTGCTCACGGGGTATGTGGTCCCATCGTTGGGAATGTAGGACTGTGGGTGGTGGCAGTTCTTCATCCCCCACCAGACCGGCTCTGAGATCAGGGTCTGGATCCCAATAATCATATACCTGCAAGTTGAAATTGCGGGAGCCACATGGGGAGATAGTGAGGGCCTTTGGTTGACGTGGAGATGGCTCATCATCGAGGCGCAGCGAGCCGACGTCACTCATGGGTTCTTCATCTGAGTCTTCTGAACTGACATCTTCACAGATGGTAGTGTCGTTGTCACACACCAACATTTTCCCTTTGCGCTTCGCCTCCTTGACAAGATCGTTTGGGATTGTTGGCTGCGCGGTCACCGGTACGAGTGGGCGGCTCGACACCTGAAGAGGCCCTGGATGAGGTGAGGTGATCGAGGCCCGGCTGAGGTCAGCACGGTGGCGTTCTGTCGTGGGAAGGAACAGCCATGTGGGGGATTCTGCTCACGGTTTGGGTATCGGTCCCATGGGGAGCTTCGGTCGATCATCCGTCGGAGTAGCTTGTGCTTGTTCAGGGCATGGCTGCTGGGGTGTGGGTGTGCAATCCATCATCTCTTCTTCCTCGGCTTGGGGCGCAATCACAGGAGGGGCATCATGCTTGGGGAATGCCATGATAGAATTCTTGGCTGCGTGGTCTTCAGCACGGGCTTCTTCCACGGAGAAGGGGTGACCGAACTTCGTAGGCATTGACGTCCTTGGGCCCACAATCAGAGCTGTATAGGTGGTATACCCTGATGACATCAACTTCATGACTCCGTCCGCATAGAACAGGCCTGCTTGTCGGGGGATGAGATAGTCTGTTCCTAGCAGGACATCGTAGGTGCGGGCCACCATGACCTGCAGCTGCACAACGTCGTGGATGAGGCCCACCTGCAGGGGAAGGTTATCCACGTACGGCACCGTGTCCTGCGTCCATGTCGCCGGATGCATTCGTGAACACCTTAGTTGTTGGTTGAATCTTGTGCTGCCAGCCGATTGCTTGCAGGACTTGAAGTGTCACCGTGGTATGGGTGGCGCCAAGGGCGATGATTGCTATGAACTTCTTGCCACATATCCACACATAACAGCTAGCCACTTCATGGTGGGGAGCCTGCATTCGTGGTGGTGCAAGGGGCATGGGCCGCCACCTCCATGTGTCTTGTTCGGCTTATTTGGCTACCCGGCTGAGTCAGTCATGTGGGGCCCGAGTGCAGCTAAGGTGAATGCCGGCTTGTCGAAGCTTTTCGGCGTATTCCTGCAGAACCGCTACGAGGTGGGATTTTGCTGTAGATACTCTCCAAAGGATATCTCCTAGAAGGGACGGTGGAAGGAGGTCAGGGCACTTGCCGTGGGCTCGTCGCATGCTGAAGGCGCAAAGGTCATCCTCCGACAACGTGGAGGCATGGGACCCCTTGGAGGGCGCGTGCGCGGTTAAGGTGGGGGCTTGGGGGGCATCGCCGAAATCTGACTTGGTAACCGTGTCGAGCGCGCTTCGACACATGTTTGCAGGTCAGCTTCAGCCCGCTCCTGTTGCTCTTTATATTGGCGCATGCACTCATACATCTCCGCAATCGACCATCCTTTCACACCTTGTACGTGAGCCACCGTGACCAGTTCCTGTTCTGCAGCCGTCGGGGGAGTCTCCGAGGTCTGTTCTTCGGAGCGGGGAAGATCGAGCTTCACATTCCGTGTAGGAGTATCTGAGGTAGATGGCTGAGTAGCAGCTGGTGTCTCTCCCGTCTCCCTCTGCTGCGCATACGCCTTCCATTGCGCCGGCCCATTGCCCACCGGACCCGAGGGACGGGCGGTGATGTTGGGATCAACAGCTTGCCGTGCAGCGGCAGGTCCTGGTCCAACCGGTCCGCGTCCTTGGTATTGTCCTCCTCTGGGTGACACGCCTGGCATTGGGGTGGGATTGGGACATTCTTGGTGCCGATGGGTGAATTATACGCATCCATAGCAACTCACGGATGGGTAGTTATGGGGGTTCCTCAGGTTGGGTGTCCAAGCTCCTGTAGGCATGCAAATAGTGGCCGCCACATGTTGCTTTAGAGCAAACTGTTATTGAGCCGCTTGTCGTTTGATTTCCCTTTGCTGATGTTCTACTTCCTCCTTCAGTGCGTCTAATGTGCTGAAATGTCGTAAATCCAAATGTGTTAGCGATCCCTGGGACAAGAGAATCCCGGTAATACTCCTTAATCATGCGGAAGGGTATGTCGACACATCGCACCGAGATCTTGGTAAACTTGTCGTTGTGTAACTTGATGCTTTCTCCAGCCTTCATGTGGATGGTACGAATGTGCAGCTCTACTTCTTCGAGGCTCATGAGGTAAAAAACGCTCGGTCATCCTATTCGCCAGATCATCAAAGTCAGCAAAAGGACGTTCCTTATGCTATGCAGTGAACCACTCCAAAGCTTTTCCTTGTAGCGCTAGGTGCACTGCTGAGACAATGTAGTCAGGAGATAACAACCCATAATCGAGACAAGTGCCCAACTTGAAAAGCCACATGGCCGGGTCCTCCTCTGGTTCACCCTTTAAGACGTCGAGCTTTGGGAGAGTGTAAGAAGCCTTCGTCGCTTGGTTAAATGTCAGTTCCTGTGGAGGCACCATTAGCACCTACGCCCGTGGCGGGGCCCCCAGGTGGGATCGATGTGCTTGCACCAGGCCAACTGCCCTAGTACCAGCCGATGAAGCGACTACTGCTCCCCTTGGTCGAGCACGTCCTGCATCGGTTCCTCCCAGCCCAGAACTTCTCATGTGCTGTCTTACAAAACTCGCTTGTACTCGCACAGTATACTGCTTGCCTCCATGAGCCAATGATCCTTGCCCAGGTCCAGTTGAACCACCCGTCATTGAGGGTCTTTACTGGAGTCTTCCTGCCACGGGTATGGTTAACGTCTTGCATGTTTGATGATGAGATGACTGCATCTTTGACTGGACAGGTGGTACGGTACATTTGGTTGACGGAGCCCCTGTTAGGATGTGCGTGTCTTCCAGGGTCGTACTTGTCTGGTGGGTCCGACCGTGGATGAAGCATTGATTCCTCCTTGAGCTGGGACTTCTCGGCGGCGCGACGCTCCCAAAACGGAGGATGCGTTGCTCGTTTGCTGTTGGTGTTGGGGTTGTTGCTCAGCATCTGTACGACGTGAAGTCACGATAGATGGGCCTTCCCGTCGGGCTTCCCTTTGACGTTTTCCCATCGCCTCCAAGTTCCTCTCTGTTCGTGGTGGAGACACACCGCTGTCCAAGGCCGGTCGACGAGGGTGAACGGTTGGGCGAGAGGGGAATGCCGGAGGACAGAAGGTGATGAGTTGATGCATGGCATGTGAAGCCTGCACCGAAGGGTGATCCAACGATACTTCTTCTTCCTCTGCTTGGTCCTCCTGGGCATCGTCCAAGTCTGCACAATTCCCGCCATGGGTGACAGAAGGTGCAGGCGAGGACACCCTTGGGATAGAGAACTCGAGGCGCCGCGGTGCGTCCTGCGTTGGCGTCATGTCCACTGCCTTGTAAACGGTCCTTCCATCTGGCGTCATGACTTTATGGAGCAAGACGGGCCCTTCATCCGCCTCAAGCTCCCGCTCTTCGTCTGATACATAGTCTTCCACCTACATGGAGTTGCGCTGCTCGTCTGGGTGGCGCGTGTCGTCTTCCTTTGGGTCCTCGTGGGAGGAATTGGCCAACCGTGCCTGTCGGATAGCCTTCCATTCACGGAGTTCCTCAAGCCGTCACAGGTGAAATTCTTCTTCTTCGTCGGGGTCCGTCTCATCTCCTTTGTTGTACAACTGCGGGGACTGATCATCCACCGGATCCCACTCAAATGTAGGGTCTAGTCCTGGAGGATCTTCTCGGCTTCTCTCGTAATGACGCGCGGTGGCGGTCCGCCTCATCCTTTTTTTTTCCGGAGACGTAGAGTGCGTTGGGGCTCATCATTGCGTCGCCAATGGTACAGCCGAATGATTCACCAGCACGGTCGCTCTATCCTCACGCCTCGTAGGTTGGCAGGGGGACACCACCGTGATCAGGGGAATCGTTGGGGTTGCGGTGACGGATGGCCTACGGTGTCTTCCGTCCGGTGGAAGATTCGACAGCTCCCTCCTTAGAGAACCGCGTTTCGGATTATATACTGATCTGCAGGTACATTTCACACTCGTCACAGAAAATAAGTGAGTCCACACTCACCGAACCATTAACACTGTTATACCTTTTTTTGCCTTCGGCCCGAATCGGGTCTAACAGCATGCGAGGTTCAGATCCTTAGGTGTTTGTTTGTTCCGCGCTATCCCCGCAGCTCCGCTTACTTTCCTTTTCCAACTCTGCCCTGTCCTGTATCACTCATTTTGCTCCAGGTTGATCAAAGCACGTTTCATCGACCGGGTAATTTTTCTTAATTACTCGACGAATCATCCACCGAATTAGTGCCGAGAATATGTCACACACACACTCCTTCTCCAAATGACCCATACTTCTTTGGCCGGGACTTCGACTAATCTCAGGACAATCACTGTGGTTATTTTAACTGTTAGACTTGCTCACTTAAATTTATCACCAACGGTCAATCATTCATCGGACAACATGACACTGGCTGAGAGAATTCCTCCTAACGACCCAAACGAGATGACTTTCACCAATAAAAGTAATTGCCTTCAAACAAAAGAGGGAGTATAATCAATCAGCATTTCCCTCCTAACCGCACAATCAGTACCCTAGGCGTCACCAAGCAGAACACGCAAACCGTAAGCTTTCTGAGTCACCGGATCATCAACCAGCGCAGGTCCTCGCACAAGCACCGTGCGGTGCACGCCGCCTTCATTGTTCGCTAGTGGAACGGCCCGACGTAACTCCCGTGGTCCGTTAGTACGTCGACCTGCACGAGAACAGGCACGTGTCAATTCCTCCTCTCGCAGGCGGGCGAGCTCATGCTGGTAGCGGTGGTATGCTCGGTAGGCCTCGGCCCGCTCTTCAGCCGCATCTACAGCACGCCGCCCGATGTCACGCGCGACCTCCTGCCTGCTCTCCACGTGGCGGGGCTCGTCGTCGCGGGGAAGTCTCTGCAGCCACGGTTGCCAGAACTGCTCCACGGCTCCACCGGCAGGATGATGCAACCATTGCATCACTCCCAAAACCGTGCGTGCGCCAAGCCGACAGGGCACATTGCAGCAGTTGCAGATGGCGTAGAAGGACATTGGAGAGTCTCGGGGACCGCACCTGGAGCTGGTTGGCTGGTGCTCCCGTGGGAACTCAGGACCAGGCCATGATGGCTCCGTGATGTGCTCCTCGCGAAGCGGCCTTTCACACACTCTCACACACACACTTCTCCTACACTCCTGATCCGGTCTAGCTTCCCTACTCTAACCTGTCGCAAAACGGGACGCGGGTCCCGCTTGACGGTCTGATTTCGGCTGAGGGGCAGCAATCTCTCAGTCCGGCCAACGGTTGCAGGGCCAGCCTCCCACACCCGGGTCAGGCGAGAGGTCACCAACGTCGCTCGCCAATGGTGAACGCCGTCTCGCGAGTCGGGAGCAGAAGCGTCCAATGTCAGGGTTCCACCATCGGATTTTGCGTCTTTGCAGCTCAGGATCAACGGTATTGCATTAGCAGTCGGTTCCCGTCAGCAGTCGGTCCTCTTCTCGTCCTTCTCTTCTTATCTTCTCCTCGCACCGCTTCCCAAGACCCCATCCCGCTGGCTAGCCCCTTTCGCGGCTCGCACATCAAAACGCCTTTGGATAAGGTGCCGCGAGTACCGCTCCTCCTTTCGAGGTTCGGACGTGGTTCCGCTACCATCAAGCCAGTCTTGGGCCGCCTTCCCTTCCTCTCAACAGGTCTGGTTGGGTCACGGCGTCCGCCGCAATATCTTCCTTCGCGCCCCGTCGCTCCCCGGAATTGAACTGCCCTTCCTGCAATTTCTTTCCTCGATTGAGCGATCGTCGGATGATTCGTCGACCTCCCCCTCCTCCTCTTGAACCCGGGCCCATCTCCTTCCCCCCCCCCCCATACTCCGGTGGATGAACGAAACATCATTAACAGTCAGCCACAGTCAGAGTGCCCAATCACATTTCAGATGTACTAGACACGACCTTGCTGCTATAAACACGAGAGAATACTGGTGGCTCAGTGTGGCTATTGTGTGCAATGCATGGACAAAGTTGGCATGTGCCACTGACCATGACCACAAATGTATCCAAGTGACTTTTACTTATATTGATCGTAACACCAGCCAGCCACGGTCAGAGTGTCCAAACACAGTGCAGATATAATGGGCATGACCTTGCAGGTACAAACAAGGTAGAATACTGGTGTTTCGGTGTGGGAATTGTATGCAATGCCATGACAAAGATGGCATGTGCCACTGACCATGACCACAAAGTTTACCAAGTACCTTAAACGGCTATGAATCATAACACGAGTCAGCCACGGTCAGAGTGCCCAATCACAGTTCAGATGTACTACGCATGACCTTGCATGTGTAAACAAGGTAAAAACCTGGTGGCTACGCACCGCTATTGTGCGCAATGCCTTTACAAATTTGGCATGTGCCACTGACCATGACCACAAAGTTTACCAAGTACCTTAAACGACTATGAATCATAACACGAGTCAGCCACAGCCAGAGTGTCCAATCACAGTGCACATCTAATATGCATGACCTTGCAGGTATAAACAAAGGTAAGAAACCGGTGGCTTGGCACGACTACTGTGCGCAATGCCTTGGCAAAGTTGGCATCTGCCACTGACCATGACCACAAAGTTTACCAAATACATTAAACGGCTATGAATCATAACACGAGTAAGCCATGGTCAGAGTGTCCAATCGTAGTGCAAATATACTGGGCATGACCTTGCAGGTATAAACAAGGTAGATAACTGGTGGCTCGGTGTGGCTATTGTGCGCAATGCCTTGACAAAGCTGGCATGTGCCACTGACCATGACCACAAATGTATCCAAGTGACTTTAATTTCTATTGATCATAACATGAGTCAGCCACCGTCAGAGTGTCCAATCAGAGTGCACATCTCATATGCATGAACTAGCAGGTATAAACAAAGTTAAAAACCGGTGGCTTGGCACGGCTATTGTGGGCAATGCCTTGACAAAGTTAGCATGTGCCACTGACCATGACCACAAAGGTTGCCAAGTACCTTAAACGGATATGAATCATAACACGAGTCAGCCACGGTCAGAGTGTCCAATCACAGTTCAGATATACTGGGCATGACCTTGCAGGTACAAACAAGGTAGAATACTGGTGGCTCGATGTGGCTATTGTGCGCAATGCCTTGACAAAGTTGGCATGTGCCACTGACCATGACCACAACGTTTACCAAGTACCTTAGAAGGATATGAATCATAACACAAGTCAGCCCCGTCAGACTGTCCAATCACAGTGTAGATATACTGGGCATGACCTTGCAGGTATACTCAAGGTAGAGTACTGGTGGATAAGTGTGGCTGTTGTGCGCAATGCCTTGACAAAGTTGGCATGTGCCACTGACCATGACCACAAATGTATCAAAGTGACTTTAACTTCTATTGATCATAACTCGAGTCAGCCACGGCCAGAGTGTCCAATCACACTGCAGATGTACTAATCATAATATTGCACGTGTAAACAAGGTAGAATACTGGTGGCTCTGTTTGGCGATTGTGCACAATGCCTTGACAAAGTTGGCATGTGCCACTGACCATGACCACAAAGCTTACCAAGTGACTTTAACTTCTACGAATCATAACACGAGGCAGCCACGGTCAGATCAACCAATCATAGTGCACATCTAATATGCCTGACCTTACAGGTATAAACAGGGTAAAACTGGTGGCTTGGCACGGCTATTGTGCGCAATTCCTTGACAAAGTTGGCATGTGCCACTGACCATGACCACAAAGTTTACCAAGTACCTTAAACGGCTATGAAGCATAACACGAGTCACCCACGGTCAGAGTGTCCAATCACAGTACACATGTACTGGGCATGATCTTCCAGGTACAAACAAGGTAGAATACATGTGGATCGGTGTGGCTATTGTGCGCAATGCCTTGACAAATTTGGCATGTGCCACTGACCATGACCACAAATGTATCCAAGTGATTTTTACTTCTATTGATCATAACATGAGTCATCCACGGTCAGAGTGTCCAATCACAGTGCAGATGTACTAGGCATGATCTTGCAGGTGCAAACGAGGTAGAATACTGGTGGCTCGGTGTGGCTAGTGTGCACAATGCCTTGACAAGGTTGGCATGTGCCACCGACCATGACCACAAATGTATCCAGGTGACTTTTACTTCTATTGATCATAACACGAGTCAGCCACGGTCAGGGTGTCTAATCGCAGTGCAGATATACTAGGCATGACCTTGCAGGTACAAACGAGGTAAAAAACCGGTGGCTTTTCACGGCTATTGTGCGCAATACCTTGACAAAGTTGGCATGTGCCACTCACCATGACGGCAAATTTTACCAAGTACCTTTAACTGCTATGATTCATGACACGAGTCAGCCACGGTCAGAGTGTCCAGTCATAGTGCACATATACTCGGCATGCCCTTGCAGGTATAAACAAGGTAGAATACTGGTGGCGCGGTGTGGCTATTGTGCGCAATGCCTTGACAAAGTTGGCATGTGCCACTGACCATGACCACAAGTGTATCCAAGTGACTTTTACTTCTATTGATCATAACACGAGTGAGCCATGGTCAGAGTGTCCAATCACAGTGCAGATGTACTAGGCATGATCTTGCAGGTGTCAACAAGATAGAATACTGGTGGCTCGGTGTGGGTATTGTGCGCAATGCCTTGACAAAGTTGGCATGTGCCACTGACCATGACCACAGAGTTTACCAAGTACCTTAAACGGCTATGTATCATAACACGCGTCAGCCACGGTCAGAGTGTCTAATCACAGTGCAGATATACTTCGCATGGTCTTTCAGGTACAAACAAGGAATAATATTGGTGGCTCGATGTGGCTATTGTGCGCAATGCCTTCACAAAGTTGGCAGGTGCCACTGAACATGAACACAAACGTATCCAAGAAACTCTTACTTCTATTAATAATAACACGTTTTAGCCACGGTCAGAGTGTCCAATCACAGTGCACATCAAATATGCATGACCTTGCAGGTATAAACAAGGTAAAAATCCGGTGGCTTGGCACGGCTATTGTGCGCAATGCCTTGACAAAGTTGGCATGTGCCACTGACCATGACCACAAACTTTACCAAGTACATTAAACGGCTATTAATCATAACACGAGTCAGCCAAGGTCAGAGTGTCAAATCACAGTGCAGATGTACTGGAAATGATCTTACAGGTATAAACAAGGTAGAATACTGGTGCCTTGGTGTGGCTATTGTGCGCAATGCCTTGACAAAGTTGGCATGTGCCACTTACCACGACGACAAATGTATCCAAGTGACTTTTACTTCTATTGATCATAACACAAGTCATCCATGATCAGAGTGTCCACAAACAGTGCAGATTTACAAGGCATGATCTTGCAGGTATAAACAAGGTAGAATACTGATGGCTCGGTGTGGCTATTGTGCGCAATGCCTTGACAAAGTTGGCATGTGCCACTGACCATGACCACGAAGTTTACGAGGTGACTTTAAACAGCTATGAATCATAACACGAGTCAGCCACGGTCACAGTCTCCAATCACAGTGCAGATATACTAGGCATGATCTTGCAGGTACAAACAAGGTATAGTACTGGTGGCTCGTTGTGACTATTGTGCGCAATGCCTTGACAAAGTTGGCATGTGCCACTGACCATGACCACAACGTTTACCAAGTACCTTTAATGTCTATGAATTGTAACACGAGTCAGCCATGGTCAGAGTGCCCAATCACATTTCAGATGTACTAGGCATGACCTTCCAGGTATAAACAAGGTAACAACCCGGTGGCTTGGCACGGCTATTGTGCGCAATGCCCTGATGAAGTTGGCATGTGCCACTGACCATGACCACAAAGTTTACCAAGTGACTTTAACTTCTATGAATCGTAACACGAGTCAGCCACGGTCAGAGTACCGAATCACAGTGCCCATGTTCTCGGCATGATCTTGCACTTTCAAACAAGGTAGAATACTGGTGGCTCAGTGTGGCTATTGTGTGCAATGCCTTGACAAAGTTGGCATGTGCCACTGACCATGACCAGAACGTTTACCAAGTTTCTTAAACAGCTATGAATCATGACACGAGTCAGCCATGATCAGAGTCTCCAATCACAGTGCAGATGTTATAGGCATGATCTTGCAGGTGCAAATAATGTAGAATACTGGTGGCTTGGTGTGGCTATTGTGCGCAATGCCTTGACAAAGTTGGCATGGTCCACTGACCATGACCATAAATGTATCCATTTGACTTTTATTTCTATTGATCATAACACAAGTCAGTCCTGGTCAGAGTGTCCAATAACAGTGTATATTTACTAGGCATTATCTTGCAGGTGCAAACAAGGTACAATACTGGTGGCTCGGTGTGGCTATTGTGTGCAATGCCTTTATAAAGTTGGCTTGTGCCACTGACCATGACCACAAAGTTTATCAAGTACCTTAAATGGCTATGAATCATAACACGAGTCGGCCACGGTCAGAGTGTCCAATCACATTGTAGATGTACTAGGCATGATCTTGCAGGTGCAAACAAGGTAGAATACTGGTGGCTCGGTGTAGCTATTGTGCACAATGCCTTCACAAATTTGGCATGTGCCACTGACCATGACCACAAATGTATCCAAGTGACTTTTACTTCCATTGATCATAATACGAGTCAGCCACGGTCAGAGTGTCCAATCACAGTGCAGATGTACTATGCATTATCTTGAAGGTGTAAACAAGGTACAATACTGGTGGCCGGTGTGGCTATTGTGCACAATGCCTTGACAAAGTAGGCATGTGCCACTGACCATGACCACAAAGTTTACCGAGTACCTCAAACGGCTATGAATCATAACACAAGACAGCCACTGTTAGAGTGTCCAGTCATAGTTCAGATATACTGGGCATGACCTTGCAGGTATAAACAAGGTAGAATACTGGTGACTTAATGTGGCTATTGTGCACAATGCCTTGACAAAGTTGGCATGTGCCACTGACCATGACCACAAATACATCCAAGTGACTTTTACTTCTATTGATCATACCACGAGTCAGCCACGGTCACAGTGTCCAATCACAGTGCAGATGTACTAGGCATGATCTTGCAGGT
>SZWC01000165.1:487902-498804 GCA_023375785.1 Penium margaritaceum | reverse complement strand
GGTGTGGCTATTGTGCGCAATGCCTTGACAAAGTTGGCATGTGCCACTGACCATGACCACAAATACATCGAAGTGACTTTTACTTCTATTGATCATACCACGAGTCAGCCACGGTCACAGTGTCCAGTCACAGTGCAGATGTACTAGGCATGATCTTGCAGGTTCAAACAAGGTATAATACTGGTGGCTAGGTGTGGTTATTGTGCGCAATGCCTTGACAAAGTTGGCATGTGCCACTGACCATGACCACAAAGTTTACCAAGTGACTTTAACTTATACGAATCACAACACAAGTCAGCCACGGTCAGAGTACCCGATCACGGTGCAAATCTAATGTTAATGACCTTTCAGGTATAAAAAAGGTAAACAACCGGTGGCTTGGCATGGCTATTGTACGCAATGCCTTGACAACGTTGGCATGTGCCACTGACCATGACCACAAAGTTTACCAAGTACCTTAAACATCTATGAATCATAACAGGAGTCAGCCACGGTCAGAGTGTCCAATCATAGTGCAGATATACTAGGCATGATGTTGCAGGTGCAAACAAGGTATAATACTGGTGGCTTGGTGTGACTCTTGTGCACAATGCCTTGAAAACGTTGGCATGTGCCACTGACCATGACCACAAATGTATCCAACTGAGTTTTACTTCTATTGATCATTATACAAGTCAGCAACAGTCAGAGTGTCCAATCACAGTGCAGATGTACTAGGCATGATCTTTCAGGTACAAACAAGGTAGAATACTAGTGGCTCGGTGTGGCTATTATGCGCAATGCCTTGACAAAGTTGGCATGTGCCACTGACCATGACCACAAATGTATCCATTTGACTTTTACTTCTATTGATCATAACACAAGTCAGCCACAGTCAGAGTGTCCAATAAAAGTGCAGATTTACTAGGCTGATCTTGCAGGTGCAAAGAAGGTACAATACTGGTGGCTCGGTGTGGCTATTGCGTGCAATGCCTTAACAAATCTGGCATGTCCCACTGACCATGACCACAAATGTATCCAAGTGACTTTAACTTCTATTGATCATAATACGGGTCAGCCATGGGCAGAGTGTCTAATCACAGTGCAGATGTACTAGACATGATCTTACAGTACAAACAAGGTACAATACTGGTGACCCGGTGTGGCTATTGTGTGCAATGCCTTGACAAAGTTGGCATGTGCCACTGACCATGACCAGAAAGTTTACCAAGTTTCTTAAACAGCTATGAAGCATGACACGAGTCAGCCACGATCAGAGTGTCCAATCACAATGCAGATATACTAGGCATGATCTTGCAGGTGCAAACAATGTAGAATACTGGTGGCTTGGTGTGGCTATTGTGCGCAATGCCTTGACAAAGTTGGCATGTTCCACTGACCATGACCATAAATGTTTCCATTTGACTTTTATTTCTATTGATCATAACACAAGTCAGTCACGGTCAGAGTGTCCAATAGCAGTGTATATTTACTAGGCATTATCTTGCAGGTGCAAACAAGGTACAATACTGGTGGCTCGGTGTGGCTATTGCGTGCAATGCCTTTCTAAAGTTGGCTTGTGCCACTGACCATGACCACAAAGTTTATCAAGTACCTTAAATGGCTATGAATCATAACACGAGTAAGCCACGGTCAGAGTGTCCAATCACATTGTAGATGTACTAGGCATGATCTTGCAGGTGCAAAAAAGGTAGAGTAATGGTGGCTCGTTGTAGCTATTGTGCACAATGCCTTCACAAATTTGGCATGTGCCACTGACCATGACCACAGATGTATCCAAGTGACTTATACTTCCATTGATCATAATACGAGTCAGCCACGGTGAGAGTGTCCAATCACAGTGCAGATGTACTAGGCATGATCTTGAAGGTGTAAACAAGGTACAATACTGGTGGCCGGTGTGGCTATTGTGCACAATGCCTTGACAAAGTTGGCATGTGCCACTGACCATGACCACAAAGTTTACCGAGTACCTTAAACCGCTATGAATCATAACACAAGACAGCCACGGTTAGAGTGTCCAGTCATAGTTCAGATATACTGGGCATGACCTTGCAGGTATAAAGAAGGTAGAATACTGGTGACTTACTGTGGCTATTGTGCACAATGCCTTGACAAAGTTGGCATGTGCCACTGACCATGACCACAAATACATGCAAGTGACTTTTACTTCTATTGATCATACCACGAGTCAGCCACGGTCACAGTGTCCAATCACAGTGCAGATGTACTAGGCATGATCTTGCAGGTTGAAATAAGGTAGAATACTGGTGGCTAGGTGTGGCTATTGTGCGCAATGCCTTGACAAAGTTGGCATGTGCCACTGACCATGACCACAAAGTTTACCAAGTGACTTTAACTTCTACGAATCATAACACAAGTCAGCCACGGTCAGAGTACCCAATCACAGTGCAAATCTAATATAAATGACCTTTCAGGTATAAGCAAGGTAAACAACCGGTGGCTTGGCATGGCTATTGTACGCAATGCCTTGACAAAGCTGGCATGTGCCACTGACCATGACCACAATGTTTACCAAGTACCTTAAACGTCTATGAATCATAACAGGAGTCAACCACGGTCAGAGTGTCCAATCATAGTGCAGACATACTAGGCATGATCTTGCAGGTGCAAACAAGGTAGAATACTGGTGGCTTGGTGTGGCTCTTGTGCACAATGCCTTGAAAAAGTTGGCATGTGCCACTGACCATGACCACAAATGTATCTAACTGAGTTTTACTTCTATTGATCATTATACGAGTCAGCAACAGTCAGAGTGTCCAATCACAGTGCAGATGTACTAGGCATGATCTTGCATGTACAAACAAGGTAGAATACTGGTGGCTCGGTGTTGCTATTGTGCGCAATGCCTTGACAAAGTCGGCATGTGCCACTGACCATGACCACAAATGTATCCATTTGACGTTTACTTCTATTGATCATAATACGAGTCAGCCACTGTCAGAGTGTCCAATCACAGTGCAAAAGTACTAGGCATGATCCTGCAGGTACAAACAAGGTAGAATACTTGTGTCTCGGTGTGGCTATTGTGCGCAATGCCTTGACAATGTTGGCACGTGCCACTGACCATGACCACAAATGTATCCAAGTGACTTTTACTTCTATTGATCATAACACGAGTCAGCCACAGTCAGAGTGTCCAATCACAGTGCAGATATACTAGGCATGATCGTACAGGTCCAAACAAGGTATTATACTGGTGTCTCGGTGTGGCTATTGTGCGCAATGCCTTGACAAAGGTGGCATGTGCCACCGACCATGACCACAAATGTATCCAAGTGACTTTTACTTCTACTGATCATAACATGAGTCAGCCACTGTCAGAGTGTCCAATCACAGTGCAGATGCACTAGGCATTATCTTACAGGTGCAAACAAGGTAGAATACTGGTGGCTCGGTGTGGTGGCTATTGTGCACAATGCTTTGACAAAGTTGGCATGTGCCACTGACCATGACCACAAATGCATCCAAGTGACCTTTACATATATTGATCATAATATGTTTCAGCCACAGTCAGAGTGTCCAATCATAGTGTAGATGTACTAGGCATGATCTTGCAGGTACAAACAAGGTAAAATACTGGTGTCTCGGTGTGGCTATTGTGCGCAGTGCCTTCACAATGTTGGCACGTGCCACTGACCATGACCACAAATGTATCCAAGTAACTTTTACTTCTATTGATCATAACACAAGTCAGCCATGGCCAGAGTGTCCAATTACACTGCAGATGTACTAGGCAAGATCTTGCAGGTGCAAACAAGGTAGAATACTGGTGGCTTGGGGTGGCTATTGTACGCAATGCCTTGACAAAGTTGGCATGTGCCACTGACCATGACCAAAACGTTTACCAAGTGACTTTAACTTCTACAAATCAGTACACGAGTCAGCCATGGTCAGAGTGTCCAATGACTCTGACCGTGGCTGACTCGTGTTATGAACAACAGAAGTAAAAGTCACTTGGATACATTTGTGGTCATGGTCAGTGGCACATGCCAACTTTGTCAATGCATTGCGCACAATAGTCACACCAAGCCACCAGTATTCTACCTTGTTCGCACCTACAAGATCATGCCCATTACATCTGCACTGTGACTGGACACTCTGACCATGGCGGACTCGTGTTATGATCAATAGAAGTAAAGTTCACTCGGATACATTTGTGGTCATGGTCAGTGGCACATGCCACCTTTGCCAAGGCATTGCGCACTATAGCCATTCCGAGCCACCAGTATTCTACCTTGTTTATACCTGTAAGGTCGTGCCCAGTATATCTGCACTGTGATTGGACACTCTGACTGTGGCTGACTCGTGTTATGATTCATAGCCATTTTAAGTCACTTGGTAAACTTTGTGGTCATGGTCAGTGGCACATGCCAACTTTGTCAAGGCATTGCGCACAATAGCCACACCGATGTACAAGTATTCTACCTTGTATGTACCTGTAAGATCATGCCTAGTTCATCTGCACTATGGTTGGACAATCTCACCATGGCCGACTCGTGTTTTGATTCATCGCTGTTTCAGGTACTTGGCAAACGTTGTGGTCATGGTCAGTGGCACATGCCAACTTTGTCAAGGCATTGCGCACAATAGCTGTGCCAAGCCACAGGGTTTTTACCTTGATTATACCTGCAAGATCATGCATATTAGATGTGCGCTGTGATTGGACACCTTGACCGTGGCTGACTCGTGTTATGATTCATAGCCGTTTAAGGTACTTGGTAAACTCTGTGGTCATGGTCAGTGGCACATGCCAAATTTGTCATGGCATTGCGCACAATAGCTGTGCCAAGCCACCAGTATTCTACCTTGCTTATTCCTGCAAGGTCATGCCTAGTACATCTGAACTGTGATTGGACACTCTTGCCGTGGCTGACTCGTGTTATGATTCATGGAAGTAAAAGTCACTTGGATACACTTGTGGTCATGGTCAGTGGCACATGCCAACTTTGTCAAGGTATCGTGCACAATAGCCACAGCGAGCCACCAGTATTCCACCTTATTCATACGTGTAAGGTCATGTCCATTACATCTGCACTGTGATTGGACACTCAGACCGTGGCTGACTCGTGTTATGATTCATAGCTGTTTAAGGTACTTGGTAAACTTTGTGGTCATGGTCAGTGGCACATGCCAACTTTGTTAAGGTATTGCGCACAATAGCCGTGCCAAGCCACCAGTTTTTTACCTTGTTTATACTTGCAAGGTCATGCATATTAGATGTGGGCTGTGATTGGGCACTCTAACCGTGGCTGACTCGTTTTACGATTCGTAGAAGTTAAAGTCACATGGTAAACTTTGTGGTCATGGTCAGTTGCACATGCCAACTGAGTCAAGGCATTGCGCAAAATATCCACACCGAGCCACCAGTATTCTACCTTGTTGGTACAAAGAAAGGTAAAAAATCGGGTGGCTTGTTGTGGCTATTGTGTGTAATGCATTGACAAAGTTGGCATGTGCATCTGACCATGATCACAAAGTAAACCAATTGATTATAACTTATACGAATTGTAACACAATTCAGCCGCGATTAGAGTGCCCAATCACAATGCAAATGTACTATGCATGACATTGCAGGTATGCATAACAAGGCAGAATAATTGTGGCTCGGTGTGGCTATTGTGCACAATGCCTTGACAAAGTTGGCATGTGCCACTGACCATGACCACAAAGTTTACCAAGTGACTTTAACGTCTTCGAATTGTAACATGACTCAGCCACGGTCAGAGTGCCCAATTACAGTGCACATGTACTATGAATGACCTTGCATGTATAATCAAGGTAAAAACCCGGTGATTCGCTGTGGCTATTGTGCGCAATGCCTTGACAAAGTTGGCATGTGTCATGGACCCTGTCCACAAAGTGTACCAAGTGACTTTAACTTATATGAATCATCACATGAGTCAGCCACAGTCAGAGTGTCCAATCACAGTGCACGTATACTATGCATGACCTTGCAGGTATAAACAGGGTAAAAAATTGGTGGCTTGGTGTGGCTATTGTGCGCAATGCCTCGACAAAGTTGGCATGTGCCAATGACCATGACCACAAAGTGTACCAAGTGACTTTTGTCAGTATTTTGCAGGGGGCCACATGTTGACATCTGAGTTAAAGGATGGAGTTTTGGTATGTACTGAGGCGCGGGGGACTGTAGGAGCGAGCCGCAGCGCCGAAGCGCGGGCTATGCCCTAGACTGTGCCACAGCAGCACTCAGGTTAGCACGATGGAGTTAACGTAACAGATGGAGTTCAGGAAGCATGGCTGATAGGTAATACTTGGCGTGGGTGCAGCACCGAAGGTGCGGGCACGATGAGGGAGGTAAGGGCCGTAGCGCAGTGAAGGCGGGCCGTAGATGATTGAGAAGAAGACCACAGCACTATGATGCGGGCAAGCCAGCGGGGCAAGCCACAGCAACCAAGTCTGGGCCGCGAGTGAGTGGAGACAAACGAGCGGAGTGCAACGGGAGCAAGTGTGAGGCCACAGAGTTGTGGGACTCCGGCTCACCACACAGGCAGACGGATTGAGGTTGCCGCAGCCAGGAGGCGGGCAGATGAGAAGATGGACAAAGATGACGCCGCAGCCACAAGGGCGGGCATGGATGGAGGCAATGAACGATAGAGGCATGAAAGGCACGGAGAACTGATTGAACCACAAAGGGTTAACTTAATGCATGCAAGTACATGAAGGTTTATAGTAGTCCTAGTGCTAGTCCTAGTTAGTTGTCCTTGGCTACGGTGGGCGGTGCGAGAGCAACAGCCGCAGCCGTGTTTCTGCTGTGGCGGCTGCTGATGCCTTCGGTGGTCCTGGAGCTCGTGGAGCCACTCCGAGAGGGACCCGCCAGTGTCGCCAGTGCCGTTGTGTCGGTATGCGGGGACCGGGCCGCAGTTGTTTCGTTGTGTTGGCGGGAGCGGCGGAATTCACCGTTGGTCTCCAGTTATATTGGACGGCTCGGATGATTCGTCCGGCATGGGTGCAATCGCCAGTGGCGGGGACAGCGAAGCTCATCTGGCCGCTACCGAACCAGGCCGTTGAGCCTCCCGCGGTTGCTGGGATGCACCGAGTGGACTTGAACCAGGCTCCCTGGAATTCTTTGGAAGGGGGGGACAATTGAGTATTTTGGCCGTGTGGGACATTGAACAACAACGACCATGAGGATGCCCAGTGACATTGAGAATTATTTCCAATAGCCCCCCGCAATGTCACAATGTCATCAACATGACGAGGTGTGAAGCAGTGTGACCAAAATGGAAGTCCAAGGAGTGGTGGATAGTATGACTGTGTGATGGGTAGAGATTTGACAGTGTCGTGGACTGAAGGTGTTGGTGTGAAGATGTGACGATGCTGGAGTGCACGGAACAGAGGAGATGAGGCAGAAGAGAATGGCAGGACTTGTGAAAGTGGAAGACTGTGAAATGGGAGTAAGCATGAATCATGAGGTGAATCATCTCGCAGTCGTTGAGGCAGTAAGAAACAGTCCATTGGAGGCTGATAGGGAAGGTGAGCAAGGAAAGATGCTGCCCAGACAAACGGAAAAGACAAAAGATTTGGAGATCTGGAATGAAGATGCATGACAATAAGTGCTTTGAACAAGGTGTGGCTGTGATGGGAATCCTTGGAGGGAGAGGAAGTGTGCAGGACAGGTAAGAGAAGAGAAGGATGCCAAGGCAATTGTAGGGATGGAGTCAGGGATGGAGTGGTAACACAATTGTATGTGGTGGTGTGCATGCGGTGGTGAGGCAAAATGCAGGTTGTAGGCGGAGATGGGAGGTTGGTGCAAGAACTGGGCACGGAGGAGCATGTGATGATATGTGGTGACAGTTGGGTGTAACTGAGATGCTCAGAACTGGAAGGCAACTCATGGTCGTGAGAGGTGACTGTCATGTGTGAGAGGGTCGATGGGATGATGAAAGGCAGGTGATTTCTTGACAGATCAGAGAAGTTGACAAAGGTGGGAACACATGAGATCCACTGGGAGACAGTAGTGAGTGCGAGGCGAGATGGAAGTGTGCTGAGGCAGTGCCCAGTGATGGTTTGCATTGTGTTTGTGATGACATGGGAGACACCAGGTAGGAGAGAAGCAAGATGCAGTGCATGAAGAAGGAAAGTGGAGAGGAACAGGCTCGAGGCTTGGGAAACCCAAAGACGGAGGATGATGAGGTCTTGCAGAAGAGTAGCAATGCTTCCAAAGAATGGGAGGTTGACAAGGAAAGTGGTCAGGCCATGACGAATGATGGTAGTTGAGGTCATTTGAGATTTCTCGTGCCATGTGGAGAGGGTGGAGCATCGCGCACACGAGCAGAGAGGAGTGGGACTACTTGCCTGTCCAGAGAGGGGTACAAAGTGAAGGCTAGTGAAACTGGCGGTGATGCCTTGATCGATGAAGTGGAGAAACTGCTGCTGTGATGTGGTGAATGAGATGGTTTGGGATGAGGGATGAGGCAGGCGCAGTGGCTCGGTAGGAAGCCCGCAGATGAGAGTGACCAGTGTAGTAGCCCAGGAGACAATGTGCCGGGGTCCTTGTAGCACAATCTTGTTGACTTGAGAAAGACAGTCTGGCGGACGCCATCCATATGGTAGGCGGAAAGGTGTGGTAATATTGGCTTTGGAGACAGAGGTGCAATCGTTGGGGCTTTTGGTGGGACGCGGAGTTTGTCAGAAAGGTCACCAAGACAAAGACAAGGTGGAGTTTGGAGGTGATTGTAGGTGATGAAGTTCTGCTGCTGTTGTGCTGACCGAAGCTGCCGGTTTGGAAGATGTGCGCCTCGGTAGAACGTTTTTTTGGGCGATAGGAGGAGTCCGGGTCAGATTGAGGACAGATGTAGTAGCTGTTGGTCTTTTGCTGAAGGCGGAATTTTGTGACGACACAACTGGTTGCAGCTGCAATGTCTGTGGCGAGCGAGAGATGGATGATGGACGGTTTCTGCTGCTGCTGCTGCTGCTGCTGATGTCGGAGTATTACACTGTCACTGGGCCGCGCCCATACACGGATCAGTGAAGGTGCTCACACTATGCAGGAGAAGGCTGCTTGTTTACGAGGAAGTGCTGTTGCTTCGGCGTAGGGCGATGTTGCTGCTGCAGGAAAGAGGACTGCTGGCAGATTCGTCACGGCGTGCTTCGGCGAGGAGCTTCAGGTGTCAGGAGATGGAGGCAGCTGATGGAGGAGGATTGCTTGCTCCAAATCCTTTGCTGCGCTCTGATACCATGTCAGTATTTTGCAGGGGGCCACATGTTGACATCTGAGTTAAAGGATTGAGTTTTGGTATGTACCGAGGCGCGGGCGAGCTGTAGGAGCGAGCCGCAGCGCCGAAGCGCGGGCTATGCCCTATACTGTGCCACAGCAGTACTCAGGTTAGCACGGTGGAGTTAACGTAACAGATGGAGTTCAGGAAGCATGGCTGATAGGTAATACCTGGCGTGGGTGCAGCACCGAAGGTGCGGGCACGATGAGGGAGGCAAGGGCCGCAGCGCAGCGAAGGCGGGCCGTAGATGATTGAGCAGAAGACCACAGTGCTATGATGCGGGCAAGCCAGCGGGGCAAGCCACAGCAACCAAGTCTGGGCCGCGAGTGAGTGGAGACGAACGAGCGGAGTGCAACGGGAGCAAGTGTGAGGCCACAGAGTTGTGGGACTCGGGCTCACCACACAGGCAGACGGATTGAGGTTGCCGCAGCCAGGAGGCGGGCAGATGAGAAGATGGACGAAGATGACGCCGCAGCCACAAGGGCGGGCATGGACGGAGGCAATGAACGATAGAGGCATGAAAGGCACGGAGAACTGATTGAACCACAAAGGGTTAACTTAATGCATGCAAGTACAGGAAGGTTTATAGTAGTCCTAGTGCTAGTCCTAGTTAGGATTCCTTGGCTACGATGGGCGGTGCGAGAGCAACAGCCGCAGCCGTGTTTCTGCTGTGGCGGCTGCTGATACCTTCGGTGTTCCTGGAGCTCGTGGAGCCACTCCGAGAGGGACCCGCCAGTGTCGCCAGTGCCGTTGTGTTGGTATGCGGGGACCGGGCCGCGGTTGTTTCGTTGTGTTGGCGGGAGCGGCGGAATTCACCGTTGGTCTCCAGTTATATTGGACGGTTCGGATGACTCGTCCGGTAGGGGTGCAATCGCCAGTGGCGGGGACAGCGAAGCTCATCTGGCCGTTACCGAACCAGGCCGTTGAGCCTCCCGCGGTTGCTGGGATGCACCGAGTGGACTTGAACCAGGTTCCCTGGAATTCTTCGGAAGGGGGGGGGACAATTGAGTATTTTGGCCGTATGGGACATTGAGCAACAATGACAATGAGGATGCCCAGTGACATTGAGAACTGTTTCCAACAACTTTAACTTCTACGCATCGTAACACAAGTCAGCCACGGTCAGAGTGCCCAGTCACAGTGCACATGTTCTATGCATGACCTTGCAGGTATAAAAAAGGTGAAAAAACCGGTGTCTTGGTGTGTCTATTGTGCTCAATGCCTTGACAAAGTTGGCATGTGCAACTGACCATGACCACAAATTTAACCAAGTATGATGAACTTCTACGAATTGTAACACAAGTCAGCCACGGTCAGAGTGCCCAATCACAGTGCACATGTACTATGCATGACCTTGCAAGTATAAAAAAGGAAGAATATTGGTGGCTCGGTGTGGCTATTGTGCACAACGCCTTGACAAAGTTGGCATGTGCCACTGACCATGCCCACAAAGTTTACCAAGTGAATTTAACTTCTATGAATCATCACATGAGTCAGCCACAGTTAGAGTCCCCAGTCACAGTGCACGTGTACTATGCATGACCTTGCAGGCATAAACAAGGTAACACTTTGGTGGCTTGGTGTAGCTATTGTGCGTAATGCCTTGAAAAAATTGGCATGTGCCACTGACCATGACCACAAA
>SZWC01000165.1:472260-487882 GCA_023375785.1 Penium margaritaceum | reverse complement strand
TTGCAAGTGTAAACAAGGTAAAAACCCGGTGGCTTGGTGAAGATATTGTGGGCAATGCATTGACAAAGTTGGCCTGTGGAACTAACCATGACCACAAAGTGAACCAAGTCATTTTAAATCTATGAATCATCACATCATCATCATCATCATCAACATCATCCAAGTACCTTAACCAGCTATGAATAATGACACGAGTCAGCAACGGTCATAGTGCCCAATCATAGTGCACGTGTAATATGCATGACCTTGCAGGTATAAACAAGGTAAAGAACCGGTGGCTTGGTTTGGCTATTGTGTGCAATGCCTTGACAAAGTTGGCATGTGCCACTGACCATGTCCACAAATGTATCCAAGTGACTTTAACTTCTATTGATCATAACACGAGTCAGCCATGGTAAGAGTGTCCAATCACAGTGCAGATGTACTAGGCATGATCTTGCAGGTGCAAACAAGGTAGAATACTGGTGGCTCGGTGTGGCTATTGTGCGTGATGCCTTGACAAAGTTGGCATGTGCCACTGACCATGTCCACAAATGTATCCAAGTGACTTTAACTTCTATTGATCATAACACGAGTCAGCCATGGTAAGAGTGTCCAATCACAGTGCAGATGTACTAGGCATGATCTTGCAGGTGCAAACAAGGTAGAATACTGGTGGCTCGGTGTGGCTATTGTGCGTGATGCCTTGACAAAGTTGGCATGTGCCACTGACCATGACCACAAAGTGTACCAAGTGACTTTGACTTCTACGCATCATAACACGAGTCAGCCACGGTCAGAGTGCCCAATCACAGTGCACGTGTAGTATGCATGACCTTGCAGGTATAACCAATGTAAAAACCTAGTTGCTGGGCATGGCTACTGTGGGCAATGCCTTGAAAACGTTGGCATGTGCCAATGACCATGACCACAAATTTATCAAAGTGACTTTAACTTCTACGAATTGTAACACGAGTCAGCCACGGTCAGAGTGCCCAATCACACTGCGCGTGTGATATGCATGACCTTGCAGGTATAAACAAGGTAAAGAACCGGTGGCTTGGTTTGGCTATTGTGTGCAATGCCTTGACAAAGTTTGCCTGTGCAATTGACCATGACCACAAATGTATCCAAGTGACATTAACTTCTATTGATCGTAACACGAGTCAGCCATGGTCAGAGTGTCCAATCACAGTGCAGATGTACTAGGCATGATCTTGCAGGTGCAAACAAGGTAGAATACTGGTGGCTCGGTGTGGCTATTGTGCACAATGTCTTGACAAAGTTGGCATGTGCCACTGACCGTGACCACAAACGTATCCAAGTGTCTTTAATTTATATGATTTGTAACACGAGTCAGCCACAGTAAGAGTGGCCAAGTAGAATGCACATGTACTACGCATGACCTTGCAGGTATAAACAAGGTAAATAAACTGGTGGCTTGGTGTGGCTATTGTGTGCAATGCCTTGACAAAGTTGGCATGTGCCACTGACCATGAACACAAATGTATCCAAGTGACTTTAACTTCTTTGAATTGTATCACGAGTCAGTCACGGTCAGAGTGCCTAATCACAGTGCACATGTACTATGCACGATATTGCAGGTACAAACAAGGTAGAATAGTGGTGGCTCGGTTTGGCTATTGTGTGCAATGTCTTGACAAAGTTAGCCTGTGCAACTAACCATGACCACAAAGATAACCAAGTGACTTTAACTTCTATGAATCATCACATAAGCCAGCCACAGTCAGAAAGACCAATCACAGTGCATGTGTGCTAGGCATAAACGTGCAGGTGTAAACAAGGTAGAACACTGGTGGCTCGGTGTGGCTATTGTGCGTGATGCCTTGACAAAGTTGGCATGTGCCATTGACCATGACCACAAACGTATCCAAGTGACTTTAACTTCTACAAATCGTAACACGAGTCAGACACGGTCAGAGTGCCCAATCACAGTGCACATGTACTATGGATGGCCTTGCTGATATGAACAAGGTAAAAAACCGGTGGCTTGGCATGGCTATTGTGCGCAATGCCTTGACAAAGTGGGCCTGTGACACTGACCATGACCACAAATATATCCAAGTACCTTAAACGGCTATGAATCATAACACGAGTCAGCCACGGTCAGAGTGCCCAATAACAGTGCACGTGTACTAGGCATGACCTTGCAGGTATAAACAAGGTAGAATACTGGTGCTCGGTGTGGCTATTGTTCTCAATGCCTTGACAAAGTTGGCATGTGCCACTGACCATGACCACAAAGTTAACCAAGTGACTTTAACTTCTACGCATCGTAACACGAGTCAGCCACGGTCAGAGTGCCCAATCACAGTGCACATGTAGTATGCATGACCTTGCTGGTATGAACAAGGTAAAACACCGGTGGCTTGACGTGGCTGTTATGCGCAATGCCTTGACAAAGTTGGCATGTGCAACTGACCATGACGACAAGTTTATCCAAGTACCTTAAACGTATATTAATCATAACACGAGTCAGCCGAGGTCAGGGTGCCCAACAACAGTGCACGTGTGCTAGGCATAAACTTGCAGGTATAAACAAGGTAAAACACTGGTGGCTTGGTGCGGCTATTGTGCACGATGCCTTGACAGATTTGGCATGTGCCACTGACCATGACCACAAACGTATCCAAGTGACTTCAACTTCTACGAATCGTAACACGAGTCAGCCACGGTCAGAGTGCCTACTCATAGTGCACGTGTGCTAGGCAGAAACTTGCAGGTATAAGAAGGTAAAATACTGGTGGCTCAGCGTAGCTATTGTGCGCAATTCCTTGACAAAGTTGGTATGTGCCACTGACCATGACCACAACGTTTACCAAGTGGCTTTAACTTCTATGAATCATCACATGAGTCAGCCACACTCAGAGTGCCCAATCACAGTGCACGTGTGCTAGGCATAAACGTGCAGGTATAAACAAAGTAAAACACTGATGGCTCAGTGCGGCTATTGTGCGCAATGCCTTGCCAAAGTTGGCATGTGCCACTGACCATGACAACAAAGTTTACCAAGTGACTTCAACTTCTACGCATCGTAACACGAGTAAGCCACAGTCAGAGTGTCCAATCACAGTGCACATGTACTATGCATGACTTTGCAGATATAAACAAGGTAAAAACCCGGTGGCTTGGTGTGGCTATTGTGTGCAATGCCTTGACAAAGTTGGCACGTGCAACTGACCATGACCACAAAGTTAACCACGTGATTTTAACCTATACGACTTGTAACACGAGTCAGCCGCGGTCCGAGTGCCCAATCGCAGTGCACATGTACTATGCATGACCTTGCGGGTATAAACAAGGTAGAATACTGGTGGCTCGGTGTGGCTATTGTGCACAATGCCTGGTCAAAGTTGGCATGTGCAACTGACCATGACCACAAATCTATCCAAGTGATTTTTACTTTTATTGATCATAACACGGGTCAGCCACGGTCAGAGTGCCCAGTCACAGTGCACATGTACTATGCATGACATTGCTGGTATGAACAAGGCAAAATACCGGTGGCTTGGCACGGCTATTGTGCGCAATGCCTTGATAAAGTTGGCCTGTGCCACGGACCATGACCACAAATTTATCAAAGTGACTTTAACTTCTACGAATCGTAACACGAGTCAGCCACCGTCAGAGTGCCCTATCACAGTGCACATGTACTATGCATGACGTTGCAGGTATAAACAAGGTGAAAAACCGGTGGCTTGCCGTGGCTATTGTGCACAATGCCTTGATAAAGTTAGCATGTGCCACTGACCATGACCACAAATTTATCCGAGTTCATTTTGCACTATGCATCGTAACACGAGTCAGCCACGGTCAGAGTGCCAAATCACAGTGCACGTGTACTAGGCATGACCTTGCAGGTATGAACAAGGTAGAATACTGGTGGCTCGGTGTGGCTATTGTGCACAGTGCCTTGACAAAGTTGGCATGTGCCACTGACCATGACNGTCAGCCACGGTCAGAGTGCCCAATCACAGAGCACGTGTACTATGCATGACCTTGCAGGTATAAGCAAGGACCAGTATTCTACCTTGTTTATACCTGCACGCTTATGCCTAGCACATGTGCACTGTGATTGGGCACTCTGACCGTGGCTGACGCGTGTTACAATTCGTAGAAGTTAAAGTCACTTGGATAAATTTGTGGTCATGGTCAGTGGTACATGCCAACTTTGTCAAGGCATTACGCACAATAGCCACACCAAGCCACCAGTTTTTTGCCTTGTTTATACCTGCAAGGTCACGCATAGTACATGTGCACTGCAATTGGGCACTCTGCCCATGGTTGACTCATGTTATGATCAATAGAAGTAAAAGTCACTTGAGTACATATGTGGTCATGGTCAGTGGTACATGCCAACTTTGTGAAGATATTCTGCACAATAGCCATGCATGCCACCGGGTTTTTACCTTGTGCATACCAGCAAGGTCATGCATAGTACACATGTACTGTGATTGGGTACTCTGACCGTGGCTAACTCATGTGTTGATTTTTAGAAGTTAAAGTCACTTGGTAAACTTTGTGGTCATGGTCAATGGCACTCTGACCGTGGCCGACTCCTGTTATGATTCATATAAGCTAATGGAACTTGGTTCACATTGTGGGCATTGAGCATAATGGCCACACCGAGCCACAAGTATTCTACCTTGTTTGCATTAGCAAGAGCATGCCTAGTACATGTGCACTGTGATTGGACACTCTGACCTAGTACTTATGTTATGATCAATATCAGTAAAAGTCACTTGGTAAACTTTGTGGTCATGGTCAGTGGCATATGCCAACTTTGTCAAGGCATTGTGCACAATAGCCACACTGAGCCACCAGCATTATACATTGTTTGCACCTGCAAGATCATGCCTAGTACATCTACACTGTGATTGGACACTCTGACCGTGGCTGTCTCGTGTTTCGATGCGTGGAAGTTAAGGTCGCTCGGTAAACTTTGTGGTCATCGTCAGGGACACATGCCAACTTTGTCAAGGCATTGCGCACAATCGCCACACCGAGCCACCAGTATTCTACCTTGTTTGAACCTGCAAGATCATGCCTAGTACATCTGCACTGTGACTGGACACTCTGACCGTGGCTGACTCGTGTTCTGATTCATAGAAGTTAATGTCACTTTGTCAACTTTGTGGTCATGGTCAGTGGCACATGCCAACTTTGTCAAGGCATCGCGCACAATAGCCGCACCGAGCCACCAGTATTATACCTTGCTTGTACCTGCAAGTTTATGCATAGCACAAGTGCACTGTGATTGTGCACTCTGACCGTGGCTGACGCGTGTTATGATCAATAGAGGTAAAAGTCACTTGGTTCACTTTGTGGTCATGGTCAGTGGCACATGCCAACTTTGTCAAGGCATTGCCCACAATAGCCACAGAAAGCCACCGGACTTTTGCCTTGTTTATACCTGCAAGGTCATGCAAATTAGAGGTGCACTGTGCTTGGGCACTCTGACCATGGATGACTCATGTTATGATCCGTAGAAGTGAAGTCTACTTGTTTCACTTTGTGGTCATGGTCAGTGGCACATGCCAACTTTCTCAAGGCATTGCGCACAATAGCCACACCAAACCACTGGGGTTTTACCTTGTTCATACCTGCAAGGTCATGCATACTACATGTACACTGTGATTGGGCACTCTGACCGTGGCTTACTAGTGTTAAGATTCGTAGAAGTTAAAACTACTTGGTTAACTGCGTGCTCATGGTCAGTGGCACATGCCAACTTTCTCAAGGCATTGCGCACAATAGCCGCACTGAGCCACCAGTGTTTTACCTTGCTTATACCTGCACGTTTATGCCTAGCACACATGCACTGTGATTGGACACTCTGACTGTGGCTGACTCATGTGATATTTCATAGAAGTTAAAGTCACTTGGTTAACTTTGTGGTCATGGTCAGTGGCATATGCCAACTTTGTCAAGGCATTGCGCACAATAGCCGCACTGAGCCACCAGTGTTTTACCTTGCTTATACCTGCACGTTTATGCCTAGCACACATGCACTGTGATTGGACACTCTGACTGTGGCTGACTCATGTGATATTTCATAGAAGTTAAAGTCACTTGGTTAACTTTGTGGTCATGGTCAGTGGCATATGCCAACTTTGTCAAGGCATTGCGCACAATAGCCGCACTGAGCCACCAGTGTTTTACCTTGCTTATACCTGCACGTTTATGCCTAGCACACATGCACTGTGATTGGACACTCTGACTGTGGCTGACTCATGTGATATTTCATAGAAGTTAAAGTCACTTGGTTAACTTTGTGGTCATGGTCAGTGGCATATGCCAACTTTGTCAAGGCATTGCGCACAATAGCCGCACTGAGCCACCAGTGTTTTACCTTGCTTATACCTGCACGTTTATGCCTAGCACACATGCACTGTGATTGGACACTCTGACTGTGGCTGACTCATGTGATATTTCATAGAAGTTAAAGTCACTTGGTTAACTTTGTGGTCATGGTCAGTGGCATATGCCAACTTTGTCAAGGCATTGCGCACAATAGCCGCACTGAGCCACCAGTGTTTTACCTTGCTTATACCTGCACGTTTATGCCTAGCACACATGCACTGTGATTGGACACTCTGACTGTGGCTGACTCATGTGATATTTCATAGAAGTTAAAGTCACTTGGTTAACTTTGTGGTCATGGTCAGTGGCATATGCCAACTTTGTCAAGGCATTGCGCACAATAGCCGCACTGAGCCACCAGTGTTTTACCTTGCTTATACCTGCACGTTTATGCCTAGCACACATGCACTGTGATTGGACACTCTGACTGTGGCTGACTCATGTGATATTTCATAGAAGTTAAAGTCACTTGGTTAACTTTGTGGTCATGGTCAGTGGCATATGCCAACTTTGTCAAGGCATTGCGCACAATAGCCGCACTGAGCCACCAGTGTTTTACCTTGCTTATACCTGCACGTTTATGCCTAGCACACATGCACTGTGATTGGACACTCTGACTGTGGCTGACTCATGTGATATTTCATAGAAGTTAAAGTCACTTGGTTAACTTTGTGGTCATGGTCAGTGGCACATGCCAACTTTGTCAAGGCATTGCGCACAATAGCCACACCAAGACACCGTTTTTTACCTTGTTTATACCTGCAAGGTCATGCATAGTACATGTGCACTGTGATTGGACACTTTGACCAAGGTCAAGCTTATTAGATGTGCAGTATGATTGGGCACTCTGACCGTGGCTGACTCGTGTTATGATTCGTAGAAGTCAAATATACTTGTTTAACTGTGTGGTTATGGTCAGTGGCACATGCCAAATTTGTCAGGGCATTACGCAGGATAGCCGTGCCAAGCCACCGGTTTTTTACCTTGTTCATACCTGCAAGGTCATGCATAGTACATGTGCACTGTGATTGGGCACTCTGACTGTGGCCGACTCCTGTTATGATTCATATAAGGTAATGTAACTTGGTTCACGTTGTGGTCATGCTCAGTGGCACATGCCAACTTGTTCAAGGCATTGCGCGTAATAGCCACACCAAGCCACCAGTATTCTACCCTTTTTGCACCTGCAAGATCATGCCTAGTACATCTGCACTGTGATTGGACACTCTGACCTAGTACTTATGTTGTGATCAATATCAGTAAAAGTCACTTGGTAAACTTTGTGGTCATGTTCAATGGCATATGCCAACTTTGTCAAGGCATTGCGCACAACAGCCACACTGAGCCACCACTAGTTTACCTTGATTATACCTGCAAGGTCATGCCTAGTACATATGCTCTGTGATTGGGCACTCTGACCATGGCTGATGCGTGTTACAATTCCTAGAAGTTAAAGTCACTTGGATACGTTTGTGGTCATGGTCAGTGGCACATGCCAACTTTGTCAAGGCATTGCGCACAATAGCCACACCAAGCCACCAGTTGTTTGCCTTGTTTATACCTGCAAGGTCATGCATGGTACATGTGCACTGTAATTGGGCACTCTGACCGTGGCTGACTCGTGTTACAATTCGTAGACGTTAAAGACACGTGGATACATTTGTGGTCATGGTCAGTGGCACAGGCCAACTTTGTCAAAGCATTGCCCGCAATAGCCACACCAAGACACTGGGTTTTTACATTGATTTCACCTTCAAAGTCATGCATAGTACACGTGCACTGTAATTGGGCACTCTGACCATGGCTGACTCGTGTTACAATGCGTTGAAGTTAATGCCACTTGGTGAACTTTGTGTTCATCGTCAATTGCACAGGCCAACTTTGTCATGGCATTGCGCACAATAGCCAAACCTGGTCACCGGTTTTTAACCTTGTTTATACCTGTAAGGTCATGCATATTACATGTGCACTGTGATTGGACACTCTGAACGTGGCTGACTCGTGTTATGGTTCATGTACGTTAATGTCACTTGGTTGACTTTGTGGTCACGGTCAGTGGCACATGCCAACTTTGTCAAGGCGTTGCGCACAATAGCCACACCAAGCCACCAGTATTATACCTTGTTCATACCTGCAAGGTCATGCATAGTACATCTGCACTGTGATTGGGCACTCTGACCATGGCTGACTCGTGTTATAATTCGTAGAAGTTAAAGTCACTTAAATAAATTTGTGGCCATGGTCAGTGGGACATGCCAACTTTGTCAATGCATTGCGCACAATAGCCGCACTGAGCCACCAGTGTTTTACCTTGTTTATACATGGGGTTTATGCCTAGCACACGTGCACTGTGATTGGGTACTCTGACTGTGGCTGACTCATGTGATGATTCATAGAGTTAAAGTCACTTGGTTCACTTTGTGTTCATGGTTTGTTGCACAGGCCAACTTTGTCAACGCATTGCCCACAATAGCCACACCAAGCCACCGGATTTTTACCTTGTTTATACCTGCAAGGTCAAGCATATTAGTTGTGCACTGTGATTGGGCACTCTGACCGTGGCTGACTCGTGTTATGATTTGTAGATGTTATAACTTTGTGGTCAGGGTCAGTGGGACATGCCAGCTTTTTCAAGGCATTGTGCACAGTAGCCACACTGTGCCACCGGTGTTTTATCATGTTTATACCTGCAAGTTTATGCCTAGCACACGTGCACTTTGATTTGGCACTCTGACTGTGGCTGACTCATGTGATGATTCATAGAGTTAAAATCACGTGGTTAACTTTGTGGTCATGGTCAGTTGCATATGCAAACTTTGTCAAGGCATTGCGCAAAATAGCCAAGCCAAGCCACCGGTTTTTTACCTTGTCCATACCTGCAAGATCATGCATACTACATGTGCACTGTGATTGGGCACTCTGACCGTGCCTGACTCGTGTTACGATGCGTAGAAGTTAAAGCCACTTGGTAAACTTTGTGGTCATGGTCAGTGGCACATGCCAACTTTGTCAGGGCATTGCGCACAATAGCCACAGCAAGCCACCGGTATTCTACCTTGTTTATACCTGCAAGGCCATGCCTATGACACGTGCACCGTGATTGGGCACTCTGACCGTGGCTGACTCGTGGTACAATTCGTAGAAGTTAAAGTCACGTGGATAAGTTTGTGGTCATGGTCAGTGGCACGTGCCAACTTTGTCAAGGCATTCTGCACAATAGCCGCACTGTGCCACCGGTGTTTTACCTTGTTTATGCCTGAAAGTTTATGCATAGCACACGTACACTGTGATTGGGCACTCTGACCATGGCTGACTCGTGTTACAATTTGTAGAAGTTAAAGTCACTTGGATACGTTTGTGGTCATGGTCAGTGGCATAGGCCAACTTTGTCAAGGCATTGCCCACAATAGCCACACCAAGCCACCGGGCTTTTACCTTGCTTATACCTGCAAGGTCATGCATAGCACACGTGCACTGTGATTGGGCACTCTGAACGTGGCTGACTCATGTGTTGCTTCATAAAGGTTAAAGTCACATCGTAAACTTTGTGGTCATGGTCAGCGGCACATGCCAACTTGGTCAAGGCAATGTGCACAATAGCCACACCGAGCCACCAGTATTCTACCTTGTTTATACTTGCAAGGTCATTCCTAGTACACGTGCACTGTGATTGGACACTCTGACCGTGGCTGACTCGTGTTACGATGCGTAGAAGTTAAAGTCACTTGGATAAATTTGTGGTCATGGTCAGTGGCACATGCCAACTTCGTCAAGGCATTGTGCAAAACGGCCACAACAAGCCACCGGTTTTCTACCTTGTTCATACCTGCAATGTCATGCATAATACATATGAACTGTGATTGGGCACTCTGACCGTGGCTGACTCGTGTTGCGATGCATAGAAGTTAAAGTCACTTAAATGAATTTGTGGTCATGGTCAGTGGCACAGGCCAACTTTGTCAGGGCATTACGCACAATAGCCATGCCAAGCCACCTGGTTTTTACCTTGTTCATACCAGCAAGGTCCTGCAGTGCACACTTGCACTGTGATTGGGCACTCTGACTGTGCCTGACTCATGTGATGATTCATAGAGTACAAGTCACTTGGTTAACTTTGTGGTCATGGTTAGTTGCACAATTCAACTTTGTCAAGGCATTGCCCACAATAGCCACACCAAGCCACTGGGTTTTACCTTGGTTATACCTGCAAGGTCATGCAAATTAGATGTGCACTGTGATTGGGCACTCTAACCGTGGCTGACTCGTGTTACCATGCGTCGAAGTTAAAGTCGCTTGGTACACTTTGTGGTCATGGTCAGTGGCACATGCCAACTTTGTTAAGCCATTGCGCACAATAGCCACACCAAGCCACCGATTTTTACCTCGTTTATACCAGCAAGATAATGCATAGTACACGTGCACTGTGATTGGGCACTCTGATCGTGGCNTAGAAGTTAATGTCACTTGGTAAACTTTGTGGTCATGGTCAGTGGCACATGCCAACTTTGTCAAGGCATTGTGCACAATAGCCACACCGAGCCACCAGAACTGTAGCTTGGTTATACCTGCAAGGTCATGCATAGTACATGTGCATTGTGAGTAGGCACTCTGACCGTGGCTGACTCGTGTTACAACTCGTAGAAGAAAAAACTACTTGGTCAACCGTTTAGTCATGGTCAGTTGCACATGCCAACTTTGTCAAGGCATTGCCCACAATAGCCACACCAAGACACCGGTATTTTACCATGTTTATACCTGCAAAGTCATGCAAATTAGAGGTGCACTGTGCTTGGGCACTCTGACCGTGGCTCACGCGTGTTACAATGCGTAGAAGTTAAAGTCACTTGGTGCACTTTGTGGTCATGGTCAGTAGCACATGCCAACTTTGTCAAGACATTGCGCACAATAGCCACACCAAGCCACCGATTTTTAACCTTGTTTATACCTGTAAGTTCATGCATATTACACGTGCATTGTGATTGGGCACTCTGATTGAAGGTGACTCATGTGATGATTCATAGAAGTCAAAGTAACTTGGTAAATTTTGTGGTTTTCATCATCAGTTGCACATGCCAGCTTGGTCAAGGCATTGTGCACAATAGCCATACCGAGCCACCACTATTCTACCTTGTTTATACCTGCAAGGTCACGCATAGTACATGTGCACTGTGATTGGGCACTCTGACCGCGGCTGATTCGTGTTAGAATTCGTAGAAGTTAAAACTACTTGGTTAACTATGTGGTCATGGTCAATTACACATGTCAACTTTGTCAAGGCACTGCGCACAATAGCCACGCCAAGACACCGGTTTTCTACCTTGTTTCTACCTGCAAGGTCATGCATAGAAAATGTGCACTGTGATTGGGCAATCTGACCGTGGCTGACGCGTGTTACAATGCGTAGAAGTTAAAGTCACTTGGTACACTTTCTGGTCATGGTCAGTAGCACATGCCAACTTTTTCAAGACATTGCGCACAATAGCCACACCAAGCCACCGAATTTGTACCTTGTTTATAACTGTAAGGTCATGCATAGTACACGTGCACTGTGATTGGGCACTCTGACTGTGGCTAACTCATGTGATGATTCATAGAAGTTGGTACATGCCATCTTTGTCAAGGCATTGTGCACAATAGCCGCACCGAGCAACCGGGTTCTTACCTTGCTTATACCTCCAAGGTCATGTATAGTACACGTGCACTGTTATTCGGAACTCCGACTGTGGCTGCCTTGTGTTACGATACGTAGAAGTGAAAGTCACTTGGTTAACTTTGTGGTCATGGTCAGTTGCACATGCCAACATTGTGAAGGCATTGAGTACAATAGCCACACCAAGCCACCGCATTTTTACCTTATTTATACCTGCAAGGTCATGCATAGTACATGTGCCCTGTAATTGGGTACTCTGGCCGTGGCTGACTCGTGTTACAGTTCGTAGAAGGTTAAGGCACGTGGATACTTTTGTGGTCATCGTCAGTGGCACATGCCAACTTTGTCAAGGCATCGTACGCAATAGCCGCATTGAGCCACCAGTATTTTACCTTGTTCATACCAGCAAGGTCATGCATTTTACATGTGCACTGTGATTGGGCACCCTGACCGTGGCAGACTCGTGTTAAGATGCCTAGAAGTTAAAGTCACTTGGTTAACATTGTGGTCATGGTCAGTGGCACATGCCAACTTTGTCAAAGTATTGTGCACAATAGCCGCACTGAGGCACCAGTGTTTTACCTTGCTTATACTTGCAAGTTTATGCCTAGCACACGTGCACTGTTATTGGGCACTCTGACCGTGGCTGACTCATGTGATGATTCATAGAAGTTATAGTCACTTGGTTAACTTTGTGGTTATGGTCCGTGGCACACGCCAACTTTGTCAAGGCATTACGCACAGTAGCCACACGGAGCCACCAGTATTCTACCTTGTTTGCACCTGCAAGACCATGCCTAGTACATCTGCACTGTGATTGGAAAATCTGACCGTGGCTGACTCATGTGATGATTCATAAAAGTTAAAGACACTTCGTGAACTTTGTGGTCATGGTCAGTTGCACTTGCCAACTTTGTCAAGACATTGCGCACAGTAGGTGCACTGAGCCACCAGTATTTTACCTTGCTTATACCTGCAAGGTTTATGCATTATACAAGTGCACTGTGATTGGACACTCTGACCGTGGCTGGCTCGTGTTCTGATTTGTAGAAGTTAAAGTCACTTGGTAAACCTTGTGGTCATGGTCAGTGGCACATGCCAACTTTGTCAAGTCATTGCACACAATAGCCATGCCAAGCCACCGGGGTTTTACCTTGTTTATACCAGCAAGGTCATGCATAGTACATGTGCACTGTGATTGGGCACTCTGACCGTGGCTGACTCGTGTTACAATTATTAGAAGTTAAAGTCACGTGGATACGTTTGTGGTCATGGTCAGTGGCACATGCCAACTTTGTCAAGGCATCGCGGACAATAGCCGCACTGAGCCAGTGTTTTCCCTTGTCTATACCTGCAAGTTTATGCCTAGCACACGTGCACTGTGATTGGGAACTCTGACCGTGGAAGACTCGTGTCATGATTCATAGACGTTTAAGATACTTGGATAAACTTGTGATCATGGTCAGTAGCACATGCCACCTTTGTTAAGGCATTGCGCATAATAGCCACGCCAAGCCACTGGTTTTTGACCTTGTTCACACCAGCAAGGTCATGCATACTACATGTGCACTGTGATTGGGCACTCTGACCGTGGCTGACTCGTGTTACGATGCGTAGAAGTTAAAGTCACTTGGTAAACTTTGTGGTCATGGTCAGTGGCACAGGCCAACGTTTTCAGGGCATTGTTCACAATAGCCGCACTGAGCCACCAGTGTTGTATCTTGTGTATACCTGCAAGTTTATGCCTAGCGCATGTGCACTGTGACCAGGCACTCTGATTGTGGCTGACTCATGTGATGATTCATAGAAGTTAAAGTCACTTGGTTCACTTGGTTGTTGTCAACAAGTCACCAATTGTTGGCCACGGGCGCGGAATGGGCGCAGGGCTTCCTTAGGATGATAAGGCATTGCTTCAGCGCAAAAAGACTCTGGGCGATGTTGCTGATGTCAGCTATCTCCGAGGTGGAGAGGTACAAAGTGACGGCAGAGGCGACGGAAGAGTGAAGGTACGAGAGGCGAGGTAGTGATGGAGGCAGAGCGATGACGAGGTCACGGGGCACCAGGTCATGTTGCCTGATGCTCTGATACCATGTCAGAAGAATGCAATGCGCGAGGATGGCAAGAGCGGAAGCAGGTAGAAGCACTGGGGCATGCTGAAGTGAGTTAGCATAGTGACGGAAGCAGAAAGGCGAAGCTGGTTCCAAGGAGTAAGTCACAGGACCTTGAGAGAAGCGCGGCACACAAGATCCAAGGTAAACAGAGGGCAAGGAGAGAGCACGGGAGCAAAACGAGTGAAGCGCTATATGTGAGCGAAAGGTCACGAGTGACGAAGCGAAGCAAGAGATGGTAGGCGATGTGAGCGTAGGCAGGAGGCGAGCAGAGCGAAGACACGGCGGCAAAGCCGCGGAACCGAAAGGGAACAAGATGTGTATAACTGTTCTGGTTTAGCTAGGAGTGAATGAACATCCTCCTTATAACGGACAAGATAAGACAAAAGGGAAAGCAACGGCTTTCTGTGCACTGGCCGCACGTGCTGGCGGTCGGGCCGCTTATTAGGGGATTACTCGGTATCGTGCCGTTGGTCGGTTCTCACTGTCAACGGTTCGTGTGTGATGGGACCGAGGTGGTTCATGCAGAGGCTTGAACCGTTATTGAGAGTGCTCGGTATATCCGAGAGCGGAAGAGCCACAGACTCCTGGAGATGAACCCGTTAGATGTACTGCCTTGAGAGAGACATCATTCTGACACCCTCCTTGAATCTGTCAAGGCAGAAAGTCTCTCCAGTTTCCCAGTAAGTAGCACTAGACCGACCCTCCACGGTGGGTGATAAGGCCGTGCCACATGAGGGGAAAGTTGCGACTGTCATGCTTGGCCAGGAGAAAGTGTAGTGGAGGGTCAACAAGTGTGTGAAGCCCGCGTCTGTGTTCTGCGTTGAACAGCGCAAGCTGAGCTTGAAAGTCATCGGGGCTGTCGTGGTCGTTGGGACTGCACCAGAGTGGTCTCTCCAGAAGAGATCTCACAATGGGAAAGTGGAAGAGGTAATAGGGTTTCAAGTTTTCGTAGAAGATCTGCTGCCATTTGTCGATGTTGGTCACTGTGACGTCACCCTAGTCGTCCTCTGGAAGGAAGAGGAGCTTGGGGATGTCTGGCAGAGTGGGGAAAATGTCCACATAACAGATCCAGAGATAGTAGGAGTGTTTCATCCATGCATACTGCAGCAGGGAGTACCATCGCTGAGCTGCAATGTCAGTTGGCTGTTCGATGCGGAGGTAGATGCTACCAAGGAACTTTCTGAGTATATTCCAGATTGCAGTGAAGGTGGCGTCGTTATCCCTGGGCTGACGCCGGTTGCTGTGGAGGTGGTCATATTTGCCAAGCAGCATGCTGGCCACCTCGTATCCATTGATATAGATGCCTTGTACACTGGAAATGACGCTCTCCGACCAACAAAGGATGTTGCTGGCCTTGGGGCCAAGAACAGGAAGTTCAGTCCACGCAGTGGTCTGCCTGTCCATGATAAGCGAGGAAAGAGAGGAGTTGACAATAGATGTTGAAGGAAAGGGAGAACGGATGGGAAAGTGAGCAAAGGGGTGAGATCACGTGTACGGA